>PVKS010000324.1:0-211515 GCA_004027875.1 Aplodontia rufa
AGGACTTTCATTGCTACCTATGTCCCCATCAGGATGTGTCAGACCAGGTGAACATTGGCAGAGGTCCCTTCCCTTGTCCCCTAGAACTTGATACAGGTGTGCTAGGACCCACTAGAATCCAAGTGAATCCAAGTGTTCCAGGAACCAGCATAGCCCAAAAAGTCCAGGTGTGTCAGGAGCTATCAGGGGCCAGGAGACCCCTGGTGTTCCAGGAGCCAGCAAGGGCCAAGAGTGCCCAGGTATTTCAGAAGCCATCAGGGCTCAAGTGAGCCCAGGTATTCCAGGAGCCATCAGGGAGCATGAGAACCCAGGTGTTCCCTGAGCCAGCAGCTGCCAGTGAGAATAGACTTCAGGAGGTGACAGGGTCTGTTTCCTAAATTTTGGGCTCACTGGCACTTCTCTTATCTACTTGGTTGTGCCCACGCCTCAGCCAAGTTGTTCCTGTGCCTCAGCTGGCCACAGTCACTGGAGCCTCTCTTTCAGAATCCTCTGTGTGTTCACCCTTCTGTCTTTAGAGCCATTTTCTTTTCAGCCTAGGGCATTCTTTGGGGCTGCTTAGGAGCAGCACATTCCCAGGATATAGGTGACAATCCTCATAGTCACCTGTCTCTAGCCCTTGCTGTTGTCACTGCTGGAGAGTGTGGACCCTCCCTGGGGTTGCTTGGTGGGCACAGAGCGTTATGGTGTTGACATATCCTGGAAGGACCTCCAGCTTAGCCCCCTGGTCCTTCCAGGAAAGAGATTTATTGCCACCTCAATGTGGGACGAAACTGGAAATTGACAGGGCTTGTCTTGATTACGAAGTGGCACAGCTTGTATTGTTGTTGTGGGCTGTGGGTGCAGGACTCTGCCCTCCTTGCTAAGGGATCATTGCTGAGGACTTCAGATGCGCAGATTGTATGGTGAGGAATCCTAAGGGGTGCACTGTGGGCTGGTTCCTAAGTGGCTATAGTTAGGCTGCCTTGCTGAGACTTCCGGTAGGCGGAGTTATGATTTGTGTTGTGCTTTTAGTGTATAGCCAAGGCTGAGCACTTGCTACATTGTGCTTAGTCAAGGACAGACACACTTTGATGCAGCAAACATACTCCAAGTCATAAACACTGAATTTCAAGCGTGCACCCGCTTATGTAACCTGTTGGCAGTGTGCCTTCTTTCTTGCACTCTATATAAAAAATGCCTGTGAAAATGACTCCAGAGAGCATAAATGGAGCTGGCTGGAGCCTGAATCTGGAGCTGGGGGCTGGATAAGGGCTATTGCCACCCCAAATGAGCATTTCTACTATCCCAACTCAATCTTAATCTGTTTTTTGAGCCTCACCCACCACACAACCACCACAGGGTACACTTCCAGGGACCAACCTCCTCCAACCATTCCCTAACTGTCTATAGTTATCATCCAGTTAATTCCTATCAGGGGACTAATGCATGGATTAGGTTAAGATGCCATAGGCCAAACATTTCACCTCTAAACCTTGCATTGTCTCACAATGAGGTTTTGGGGAATACTTCACATCTAAACCGTAAAATTTGGGCAGTAAAGGAAGACTTAAGTTCATTTTCAAGGGTCCCCTGGTCACAACAGTTTCAAGACTCCCAAAAGTCCAAATCCAAAGTCTTCTGCGACACCCAGGTCAAACTTTCAGCATGAAGCCCTGTGAAATCTGAAACAAGTGGTATATATCCAATATATAACAGCACATAGGAAACATTTCCACATGACAAAATAAGGGGCTGGGGAAACGGATGGGGGGGCTGGCAGTTATGACACTTGCCTGGCATGCACGAGTACACAGGTTCAAACCAGCTCCCATGCACACAGCTAAGTGTCAGAGCAATGAAAGCCATGTTAAAAACTCCATAAAAATTGATTCTCTCTCTCTCACACGCACACACGTGCACGCGCGCACACACACACACACACTGTCCTCCTCTCTTTTTAAAAAGAAAAGAAGAAGAAGGGGGAGGAGGAGGAGGAGGGGAAGAAGGAGAAAGGAGAAGCAGGAGAAGGAGGAGGAGGAGGAGGAGGAGGAAGAGGAGGAAGAGGAGGAGGAGGAGAATGGATGGGACCAAAGCGGGACAGAAATCCTGATAGGCAAACAACTCCTCTAATGGGATTTGTGATAAGGAATTTATCAGCAGATTATCTCTGACTACATGTTTTCCCAAACTCAGATGGCTTCCTTTTTTCTGTAAAACTTAAGACTGAATACTGTAATCTGAAAATGAACCATCGGACTTCCAATTCTAACAAATCCCAATTTTTTTTTCATAACTTTTGGTGCTACTTTCACGGTACCCTTCGGTATTGCCATCAGTCCTATATATGTTAACTTTTTGAGGTAAAAATCAGTCACAGAAATGAATTCTCCCCTTTTCAGCATTGGGACAGCCATCCAGCAATCAGAAGCACTTGGTAAATCCTTTCCAGCTCAACTGAATCATATCTGCTTTCCAGATCCTGCTTAGAATCAAATATCCAGGCTGGAGGCAGTGGATTGCAGTCTCTAGAAGTGGGAGTCTGGGTAGCAGTTCATTTTAATCTGACCAGAATAAGAACAGCACGGATAGGTCTCCTATTGATGCAGAACACATCTGTGTATCAGGCACTCCTACCTAGGAAATTTGTCTTTATAGCTTCCAGCTTATTTTTGGTAGGTCTGACACAAGTGCACATCTTCAATTACATCAAAAGAACTATTGTCTTTTTTAAAGAGAGAAAAGAGGGAGAGAGGGAGGCAGTTTATCTTTCCATCTGGATATTTTTTCTCCAACATTTAGCTGTGCATGTTTTGATGGGTTTTGAATCTGGGTCATTGCACATGCAGGCAAGGAGTCCAACTACGAGTCACCTCTCTAGCCCCACAATCGTCTTTTAAATGTATGTGTGTGGCAGACTGAGTGGTGGCTCAGCAGTTACTGCACTGCCTGGCATGCCCAAGGACATGGGTTTGAACCCCAGCACATGCACAATGAAATGTAGGCCCAATGAAAGCCATCTGAAAAACTATTAAATTGATTCTCATTCCCTCTCTCTCTCTCTCTCTCTCACTGTCTCTCTCTGTCTTTAAAAGAAAATCCATGTGTGGCTGAATTTTGGTTACAACCCTCCTGCCAGCTGTTTAAGACCAAGTTGGTCAAAATTGACCTGGTTCCAATCTACTATTGGAGAGTCAACTGAGATTCCTCAGAGGGTCACAACTGGGAACTCATTCGAAGCCTCTTAGTTCCTCTAGTCTCCTCTATTAGTGCCATCTGCCAAGATGAGTCAGGGTCTTGCTGAGTACGTGTGGCATCTCCGGGAAGCTTTAGGGACAACTCCCTGGACAATGACCCTCCTTTGTATAGCATGTGTACTGATTGGCTTTCCTGTTCCCCTGATCAGGAGTTTGGTTGGCACTCACCAGAGGTTTAGGGCCTATAGAGGTGTCCCTCCATTCTCTGGGATCTGGCTGACCTTAAAGGGCAATGGCCAAAATATTGGTCACTTTTGCTTGACTCCTTTGTTTTTCCCTATCTTTAATCCCCACGGTTTGGTTTTAAACATCCAGTTTAGGATAGTATATATGATGAGAGCAAGTTCATTGAAGGGTTAACATATGAGGATGAAGTCACAGTCATGGGACAGAGTTAACATATGAGGATGAAGTCATTGTCATGGGACAAAACTCTCAGGGACACCTGAGAACTTAGACCATAACAGGAACACCTGGGCTCTAACACCCATGTGAGGATAACAATGTCATACAAAGTAGGAGTTCATGTTTAGGTGAAGGACATGGAACCTTAGAAGTAGAGATGCAGGACATCTGGAGAAGAAAGATAATAGCGTACATAGACTAGCTATCATAAACGAAGTACTCATTGCAAATGTTATTCTAAGATGTGCTATGGCTTGCTGAACTGTAAACTGTCACAGCTGGATTGTAAGCTATCACAAGAAATCAATAGCTGCATAGAGTGTCACTGGCATTCTTGTGTGGTCTTGCCTTGAGTCCTCTGGATTCCTGCTCAGGTCTTTGGCAGTATCTAAGAGGTGAGCATGAGCACTTCTCACATACGGTGCCTGAACAGGTACCTGAACAGGGCTGGAGGCCCTCTGAAGACCGCTGGAGAAGGGATTCTGAGAAGGCATGTGCAGGCCACTCTCTAAGACACCAGGGACACCAAAATGGGACAAAATGAAACTAAACAGGAGGATTATTTGAAGCTTCTACGAGCTATACTCCTGACCTCCGGAGTGCAAACTTCTCAGAGGGATTTTCATTTACTACATAAATATGTTTAAAAGCACTGTTACTGGCTGCCCACGCTGGGAGCTCTGTGGCTAGCAGAATGGAAAGAAATAGTTAAGGCTTTTAGAGGGCTCTTCGCCAGGAGGATGTCCTTCCTGCAGGCCTGGTCTTTGTGTGGTTTGATCATTTCAGTTCTGCAGCCGTTGCAGCCTCCCGAGGGGCCAACAGAGGGAGCGGATGAGGTTGATAACAGGACTTCAGCAGAGGACACTGCAGAGACCGATGACTCCTCGGCTCCCGGCCCAGAGGATGATTCAGTCTCCGGAATCCGGTGATGATGCGTTGCCTCCCATGGCAGAAGATTCCAAAGTGACTATGTTAGCTTCAGCCCTTTCCACTGGCATTAGAATGGCACAGAGAAAGGGGGATTTGATGCATAATTAATGCCTTTTATTGTTCCTCTGCTAGTTGAACATTTTGGCCCTGTTCTTGATCTTAATTTCCCTCAAGGAGGAGTTAATGTATACCCTTCCCCGATTCCTTGTGAGACCTGAAGGGTTTAAAGCTGCAGCCAGCATACACAGAGCCACTTCACCTTGTGTGGTTTGGTGACTGAGGGGAAGAGCTGAGGCTGAATGGTGCACACTGTTTGATTGGGTTTTGTTGGAGAGAAGCTGCCTAGAGCCTTCTGAGTTTCTACAGTCCTGTACTTGGCATGAGGAGGCTACGCAATTTGCTTTCCACAATCAGCAGGCTACTCCCCTGTAGGTATCACAGCTGAGTGGCTTACAGGACAAGGAGACCGCATAGGCCCTGAAACATAGATTAAGTATGATGATCAAGCTGTAAATCAGGTTCAAGTGTGTTACATTCCACAGGACAGGCCCCAGAATATCAGGAGACCCTACTTCCTGCAAAGATTTCTTCGCTACATGTGGGCTCACATATTTTTTCAACGTCTGGGCTAACTCTCGTCAAAAGCACACTCTGCTCTGCTAAAATATTTATGTGCTCTTTTCTAGACTGAATACAGCCATTTCTTTTTTTTTAGAAAAAAATATTTTTTGCTCAGTTTTACTGGTGAATTCACCTGTCCTTCTGTGCACCTAAACATATTTTTCAGTCAGTCTTGCTTTATCTACCTAGAGTTTTTGATTTGCATTTTTTACTGCTGTCTTTATTCAAAGGACAATTTTTCAAAGAAAGGCTCTAAAATCTGTTTTCTGGATTTTTTATGTGTGTGAACAACTGTATTTTACATGTATGTACACGTGTGTTATGTTGTGTCAACATGGTACCAAATTGGCTTATAAATGAGTGCTCATAAATTAACTTAAAACAAAAAATGGATCCAACTGATTTTTAGTTTATGTGACTTAAATGTTTACAAAGGGGTTCAATTTAAATTGGTTAAACATAAAAGTAAAAATGCATTTAAGATTACTAAGTCACATGCATTTCTAGGTGGTCAAGTAATTGTGTTGATTTCTACAAATGTTTAAAATGTAGCATTCATTGCTTCTAAGACTTTTCTTCAACAGAAAAAAATAACTGAAATGACTTATACTATTTTTCTACACTTGCCTGATATCTTGGTCTTACTAGTAACCTAGATTTAACTGTTAAAAATGGGTAAATTAAATTTAACATATATATTATATTCTTTCATGAGAAGCTTTTTGATTGTTCAACAAATAAATTTCTGAATAAAAAAATGAAATAAAATCTATGTGACTTTGAATGGAAAAAGGAAAATATCCATATTGAAGCACAGCTATATAAATAAAACAAATATTATTATGAAAATAATTTAAAAATTAACATAAATAGGATTGATCTTCATAAATGCATTTGGTCTTAAAGATTTTTTTTACTATCCCATTAGTTCCTTCCAATCAGGAGAAATTTGCTTTCTCTGTGCCTGCCCTTAATGTGATTGAGCCCTTTTGGTGATTTCAATGAAAAGTACTGCCAGAAAAAAAGATCATTAGCCCTATTATATGTCAAACTGTTGTAGAACAAGCCTTGTGCCCTGTAAGAGTAATATTTTCTTAAAGTTGTATTACTCATTATATGGATGATATATTGTTAACTGCCCCTACAAGAAAGTAAATTACATAAATTGTAATAGAAACCAAAAGTTAAATTAACTGCCCCTACAAGAAAGTAAATTACATAAATTGTAATAGAAACCACAGGTTAAATTAATTACTGCAACTGATAAAATTTAAGTACACAAACTTTAGGTCGAGTTAGGAACAAAAATATATGGAAACATCATTATTTCACAGAAAGTGCAAATATAAAAGGATTCACTTAATACTTTAATTGGTTTTCAAAACTTATTAAGAGATGTTAATTGATGTAAACCTTCCTTAGGAATCCTTTCTTATCAATTAACACACGTATTAAAATCCTTCAAGGCCCTACTGATCTTAATAGTCCTGGAATTTTAACTCCTCAAGCCAAGGAAGAGTTGAAATGAATTGAGGAGCTAGTCCATTCTGCCCAATTGCAACATATTGATCCTCATAAACATATACAATTATTACAAGATGATGCCTGGATTAAATGGATTTTTGCCAGTTAATTCCCCTAAATCTTTGCAAACATATAGAGAAAAAATTGCCATTGTCATACAAAAGGCTCGGGCACATCTACAAATTTTATCAAGTAAAAATCCTGCCTCACTTGTGGTGCCCTTATCTCATACTCGGATTAAAGAAGCTTATATAATAATAACCTAGCCTAGCAAATAACTTTAGTAGATTTTTTTAGGATTGCTTACTTGTCATTATCTGTTATGGTGTTCCCCTCAAAGAAAAGGCCATGACACAGAGTCCAAATGAGAGTCTTTATTAGCCAGCTGATGACTGTCTCCCTCAACACAACACCAGAGAGGAGAGCGACACAGGTCTGGGTCTTATAAAGGCAAAAATCATATCCCATTCAGCACAACAGGTCTGCAGGTGCAGAAGACACGCACAATTACAGAGCCAACCATGCAGGTAGAGCAGTGAAACAAAAAGCTACCCCTTGTTTTCTTAAGTCTTTCAAAGCTGTCAGAGTTCATTCTGTGTGTCAGCATTTACTGCTTTTTATTTTATGCTTTAAGCTAGCTTCTCTCAGGCTAAGCCCAGAGCCCTGTCACATATTGAAAAACAAACTTTTTCCTTCTTAAAACTGATTGCATGGTTTAATTCCTAGCTCCTTAATCCATTGAGAGAACCATGGGCTGCGATTCCTCTGACGGGGCCTCGGGGCCAGAATCTACAAAATCCTCAACTACAAAAACACAAACAACCCAATCAATAAATGGGCCAAAGAACTAAATAGAAAGTTCTCATTAGAGGACATTGATCAAGCCAATGAATACAGGAGAGAGTGCTCTAAATCACTAGTGATCAGAGAAATGCAAATGAAAACTATATTAAAATATCACCTCACGCCAGTCAGATTGGCAAAAATGAAGAAAATAATAATGGATGCTGGAGGGGTTGTGGAGAGATAGGCACACTAGCACACTGTTGGTAGAGCTGCAGACTGATACAGCCCCTCTGGAAAGCAGTGTGGAGAATCCTCAAAAAACTAGGGATGAGCCCACCATATGATCCTGCTATTCCGCTCCTGGGTATTTTTCCAGGGTATTTAGAAGCAGCACATTACAGCAACACAGCAATATCTGTGTTTATAGCAGCTCAATTTACAATAGCTAAATTATGGAAATAACCCATATGTCCCTCAGTGGATGAATGGATCCAAAAACTGTGTAGTATATATACCATGGAATTTTACTCAGCAATTAGAAACAGTGATATTGCAGCCTTTGAAGGTAAATGGATGGCTATGGAAGAGATTATGCTGAGTGAAATCAGCATAACCCAGAGAATCAAGGGTCCAATGTCTTCACTCATCTGTGGAGGCTGGAGCTAGACACTGGCCATTGAGAAAGGAGGTTTAGTATCATGTTTTTAAATCCAGATAAGGTGTAATGTCATACAACCTAATAGATTTTTAGAGATGTTTTGGGAAGGGCAGGGGAGGGATTAGCATGGATAACTGGGGGGCTCTTGGGGGTAAATCTAATTTTGAGAGTCTATATATACATTATATTATTTCTTTAGAAGCTTGTGTGATTGTTCAACAAATTTCTGAATAAAAGAAAACTGATTGCATGGATATCCTCTGCATTTGTAAGACTGTTCCTATTCCTGCTGCATTTACATACTGTTCTGATGCCACTAAGCATAACAGAGCAGCCTGTACAGTACCCACAGTAAAAGTTATTCCACTCCCTATCACTCAACACAACAAAATAAGTTGTATGCTTTTTAACTCTTTTATCAGATATATCTTCTGCTGTCAATATTGTTACTGACTCTCAATACGCAGCTTGTGCAGTTCCTTTGCTGGAAACAGTAACTATAATTGAAAATCCTGCTAAAACCATCACATTTTTATTTTTACAGTTACAGCAAGTAATACACCAAAGGACTGAACCATTCTTTATTCCTCATTTAGGTGTACATTCAACTTTACCGGGGTCTTTTTCAGAAGAAAACAAATAGATTAACTGGTCCCTCCAACACAAAATTCTGATGATGGAGTTGCATGACACCAACTTACACATGCCCCTGCTTCCTTTTTAGCTTGTAAATATAAAACTTCTTTACAGGATGCTCAATAGATTGTTTATCAATGTCCTTCCTCTGCATCTATACTTGTACCCTCTTCAGGTACATTCCTAATGAAATCTGGCAGATGGATGTTACTACTATTCCTGAATTTGGTAGATTACATTATGTTCATGTTACTGTAGATACCTTTTCCTCTTTTACTTGGGCAATTGTATTACTGGGTGAAAAATCCTCAGATGTTATAATCATTTATTACAGGTTTTTGCTGTACTGGGAATCCCTCAACAACTTAAAACCGATAATGCCCCAGGCTAGCTCTCTCATGCTCTGCATTGCTTTTGTGCTTCATATCATATTTTACACACTACAGGTATTCCGCATAATTCTACCAGTCAAGCTCCTGTGGAACAACTCCATCACATGCTTAGATTTTATTTATCAAAACAGGAAGGGGGAAACAACAACTCCAAAATGGTAAGATTTTTTTTATTGAGGGGGAAACATTATCAAAACAATAGCAATCAATGTATATAAACTTTGTTATCCAGGGGTAATGCCAGAAGATGGATGACCACCTTGGGTTTTATCTGTTGCAGTTTCCCCCAGAAGAACTCATGCGTTAAATGGGTAGCTCGTGGAGGAATGACATCGGCTTCTGGGATGGTTCCCCCATCTTCCCAATCTACAGACTCCTATGAGTTCTTCATACACCCTTCCCTCTCCCTATCCCCTTCCCTACACCTCCAAGCATCCTAAAGAGCCATCCCCCTATTACTCTGAAAGTTATTCAATTTGAAGTTTTGTTAGGTTAGCCATCTGCCCTACTGCTTCCCCATAAATTCTAGCATCAACAGATGAGAGAAACCATTCGGCCCTTGAGTATCTGAGATTGGGAGACTTCACTAAGCATAATTCTATCCATCTCCATCCATTTAATTTCAAAAGCCATAATATCGTCCTCTCTAATGGCCGAGTAGTATTCCATTGTATGTATGTACCAAAGTTTTTGTATCCACTCGTCGGGTGAGGGGCATCTGGGTTGGTTCCATAGTCTACAAAAGGGTAAGATTAATGAAAACATTATATTCTTTAAATTTTGGGCTTCTTAATAAAAATGGAGAATCAGTAGCTGAAAAGATATGGGAACAGAAACAGATAAGTAAGGTAGATAAACAGTTACAACCATCTTTACAGACAGACAAAGTTAAAGTATTGTGGAGACAGCCTAATCCTAGGGATTGGCTTGAGGGCCAAGTTACAGTATGGGGAAAAGGGTATGCTTGTGTCATTACAGGAGATGGAATAAGTGTCTGGGTACCCCAATGGTATGTCAAGCCACAGCCATGAAGCAGAAGAAGTCTACAGATCCTCTTGGACATTCATTTAAAAGAATGAAAATTGATACACCCAAGAACAACACCACTGAGCAAACTTAACAGGCTGAAATCCCTACTTGGAGTCAAATGAGAAAGCTGTGTCTGGAGGCTGAACGTACTTTGAAACAGGGACAGCAACTTTTGACCCCACTTGCCATGTTTCTAATGATGATGGCACTAATACAAGTTCAAGTTCACACTGCTTCTGCTTCATGTGTTTTGCAGGTGGTGCCTCTGACTATGGGGAAATTTGGGGAATCTCTTATATTAAGATGTTCTTATGTTATTTATAATGATTCCACTCCTGAGTTTGGGCCTATTGACTAGGAAAGAAAGGTTATCTTGTTTATTTGCAAAAGCAACAACAATCGGGTTGGCAAAGTTTAACTGATCAATCGAAAAGAGATAATACCAATTTCAGCATCTATAAATCTCCTGCTGTCCCTCAAGATGCAGGGATTTATACTTGCAGAAAATGGAGGAGGGACAAGTGGATATGACCGCACAGAAGGCCACACTCTCAGTACAAATTAAATCTATGTCTGTTACAGAAACAGGCCCCCCTAATATGTGGATGCAAATGGCTAAGGCCTCTGGAAATAAAACTTCTTTTTCTCTCCAAGGATGACCCTCTACATATAAACTATTGCAGAGGAACTTAATTGGTTTGGGGGTAACTTTAAATCAATATGCAAATTTGACTATGCATGATATCACTCAGCAGAACACCCTGGTTGCCTGCCCTTTTGGGGCTTCCTGTTGCTGTTGCAATGGGACAAGATTGTTTAAGTATAAACGGTGTCACCTCAATGTCTTACTGTAATTCTTCAACCAGTATTTCTCTACCATTGGGAGAACGGATGGTTGTTCTTTTGTGATAATGTAACCTTGACTGCGTTGCCAGCAAATTCTTCTGGATCTTGTTTAATTGGGAGAATTGTTCCATTGCTTCCCTCAATGTTTGAGATGCAATTTTCCCTGGACTGTGATGACAATCTACATTTAATGCCATCTACTGCTGTTACTGTCTCTGCTGCATTTATTCTGCTTATTTTGGGCCTGAGGGTGGGAATACAAAAGGGAATAGAAAAACTGGCATGTGCCACAAGAAAATAACTAATCTTACTGCCTGAATCTGAGCAGAAATGAATCAGGAAATGTCAAAGCTGTAACTACAACACTACAGAATCGTGCTTCTGTTGATTACTTGTTGTTAAAACAAAATATAGGATGTCAACTATTCCCTGGCATGTGCTGTTTCAACATTACTGATTATTCTTACCAAATTGATTCATAAATACAGAACATATAATCGACAAAATATCATAGATTCCATGTCCTGATTGGCTTGATTCATGGCTTAAATAGTTATATCCCTCTTAGGGCCTGTGCAGGGCCTCATATGTGTGCGTCTGTGCATGTCCATTGTTCTAACGTGCTTTCATCAGACTATTAGCCAATGGATGCTATCGCAGCTATCTTATCTTCCGTTCAGTGATGTCCAAAGTGTATAAAATAATAAACGGGGAGATGTAGGAGAGCATATATGATGGAATAAGAGCAAGTTCACTGAAGGATTAACATATAATGATGAAGTCATAGTCATGGGACAGGGTTAACATATGAGGATGAAGTCATTGTCACGGAACAAAACTCTCAGGGACACCTGAGAGCTTAGATCATAACAGGAACACCTGCGATCTAACTGCCATGTGAAAATAACAATGTTATACAAAGTAGGAGTTCATATTTAGGTGAAGGACATAGAACCTTAGAAGTAGAGATGCAGGACATCTGGAAAAGAAAGATAATGGCAGTACATACACTGGATAACAAAACAAAGTACTCATTGCAGATGTTATTCTAACATCTGTGCTATGGCTTGCTGAACTGTAAACTATCACAGCTGGATTGTAAGCTATCACAAGAAATCAATAGCTGCCTAGAGTGTCACCGGCATTCTTGTGCGGTCTTGCCTTGAGTCCTCTGATTTCCCACCTCAGTTCTTCAGCTGTATCTAAGAGGTGATCAGGAGCACCTCTCACAATCAAGCAGGCCAGTTTCACTAATCTTGAAGTAGGAGCACTATCTTTTAAATCTAATGTGTACAGTTTTACAAGGCAAATATAATATGAAATTAACAAGACCAAAGAGCTTTTAACCAAGAAGCATAACTTCTATAATAACATTGAAGTTTTGGGTATCTATTTGCCTCCATAAAGATCTGCAAATGTGTCAGCTCAGTTACATGGGAGACTTTATAAATTTACATTCTCTATAACATTCCTATAACCTTACATATCTTTAATAACTTTGTATAATACTTCTTGGTTATTTTGAGATCACAGAAATCTCTATAACAAAAATGTGTCGTTTGAACACAACTTTGAGCTCAAGCTTGCATAGTTTGGAAGCATCCTAACATGGAGTAAGGTGAGAGGCAGAGACTTATCTCAGGTAAGGTGGAGTTCTTCACAAAAAATAGAACATTCAAACCTATACCAAATTTCTACAGTATCAAACTTCAAGCACATCATACTCTCCTGATTACTGGTTATGATGGGAAATCTAATCACAAAACATTAAATGACATGAATAAATCCCCAACCAAATGTTTTGTTTCTATGCAAGTCTGAAAAGAGATTACTGCTGTGGACAACTTTGGTTTAGAAAAACCAATTTAATAAAGTGCTCTCCTAAATTTTATACCTCAAAAGATTTTGATATCTGGAGGGTAATAATACACCTGTCACAAAGAAGCCATTAATATCATCGTAATTATACTGATGTCCTTATATTAACCAAGGATATCCTTTGAAGAAAAATTTCGAATTCATAGGCTACAGTTAAAGTAACAGGTTTGCATTCATTAGCAGTACTAGCAAACATCAGAAGACAGTCGCAAATTTCTTATACTTTCAGGAAACAGAGCTAATAATCAGAAACATACATAGATAAAGCAAACAGTTATAAGACAGGTCCTTCACATGGCAGTATGGCCCTTCTTTCTCAGATACAATTTATAAAGGATAGCACTTATTGGTTATCTTGCTAATAAACCTACGTAAACTTTCATTTTACATACTTTTACATAACATTTAGATAAGGCTTATATAAATATTTCTCAGATATTTACATATATAAATTTATATATATTAGGACTGTCAACAATATCAATATAACCTAAACTAACAGCGTTTTCATATAACCAGCTACAATGTATTTAAAAGACTTTAAAACAGATATAAACCCTAATCCCTCTGAGGCTTAATTTCCCTAAATTTTAAAACATCACAAATCCTAATCCTTTGAGAGATAGTTTCTCTAATAAAACCTCATGGACATACACAAAATATTATCTTATAGATAAGAGCTGATCTATGTTTTAACGAGTCTTTGTTTCTAAATATAGATAATTAGTATATTAAAGATTAACCTTATATTAAAGATTAACCTTAGTAGATGTACAAGCTTGCAGTCCCACCAACAGTGTGATTGTGTTCCTTTCTTCTTACAATCCCTCCACCATCTATTACTGTTCGTATTCTTCATTTTTGTCACTCCAACAGGAGTGAGGTAGAATCTCCGTAAAGTTTTGATTTGCACTTCTCAGATTGCTAGTGATGTAGAACGTGGGTATTTCCCAAAAAGAGCTAGAATTGGCATACTACAGAGACACAGCTTCATCAATGATTATAGCAGATCAATTTACAGTAGCTAAACTATGGAACCAAACTAGATGCCCCTTGCTAGACGAATGGATTCAAAAATTGTGGTACATACATACAATGGAGATCTACTCTGCTATTAGAAAGAACAATATCATGGCATTTGCAGGCGAATGGATGGAGATGGAAAAAATTATGCTGAGTGAAATATCCGAAACTCAGAAACTTAAGGGCTGAATGTTTTCTCTCATATGTGGAAACTAGAGTAAAATCTAAAACAGGTTGAAAGTTATCTAAGCTCAAAAAATAAACTCAACATAGGTGAAATTTCATATAATCAGGGGGAACAAAAAGTATGAAACTTGGGGGAGAAAGGAGGGAGGCAAGCTGGGGAGAAAGTGAATAGGAGGGTTATCAAAGCAACGGGGAACTCTTGACTCCCATGAGAAGTCCAGCTCTACACAGGCGGGCAGAGAAGCTCAGAAACTTCAAAAATCAATACACATGTTTATGCTTATTTCTATCTATAACATGGGGGTAAAGCAGAGGAGACGTGAGAGCAGGGAGTGAATGAAGGTGGAAGTTCCTGGACAATGATCAATCTTCATATTGTCAATATCCATCTATGCATGAATATGTAACAATGCTTCCCTCCAATATGTAAGAATATGTCAAATGTAAAAAAAATTAACCTTAAGAATCAAAATCCTTGGGGCTGGAGCAGTGGCTCAGGGGTGAGCTGTTTTTTCTTTCAAGATGATTCTTATACTGCGATGCATTATCACTGCTTCCTTCCTTTCTGTCCTTTGTCTTGGTTACAGGACTGATAACAGTGATCCCTGCTGACTGGACCTTTAGTAACAAACTTGTATTTATACTTTTCCATTTGGCTTACATAGAATTTCTAGGACAATTGGTATTAGTTTGGTTTTGCTATCTAACTGTTTAACCTATGCTGGCAAAAATATTGATGTATTTCTTAGTATGATTTTTACTAGTCACCCTGTGTAATTGCTCTCCACTATGGCTGGATACCCATTCCTATCCACCATGTACTCCATATGTTAATATAATTATTACAAGCCTGGTGTAACCAGTAGGATATATCTGGGTTCTACCCCACCAAAGAAATGTTATGATTCAGTGTCCATTTGCCTCTGGGAAAGAAAACTCAACATAGCTTGGATTGAATCCCATTATGGGGATAGAACTTGTCCACAGATCTTCCTGTCTACCAAGGGAACTTGGTATTTCTGGCTAGTAGACCCTCTGTCTCTGGCATGGGGAAGAAATTTCATAGAAGGTTATTCAAAGGTAAACACCCCAGGTCCCAACACTACAAGTCCCTGTGAAGCTGCTAAATTGTATGAAAGTCTGAGTCCAAATCTTGATCTTCCCTTCTTGGAAAGGAATATCTCTATAGGCTTGGCAGAAAGAACAGCCAAAGTCTTAGAGTTGAAAATTATTGGTCTGTGGAGGTGCCCTCATGAGTGAGTTATGGCCCTGGATAGGAATGAGCTGGGATGCTTATTTCCTGCTACAATGGAATCAGACCCATAATAATCTAAAGGGTGAGAGAGCCTAAAGTTGGATTCTCACTTCAGAAGTTCTTGGAAAAGAATGTATTGGCAGATTTGGATCACAGCACAGGCAACAAAGTTAGATATAATAATATTTTGGAACACTACTCGATGGCCAAATAAATCTACTTAGTTTTGGGCATACTGAACATACAGGCTGGGAATTAGTGGTCTAAAAAGCAAGAAGTCTCAAAAGAAGCAAGTTCTTCTCAACTGCAACAGTCGTTAAACTAACAGGGTCAGCTCTCTTTGAGACTTCCCTGATATCCATAAATTCTGGAGCATCCCAGCCCAGTCTACCTGGAGAGGACCAGAGGGGCTGTTTTGGATCTGTGGGAAGAAGGCCTACACCCACCTCTTGTCAATTGAAGGGAGACTTTTTCTACTGTATTATTAAACCTCAATTTTTCTTACCACCAAATCACACTGGAAGTGACCTAGAGGTACCCTTGTATGAAAGCTTAGGGTCAAGGAAGAAGAGGATCGTTGGGAATGGACTTGATCTAGGAGGCCAACAAACTTGGGGTGAATATGAATAGCTGCCCTGAAGAAAATTGGAAATATGGCCCAGCTACTTGGGCCCAGGATGGCAGTTGGGGTTACAGAACTGCTAGGTATATGTTAAACTGAATTATTCAGTTACAAACTGTATTGGAAATTATTACTAATCAAACTGCCTCAGGCTTAGACCTCCTAGTGACACAGCAAACACAGATGCAGGCAGCTGTCTACAAAAACCAGTTGGTACTAGATTACATGCTGGTTGAAGGAAGAGGAATTTGTGGGAAATTCAATATTACAGATTGCTGTATCCAGATAAATGACAATGGACAGACAAGCAAGAACATAAACACTCGTGCCAGTCCAAACATGGAATGGATTAAAGCATGGGATCTGAGCTCTTTGAAGGCTGGTGTTCTACTCATGTGGATTCAAGAGTCCAATTAGTACAGTAAGAATCATGCTGCTAACTTGTTTCATGCTTCCATGCTTAGCGTCCCTTTGCATTAGGACTGTTAGCTCCACCATGGAAGTGTCCATTGAAAGAAAAAGAAGAGCCAATTTTATGACATTGTATAAAGGTTTAAGCCAAGAGGATAGTGATGCAATTTGATTTGTAATCCATACATCAATGGGGGGAAATGTAGTGGAGAGAAATATTAAAGATAAGAAGAGACCTTAGAACTCCACCAAAATTATGCTACTGTGACTTTTAGTCTGTTTTCTGTAAAACAACACAGTTACCTCTAGGTAGCAATGTGGCCAACCTGTGGTTTTCTACATCTCAAAGAGTTGAAACAAAGATGAAAGACAGTTAAAAGAACTTTGTAGGGCAGCAAAACCAAACCCAGGGATTTTAAAAAATGTTCCCACCTATTCTGTTTTAAAGCTGCAATATCCATTTTTACAGATGAGCTAATTACTGCATGCCCCTTTCCAATTAGCCAATCAAATTGTAACAGGTACTAACTGACTCTGTAATCCCCCAAGAATGTATAAATGTTAAGAATAACACTTCTCTGAACCTGAGATTTGACTTTCTGCTTCTCAGGCCAAGCTGCAGCTGAATTAAATCTGCTTCCTGGAAATCCTTTGGGTGTCCTGCCACCTTTGTTCCATTACAGTCACACTGAAACCAGAGTTTTGAGATAAAACTGGATTCACTCCTATGCCCTCCAGTGTTGCAGCAGACCCCTCACCACTAATGTTTTCTTTCTTAATTCTTGTCTCATGAATTCAAAAAATGAGATCCACAGACCAGGATTAAGTGTGTACAAGTAGGATCTATCAAACACCAACAGAATTCTAGCACTACAGGGAATCCACTGGCAAATTTTCTGAATGTACTAGTCTAGGGGTTTATAGAGCACTTGGGCCACTGCTATTGGTCCAAATTTATGCTAATTAGGCCTTGAAAAAGTACCAATGCTATTAGCCCAAACTTATGTTAATTAGGGTATGGAAAAGTACTAACACTATTGGTCCAATTTATGCTAATTGGGGTTTGGAAAAGTACTAATGCTGTTGGACACTCTCAAGTTCCCACTTCTGTTCAGGACTGCCCACTTGCATTTTTTCGCTGCAGGTCAGGAAGTGAAGGTTGAGGTCTATGCTCACAGGTTCTGGCCTGCAGTGGTGTGTGGCATGGGCTTCTGCAGAAGTCATCTGCAACATGTGCAGGCTGGGCTCACTCTGGTTTCCTTCAGGACTGGCTCACCACTCCTCAGGCCTGCCACACCTCCAGGGTGGGTTACATGCAGCCATGGGCTACAAACCCACTAGAACCCAACCCAGCCACCACTCCACCACCTGGCTGTCACTTCTTGGTAGGGACCAGAAGACCAGCTGTGGGCTTGGCAGCCTAGGAGCCATGTCCATATGACCTCTCCTGGTGTCCATTTTGTTTCCAGCATCAGCATAAATGAGGCTATTTTTGCTAAAGAACTCGGGTAGTGCAAGTTCCTAATACCATGGTAGACCTGAACTTTTAGCACAGTGCTGCTCTGATGTATTGATGGAAGGCAAAGGCAGACCAGGGAAGAGCAGGGTTTCCTAAAACTCTATGAAAATTTTTACTATTTTCCAGTTTACTGACCACACTTTGACATGTACCACATCATTAGGTCCACACAGCAATCCTGTAAGAGGCTAGTTATATTCTAGCTATAAAGATGAAATCCAGAGAGATTAACAAATGCTCAAGTTCATCAGGCCAGTGGACAGCAAAGCCCAGAGGGGACCCCACATTGGTAGGCTCTCCAAATGTGCCCACAGATGTGGGTGGAAGCTGGCTAGCTAGCTGTCCTTAAAGGGGACCTAAGATTGTCACATGATTGCAGTAGCAGTAAAGTCAAGCACAATGAGAAGTGGTCTTGATGAGCATCCCTGACTTGACTCCTCTTCGGGAACTTTACAGGACAGAGAAAACAGGACGGGACTTCCCAGGGAATGCAGAGTGGGCAGTGGATCCTCACACTCGTGCCAACTTGGAAACAGAAGGCCCCAGGACTAAGCAAGGTGCTGAGTGCCAGTTGTTCCCCCTTTTCTGGAAGGGACTTGAGCATCAATGGATGTGGCATCAGAGATGGGCATCCAGGATCACCTGACACAGTGTCTCTCTCCAGATTCTCACACAAGCTAGTGACCCAGTTTTCTGTAAGGGACCTTCAGAATCAACCCTGGGCCTGCCATCACTGGCTGCATAGCCTTTGGCAAGTCATTTGCTCCTATGCTTGTTTCCTATAAATTGAACCAAGGCTTCCAGGATCTCTATCTGATACCCTGATTCCCCACCCTCTTGAGAACTGGTTCCCAAAGAACAGCGTTCAGGGCAGTGCTAGGTGATGCTTCCAGCTCATGTTGTCCACAGAAAGAAGATCCTGAAACAGACCTGTGTCCTCTGTGACAAGAAAGGTCACAGGATGACAGCTACAGTAGGAAAGGGAAAGAGTTTATAAGAGCTTACCAAACTTCAACTAAAAGTGTGACATGATTAGGATGCACACACCTCTAATTTCTCTACACCAAAGTCAAAATATGCCTTGGGATTGAAAATCAGTGGTGATTGCCGGAAAGGAGACAGAATGTTCACTTCCACAAGCCCTTGTGTATCTTGGAGTGTTTTCCTGACGAGAACAATCACCACTATTTAACAAATACTGGAATGACTACCTATTAGGACCAGGAGCTTAGCCAGCACTAAGCTCTGGTATCCCCTCATTGACGTTCTCTAATACCATTAAATAAAGATATTTCTTTGTCACAGACCCATGTGTCACCACGGAATCCTGCTTTGTTGCCTAGTTTCTTAAGAACCAATGCGGGCAGTGTTAGATTAATTATTTCAGAAAATTGAGGTCTACTTATGCAAAAAAAATCTCACTTCTTAACTGGTTTGAAATCCTACTTCATTATCCCTCTGTGTCACGTCTAAAACATCTCAATTTACTCAGCAAAAATGAAGTCTCTCATTGATCTTGTGAGTTTGACTGCTCTGCATACTAACCAAGTAAATATAAAAGGAGCTACGTTTGCCAGAGCATTTGAAGAAGGATCTATCTGATAGAATCCATACTTGCTTTGCTTTTCAAACTTGAAGGGATGGAATGGCAATTCAAGTGTCTGTAAAAAAGACATCATAATTGAAAAAAGCAACAGCCTCATCACACTTGGTGGGGGAAAGTTTGAATAAGACTACGAATGCGAATCATGTGTATTGACTACACGGTGATAAATCGGTGATAAATCGGCATAGCTGCTCTTTTTGTTGAAAGCCAGGGACTAAATGTTACTATATGTCAGATACACACAGCGCAAGATGCTGAAGAATCATCTATCTGGAAACAAAGTTTGGGATACAACAAGGGCTTTGAGCTTTGTACATGGCTTGGTCAGGTTAGAAAAGCACTTTTGTAGATGCTCATCAAACATGCAGGAGGCCTGGAGCTGAGGAGATGGTTCATGGTCTGAATGGCAGACTCAGGATCAACAGTATCTCAGATTGTGATGAAGATCTAGATATGCAAGATGATATTTAACTGTGCTAATGTCCTGCTTAATCACTTCTGGTGGCTTTCTTTTTTTTTCCCTGATGTCTCAGCATGGCATTAAATACTCTCTACACTGGAAATATTACCAGAGCCCACAGTTGAAGACTTTAGCCCCAGTGCTCCCAAAAGACCAGATTCAATCACCTGTCCCTACATGCCAACCAAAGAGACAAGCAGTGCAGAAGCACAGCAAAGGAGCTGTAGTCAGTTTGGTCAAGTCTAGGAGAGAGAAATAGGGTTCAATATGTGAGGTGAAGTTACTGCGTTATGATGGCCTTAACTCAATCAATGATATTCCCTGATAGCCTGCTAGGGTGTGGCTGGAGGACGTGGGTCATTGGGGGCATGTCCTTAGGGTATATATTTTATATGTGGTGAGTGGAGTCTCCCTCTGTTTCCTGGAGCCATGCCTTGACCTGCAGCCCTTTGCCACACTGCTCTGAAATGATGTTCAGCCTCACCTTGAGCCTTGAGAATTGTGGTTGGTCTTCTACAGACAAAGACCTCCAAAACCATGAGCCCCTAAAATGAAATTTAAAATTGCTCTTGTCAGATCTTTTAGTTGCAGCAATGAACAAGCTTACTAAAACAGAAATTCATACATGGAAGTGGGGTCATTGCTGTGATTAACAGGACCATGTGGTTTGGAAGCTTTTGGAACTTTTTGGAATTTGTGGGAGGAATTATGAGATGCTCAGGAGTGCAAGCTGGAAATGCTTGAGATTGTTATAAGCAGAGTTTACTGGGTGACTCTAGTGGGAGCTCAGAAGACCAGAATGCCAATAGGACTGTGGACAGGGAAGATGGGGCTCAAGGGATTTCAGAGAAGGAAGTCTGTATTGGAAATTAGATTAGAGGTTGTTAGTGTTATGTTCTGGCTAAGAGATTGTCTGCATTTTGCCTGTGTCCTGAGACTTTCTGTAAAATTGATTGTAAAAGCAGTAGACTCCTTCATCTAGAGGAAGAAGTGTCTAGGCAGCACAGCATCCAGGCAGTACCATGGGTATTGTTGGCTGCTTTTAGTGAAGTTTATGGAGATATCAGGATCAGAAAGCAGAGCAGAAAGAACTGAAAAACTTGGACTTGAAAGATGGGAGTAAAATTCGGGCTAAAAAGTTGCATTTGATAAAGACCTCACTGCCATTAAAGAAATTATAAAAACTTTGTCTAGAGAGAAAAAGGAAGATGGCGTGAGGGCATCTCAGGAATTGGCAAGACCACAGCCATCTCAGGCTCAAGGAACTAAAATTTCCTTTGAGAAGAGACCAATGTAGCACCTGTTCCACACAGGAGGGCCTCGAAAGGTTTTTCAATGTGCTCAGTCATCCAGGCACTAAGAGGCTGCTGCAGCCCCGGTTCCTGGAGGCTTGGCTATTGCTCAAGATGGCGGCAGAATTTGGCAGCAATCACTTGGTGCTGGTTCCGTAGGACTGCAGGATGCTAGAGTTAGGAGTCATGGAGGCTTCCACTGAGATTTTAAAGGAATGCCTGGGTGGCCAGGCAATGTGCCCCAAGACTGAACGTCCAGAAGGGAGCCCTGGAGAAGGTGATGCTTGGAGATGTGAGGAGGAAGCCAAAGCTGCAGTGAAGATGCCCCGGATTAAGAAAAGCCAATTCCCTGGAATGTCTGCCTAGGAAAGCTGCAGAAATCAATCAGAGACAAGCCAACAGACAGACCACGCAGACCGCAACCAGGAAGGCCACAGGTGCGGGGCTGCACATCAGGATGCCATGTGTCCTGGATGCCGGACATGGAGCTGCAGGACTTGTTTGCCCAGGTAGATTTCAGACTTGCTTTGGTTCCACGCCTTCTTTCTATGCCCCTATTTTTCTGAATGGAAATGTTCATTCTGTACCTTTACATATAGGATACTTGTAAATGCTTTTGATTTTAACAGGAGCTGTTGATGGGAGTTTGTGCTAAGTCTCAGAGGAGACTTTGGACTTCAACTTTTGGCCATTCTTGGAACTGTGAAGACTATGAGGAGTCTTGAAAATGGATTAAATATATTTTGCATTATGAGATTGCCATGAGCTTTTGGGAGCCAGGGACAGAATGACATGGTTTGGATGAAAGGTGTCCCCCCAAAAGCTTAATATATGAGGTGAAATGATTGACTTATGATGCCCTTAACCCAATCAGTGAATTAATCCCCTGATGGGAATTAATTGGGTGGTAGCTATAGGCTGCTAGGGTGTGGCTGGAGGAGGTGGGTCACTGGGGGTTTGCCTTTGTTATGTATTTTGCATGTGGTGAGTAGAGTTCCTCTGTTTCGTGGAGCTGTGCCTTGACCTGCTTCCCTTTGCCACGCTCCTCTGACATGACCGTCAGCCTTACCTTGAGTCCCCAGAATTGGAGTCAGCCTTCTATGGACTAAGATTTCCAAATCCATGAGCCCCAAAATAAAGTTTTCCTCCTAACTTTTTTTGTCAGATTTTTTAATTGCAGTAATTTAAAAAACTGACTAAAAGAGGGACAAGGAGAAGGGTCAGTGCTATTGAGGGCAGAGCTTGCAAAGAAAGTCATCCTGGTAAGGCCAGTGTCTGACTGGTCTCTATCTCAGCACTGTTTTGGAAAGATCTGGGGAGGTCTTCAGCACTCAGAGGGTGATTCAGTTCCCTTTGTGGGCAACTGCTCCTGCTTGGAGGCATCCTCCATCTCATCGTGGGTGACTGCTCCTGCTCAGGGGAGGCCTGGGTCCCCTTGTGAGTAACTGTTCTCACTCAGAGGAGATCTCATCAGGAGTGATCTATTCTGCCAGGCTCACTGCTTCTTGGGGACAGCTTTGGGCCCTTGACGTAAAGATGGTCCTCAACCAGACCTGCAGTTCCTAAATCCAAGGTAAGTGTAGAAAGAAGCAGCTCATGTAAAAAAAAAGTTCAAAAAGGCAAATGGACTTGGGGAGGGCCAAAGTGGAGTCGGTTAGGCCCATGACTGCTCCTCCTTGAGAACTTAGCCTGTTTTTGCTTTTGTTTTTAATGTATTGCTGAGGATAAAACCAGGGACTTGTAAGATTTATGTCTTTTCTATCAAACATGAAAGATCGTGGTGTATAACACACTACCTTCATTTTGGCTACCCCTCCCCCTTGAAGATAGTAACTCCCTCCCCTGTGTATGCCCACCTCTTTCCAAGGACCCCTTCTGGTACCCACCCATCCTCATTGGGTGACCTATGCTGACTCACGGTAACCCTCACCACACATGTTTACAGCTTTCAGGCGACCACCCCCACTCTCTCCCAGTCGCACTCTGTGCACCCCCTTCCACCTTATTGTAGCCAACTGTGGTGACTGTACACATGAGTTCCTCCAATCAGAGCGAAGGGCAATACTGCATCAGATTGGAGTTTAAAAGCCCTGATTTCCTTGCTGGGCACGCATTTTTTTTTTTCACCCTTCGGCCAAAGTGAATTATCTGCCTTTCTCACCCACACCCAACCATGTGTTTGATTTCATTTATAACAGGCTTGTGCTCACTAGGCAAGTGCTCTGACACTGAGCCGTCCTCCTGCCCCTTCCTGATCTTTGCTGACTCCTTTCTTTCCTATCAGTGCTCAGCTAATCCCAGCTATTTGCAGTTCTCTGGTCTGGTCCCTAACATTCTGCCTCTGTTCCTGCTGACTGCAGACCACATCATCCCCCTCCCACAAACTCAAGGTCATGCCTAACCCTCCAGTGTGAGGGGGTTGGAAGGCAGGTCCCAACCATAAGCTTGGAGCCCTTGTGCATGGAATTAGTGTCCTTCTAAACATGACCTTAGGGAGCTTTCCTGCCCCTCCTCCTTGTGAGGATACAGTGAGAAGGCGCCACCTATGGACCAGGGCAGGGGCCTTCACCAGACACCATGCCTGCCACTCCTTTACCTTGGACTCATCTCTGGAACTGTGAGCAATTTTGTTTGTAATTTGTTTGTAATTTGATACTTGGGATTTAATCCATGGGTGCATTACCACTGAGCCACATCCCCCGCCCTCTTTGTTTTTTATTTTGAGACAGGGTCTCACTAAGTTGCTTAGAGCCTCACTAAGTTGCTGCGGCTGGCTTTGAACTTGCACTCCTCCAGTCTTTGCCTCCTGAGTCACTGGAATTAAAGGCATGCACTACCACATCCAGCTTATAAGATTTTGTTTTTTATAAGCCACCCAGTTTACTTTTGTTCTAGTAGCCTAAGCAAAGTAACATATAACTGTCCCTCTCTTCTGAAATGCCCTCTCACCTGTGTTTAAGAATTCTCTTCATCCTGTTAGACTCCACTCAAAATATTTTTTTCATAAATAGTCTCCCAAATTGAAATAAGCACCAAATCTGCCCAAGTGTCACCCACTCCATGCCACCTTGCAGCAGAGGTCTTGGCAATCCTGGCCAATACTCTTACTAACTTCCAAGCTTCCTAAGGGAGGAATTGCTTCTTTCATGTGGAGTCCATTTTTAAAAACTGTTTATGAAACAACCAAATGCTATGTGTGAAAGCCTCTGTGTGCCCAAAACTCAACAGGAAGACAAGATGGAATGTGACCTTACTGAGCCTTAGAGCCATGGTTAGCAACAAAGAGAGTGAGTGCTGTGGGCAACGAAAGCTGATGTGAGCATCCACCACACCTTCCGGAGGGGCAGACGATGCACCAGGTCCAAAATGCCAGGCCAGCTTCGTCCTACGTGGGTTGACATCAAAAGCTGGGAGAGTGATGCAAATGCAGCCCTGGGCAGGAAGGGGCTTCACTGGGAGAGCGGGGGACTAACATTTGCTGTCCTCCTACTGGAACTCCACCAATTGCTACACATTCTGGTGCCTAAAGGCACTGAGCAACTGGAATCCATGTCTCTATGGCTGTAAAGGGGACAGACTATAAACAAAGGAATGACATTATCTTCTGTTAAATGGGCAATGATGCAATGTTGGGAGCCACAAAGTTGCTGGTGTGGAAGGACAGGAAGCAGCCAGCCTGAAGCCTGCAGAGTGGCGGTCCCTGGGCTCACAGGGCTATGAGCAGCATTGTGTTCCTGCAGCTGTGCTGTATGTAAACATTGCTGTTTCACTCAGCCTTAGTATTTCTTAGTGTTTTGGAAAGCTTGAAATAGTGAAACTAGACTTGGAGATGAAATTCAATTCTCCACTTTGATGGACAGGGTCTGTGCAAGTTCCAGGCCTCTGCAGCTGAGAAATCCCACTTCAGTGTTAGCAGCTGGTCACAGGAGGGTTGAGGGGTGAGCTCCAAGGGGCCCAGCCAAATTCTCCTCCACTACCATGGGGCAGTGTGTTGCAGCGCTAAAGGGGGGACAATGCCCTCCAGTGTTGCAACTGACCCCAGCAGCTCAACTGCCAACTTCTTTTTAAATCCTTGTTTTCCAAATCCCCACAGGACAATGGGAGGCAAGAGAGAAAGGAGCAGCATTTTTTGGTAGTGTGAATAGAAACAGAACTCATACTGGAACAAGAAAGAACCCCAAGAAGAGTTGGTGCCAAGAGGTGTTAGTCCAGGGACTTATGAAGCTTTGGGGTCAACGCTATTCATTCAAATTAATGCTAATCAGGGTTTGCAAAAGCACTAACTCTATTGGTTAAAACTTGTGCTAATCAGGTTTTTAGAAATTACTAACACTGTTGGTTAACCCCTCAGTCTGAACATCCATTCAGGTCTGCCCCACTCCTGTTTTCTCACCTAGTGGGAGGGTGAGGTCCTCAGATTGTGGATGTGGGGGTTCCAGGCTGCGGCTCTGCATGCAGCAGGAGTCTGCACAGGACGGCCGGCACTGTGGGGTGGCTGGTAACTTTGCTGGCCTCAAGTCACAAAGGCGTGCTGGAGCCCCCTGCCCATGCTCCCCACATGCACTCCACCTTCCTGGCCACTGCTGTAGGACAGGGCTTAACTTCAATAGCAGATAAAGTTCTTTCTCACCCCACATCCTGAAAACGGATGGTCAGAATTGTTGAGGAATTCTTGATAAAGAAGACATGGGATTTTACTCACAGTAAAAAAAAAACTCGGGGGCTGGAGTGGTGCTTTGGCAGTTATGGCGCTTGCCTGGCGTGCATGAGGATGTGAGTTCAAACCTCAGCACCATCTACACAACCAAGTGTTGGAGCAACAAGAGCCACATGAAAAACTAAATAAAATTGATTCATTCTCTCTCTCTCTCTCTCTCTCTCTCTCTCACTGTCCCTCTCTCTTTAAAAAATAGAAAGAAAGAAAAAGAAAAATATCTCAGCCAATAACAAAGTAAAATGTCTCCAGGTGAAAGCATTAGTAAGAGTAGGAACCATTTCTCCTCCATAGCTCCATAGAAACACCATGCTCGATTTAAATTAAAGAGGGCCATGCTAAGCGGTGCTTCCTGATTATTAAAATAGCTGCACTACTCACAGAGTCCAGGTGGAGGCCAAGTGGAGGCCCATTGGAGGCTGGCGGGTGTGGTCCTGCCTCTAGGTTAAATCCTGGAGGGCTTGCTACCTAGGTGTTAACCAGCCTGGGAGGAGCCAACCAAATCCCTCCAAGATGAGGAGTGAAGCCCAGCCAAGGTGACATGGCTCTAGGTTCCCTCAGCCCAGTAGAGTTGAGAAGAAGGGAAGGATGTGGCTGAATCTGATAGGTTGTGATCATTCCCTCAAGGGGTGCGCTGACACCAAGGTGGCCTCAGGAAAGGCCCATATTTCCACACCCCATCCTTTGTCCCCTAAGAGACAGATCCTGAATAAATCATAATTTAGCAATGACAAACATGAACGGACAGACAGCAAGACTGACCAAGAAGTTGGGCTAAAGCAACACAATGCACAAAGACATTTGACCAGTCCAGAGGGCACAAGAAGGAGAAGCTGGGGAACAGAAGAGGTAAAACAGGTCCAGTTAACACTTTCAGTAGAAAGAGCAGGCTGCTCGGCCACTCGGCTCTGAGTCCTGGATCCTAAACACTGGCTGTGGGGACTCTAGGTCCTTGGGTCAGACTTGGAATAGGTCTGTGTACCTCTGTGGCATTATATATATCATTGCTGATGTCCCAGTAGCTGCTGGGACCTTCAGGGAGGACTTGAAAGGCAGGCGTGCTTCAGTCACACAAAACCTAAGTTAGTTCAGCTTTGGGGCAGCAGGAATACAGTCAATTTCTTATAACAAAACACCTCCACAGGCGCACAGCCCACATTGGAGCTCCCAGTCCTGATTCTGGAAGTCCTCACAAATAAGAAGATGTCCATGCAGCTGCCCGGGCTTGGAGGACATTTTGTGACGTTGAACAATTCACAATACTCTTAGAGTGGGGCATAAACATGTCCATTTGATATGAATAAGCCAGGATATCTGTTGATTCCATCTGCAGCCATATAAACTTGGTAACTAAACTTGTAAATAGTCACATTTTGACACAGACAGCTGATAAGTATTTCACTGAATGTTCAGAAAATTAAATAAAAACTCAGCTCTACAATAAATAGATAAATATTATTTCATAGGAATTGTTATACTTTTTGCTTTTGGATTTCAATAAATTTCCATAACTATACTGTGAAAATCTGTAAAAACATCTTTAATTTTTCAATTCTTTACATTTACTTCAATTTATATTTTTAAACATATATTCAAAATTTTTCTATTTGGAGCACAATTACATTTATCTTTTGATTATTTTAGATCTCTATACAAATTAAGTGAAACTTTTTCTAATAACAAAATTAGCAATTTTGCTGTCATAAATGCAAGGAAAATACATTTTGTAAAATAAATATATACTTTTGGGTAAAATATTTTATTATTCAAATATTGCTGACCTATTGAAGGACACTCAAATATGAGTGACAATAATTTAATTTTGATATTTCATTTATTCAATGTTAAATCTTTGGCATTTTTTCATTTTCAAGTCATATGAAAAACGTGTCTTACACATTTTTTTAACATTGCCCTTATGAAGGTACATACATTAAGCTGAAGGACAGAATATATTTTATTGTCAGGTTGATTCATAACTTCTAAATATTAGGCATGGGAAACATGGACTCACATTTATTTTCTTGCTTCCTACTTATAAGAAACTGACCAGGAAATAATTTCAAATAGTTTTCTAATCCTTGTAAATAAAAATAGGCCACAATTAGAGATTCTTGCATAAAAAGTTTAAATATCACTGTATACTGTGTTCAAGAGGTAAAACTGAAACAACATGACACAAAAAGTTGAATATAAGGGACTGAGAAAAATACACCAAGGAAATAGCACCAAAAAAAAAATGTAGATGAGGTATCAGTTAATAGAACTCAAGGCCAGGAATATCAAAAGGGTAAATAAGGAATTTATATTGTTGAAGAATGTAACTATAGAAACCAAATAAGATAACCATGCCTTATTACAACTGTACAGCCTATTTCTCATTGCTACAACAAGACAGCTGAGACCAGGTAATCCATAAGGCAAGAGGCTTATTTGGCTGAAGGTTGCATGGGCTGAAAGTCAAGGAGCACGGCCCCTGCTCCGGCGAGGGCTGCATTGCAGCATCACATCATGGTGGATGGCAGCTTTGCGGGAGAACCTGTGAGAGGGCGAGACCACATGGTGAGAGACAGGAAGCTAGAGAGACTGGGGGCCAGGCTCGCAATTTCATAACAGCCCTCTCCAGAGAACAAACCAAGGACCCACAAGAAGCACGTTACTCTTTATAAGGACAGTGCGTCAAATCACTTAATGACCTCCCACCAGACCCACACTACGAGATCCACCACCACCTCACATCGCTACACTAGAGACCAAGGTCCAACACATGAACCCTTGGGGGACACACTCAAACCACCAAACCATATCCAAACCATAGCACTGACCATAGAGAAAAATTCACATATATGTATGTATAGGTATGTGTGTCTGTCTATATCTATATATATGTGTGTGTGTATATATATACACAAACACATAATCAAAGTGCTATATTTAGTAGACCTCTCTCAGTAGTCAACAAATATTTTAAGAACAACATTGAAAATGTTTGCATTTGAGTGAGTAGCACAATAAAACCTTAGCTGTATGTGTGGGTAGATGGGAAGATGCTTGGATGGATGGATGGATTTATACATGCATGTGTATTTGGTTGATATCTAGATACATATAGATACTTATGTAGTAAATATAATAGATAGGTAGATCCAGATATAATATTTCATGTACAAACATTAAAAACACCCATAGATGAAGTTGCCATCTTAAAACAATGGAGAAAGGGTGGAATATTCACAACGGGTGCTGGGATATGTTTTATTCCTCTTTTTTGCCGCTGTGACTGAAAGAACTGCCAAGAGCAATTTTAGGAAGCAGTGTTCATTTGGTTTGGAGGTCTTTGTCCATGGAAGGCCAGGTCCATTCCTGGGGGATCAGGTGAGGCTGAACATCATGGTGGAAAGCAGGGCTCCAGGGAGCAGAGACCCCACATCAGATACCAAATATATACCCTAACAGCATGCCCCCGATGACCCACCTCCTCCAGCCACACCCAACCAGCCAACAGTTAGCACCCAGTGAATCCCTATCAGGGGATTAACTCACTGATTGGGTTAAGGTTTTCAAAACTGAATCATTTCACCTCAGCCTCCAGATCGTTACATATGAGCTTTTGGGGGACACCTCATATTCACACCATAACAGGATTATTAGATAAAGGATTCATTTCAGATTAAACCTTAGGGAGAATTCTTGAGGACTTAGCAAGCCAGGACTTGGAGAAGAGGTGGCTGTGTGAAAAGTCCAGGCAGAAGGGCCCCCCGAGCACCTTGCAGACTCTTGTGTGAGAAGCACTAGGAGGGCTGCAGCCAGGAGGCAGCTGAGCGAGCCAACGCCTTTGTTGCTGGGCAGCATCCAGCTGCTGGCCACACAACAAGCCAGTTGACTTGAGAGACGAGGTATCCGGGCTAGGAAGGTGATTTATTCAAACAGCCCGTCCGTGGAGAAGATGGAGCGCTCGCCCTTACCACAAAGTCCATCTCGCTAGAAGCCTGGGTTGGCACGGGTTTATCTAGGGTTTGAAGGGCATCTAGACAGGCATACCTTCTCATAGCTGGTGACATGTCCAATCCTGAGCACCAGTTCATCAGATGCCTTTCAATTCTGCAGATCTTTAGAGCAAAGATTGTTCTTTCTCCAGGTTCTTCCTGCCACGTCAGTTGTCAACATACAGCTCCTGACACACTACACAAGGGGCCACTAGAGGGGATAGCTGCCCCTAGGCCCTCTTACTGGATTCTCATGGTTAAGCAGGGAGTAGGGCATGAATTCTGCTCTCAGCACTCGGCTTCACATCCACGGTCCCAGCCCTTAGACTCTGCTCTGCTCGAAGCATCTGTTTTAGTCAACTCTTTTGCTGCTGTGACTAAAAGACCTGAAAAAACAACATATAGGAGGAAAAGTTTATTTGGAGGCTTACAGTTTCAGAGTTCTCAGCCCACAGATGGCTGGCTCCATTCCTCAGAGCTCAAGGTGAAGCTGAACATCATGGTGGCAGATTGTGCAGGAAAGTGGCTTGGGGCATTGCAGTCAGCAAGTAGAAAGAGGAAACTCCACTCACTAGATACAAAATATATACCCCAAGGCAGGTGCCAATGACCCACCTCCTCCAGCCTCACCTACCTGCCTTCATTACCACCTACCTGATCCCTATAAGAGGATTAAGGGTCTCACAACCCAATCATCACACCTCTAAACTTTCTTGCCTTGTCTTACACAAGAGCTTTGGGGGACACCTCACATCCAAGCCACAACAGTGTCCCATTTCCCAGCCACGTATGCTTTAACTTGGTGCCAGCTCATGTGCTTAGCGAAAGCCCCTCTGAGTGCCCCAGGAAGTACCTGTGCCTGTTTTATTTGGTCACACCACTTGGCCCACAGCTCAGGCCCATTGTTTGTCATGATGTGACTCCAGGTTTCCTCTTTGACTCTCTCCACCAGAGAATGGATAACTCAAAGGCAAGGACTGCATTTCATTCAGCTGTGCCACCCTGTACCCCAGCTTGACATTGCACAAACACTGTGACATTGCATGAGCATTCCACGACTGATGGCGGGTCAAGGGAGAGATCAGCTAATAGCACTGCAGTGCCTCTTTTCATGGTGTCCTGTCTTTCCAACAAATGACAAGTGTCCCCAGGTCTCTTCCAGGTGCAGTTACAAGGTGCTGTCCTGGGAGGAACAAGGAGGACACTGTCAGATTTTGACCCAAGCAGAGTTGAGAGGCCCAGATGAGAACGAAGAGATAAGAAAACGAGCAAACACGACGAGGAGCAGGCTACTTACAGAAACGTCATGCTGACTACAGGTTTGTCAAAAGCCATCAGGGAAGGGCAAATGGGGTGTGGAGCCTGTTACTGCAGGCGTCTGGAAGGACAGCTGCTAGGCCTGGCAGAGGGAGCAGGAGGAGAAGGGCAGTGATTCTGAGAACAGAGCAGGCATGAGGTGGACACAAAGGGCCAGGAAGGGCCTGAGAGGAGAAAGAACTCAGTCTGGCCAGGAAAGACTGCAGACCCCACAGCCTGGCAGAGGCACCAAACAGCTCTCCTTGTTCTCGAGGACAAGCAGGCGTGACATGAGAGAAGTGGCCCTCGCAGGAGATTCGCCTACAGCATAGGGCAGGATGGACCCAGGACAGGAACCTGGGACCTCAGGTAAGGTGGAATCAGTGTCCACTCTGCAAAATCTGAGTCATGGGAGCTCCACAGCAGCTGGGGGACTACGCTTTGGCTGGACATCATGGGGCCTGGGCTGGGAGTTGGGACTCAGTGTCCATCTATAGTGACTAGTGTGAGTGGATTTAGAGGAAGACCATGTGAGTCATGTGAAGTCAAGGAGCAGCAGGCTCCAGAGCTGCACAGCCCCCTCCCACACCTCCAGACTCCCCACCATCCCAGCCATCCCCGAGGCTGCAGCAGCAGAGAGCTGTGCCCTAATGCTGGCCATTGGCATCACTGGTCACTCTGCTGAGGAAGGATGAAGAGGACTAGGACTCTAAGGTGTAGACATTCTAGGGATACTCTATTCCACTGTGGTTTTTATTTCCCTTCCTATGTATGTGTAAGTGCAAGATAATGAAAACCAAAACATGCCTAAACACATCTAAATATTTTCTGCAGCATCTAAGATAAAAATCCTAGGTAACAAAAACGCATTGTGGTGTGTTAAATTGACAAATGTTTTTCCTTTCCTGGTGGTATATAAAACATAATGATCCAGCTTGTAATTAAGGAATCTTAGATTCGATGGAACAGTACTGTTGTTCACAGGAATTCTGAAAAACCGCCTGGCACGTGTAAGTGTTTGATAAATTTATGTTTAATGGATCAGTGAAATCTTCATGTGCTAGACACTTCTATGTGCTTTTTGCATGGATTATTTGCCTTTAACAGGAATCCTAAAGTTGATGTTTTCATCCACAATCCCAGCTGAGACCAAAGCATGTGACGGTACAGCAATCTGCCCAGGGTCTCACAGCCTGAGGTAGACAGGACGCAAGCCCAGCTGGCTTTATAAACTGTGTTCCTACCCGCTAATCTTGGCTGCTTCTGACACTGTCAAAACCTCTTTAGTGGCTTCTCTGGGAATCTTCAAATCTGGGCCCCCACTGAATTTGGTGGATGCCTGGGAGATAGCGTAGATGATCTTTTATTGGGGGTGAATGGTGCCCACCCTCACTACAGTGAGTGTCTCAAGACTGGCACCTACCCTTGTTTGTGTTTTACCCCAAGCCCTGGCACAAACAGAGGGTCTCTGAGTGTGGAGCTGGTCACAAGATGGACAGGCAGGGACTAACTGGCAAAGGACGGTGCTGGAACTGAGGAGAAGGAGCAGCTCAGGAGAGGCTGCTCCAGAAGCAAGTGCTGCATCCAGTGTTGAACTTACTGGAGGGATGGAATGCCAAGCGAGTGGAGAGGTGGGCTAGGAAGGTGGAAGAAGGAAGCTGGAGCCAGCTTCTTGTAACGACCAAAGCACAGTCTTGCAAGTTTTCTCCATAGGTGTGCTAACTGAAGTTCTGAGAGTGCAGCAAGCCATCAAAGGAAAAGAGAATCCAGAGAGGGAGAAGACCTTGAAGCATCCTTCTAGTTAATGAGAGGAAAGCTGAAGATGGCCCTGAAGGCTGTTTAGGGGACCTCTGAAGCAGCAATGGACTCATCTCTGATTGGCTTCCTGAATAGGTATTTGTGACACCCACTTTGTAAAATAGTACAGATTATAAATGAAAGTCTGTGGGCAGCAACAGAAAAACAGCACATTCGTTTTCAGTGCGAGGGGTCTGTCTCGCCCTACTCCCCAGGGGTTCAGGTTTACTTAGATCAGACCAAAGAAGCCAGGTTCCTGTCGGTGGCTGTGGACTCCAGGAAGTACCTCCACCTCCTCATGCCAACCTCCCCTGCCTCCACTCCACTGCAGACACAGCCTGGGAGGTACCTCTGTCAAAGCAGCCCATTTGAAATGACCTCCTGCTGCCCACACTCTTACTGGTCCCTCATCTTCAACATTCTGTAAGGTGAACCTGGCCTCTGCTATTATCCTGCATTTATTAGTACTTTTTTCTTATCAGCAACTCAAAATTCCTCTCTTGTAGTTGTTTCTATTCTGTTTCTCAATTGACAGACTATAAATTTCCTTAAGGGTAAGGTGAGGAACATTATTGTCCTTCACTGACCCTCAGTCCATATTTTTCCTGTCTGTTGTACCTTGGGCCTACCACAGACCAGCAGTAACTGCTCAGCTGCCTGAGTGGCATTTAGCAGTAGACTACTGACTTTTTACCTTGAAGAGCACATAGGATGCTACATTCATTAGCAATTTAGTAATCACATTATAAATGCACTGTATGACCATTATTTTTTTACCTTCCTGGGAAGCAATTCTGAAGATGATATTTCTTAGGGTGATTACTCATCCCATTTGTTTAAAAAATGAGATACACTTTCATACAGAAATGTCAAAATACAGTTTATTTAAAGAATAATTGCAAAGCAAACATCCAGGTCCAGAAATAGAACCCTATTGACACCTGAAGCCCTATATGTCCCTCCCTGATCATCTCTCTTTTTTAAAACTAGAGACAAACATTTATGTTGATCATTTGCTTTTCTTTATAGTTTACTGCCTAGGTATCCTAAACACTGTGGTTGAATTTTGCCAGTTGTTGAATGTTATATAGGAGGAGCGTACTGTATCTGTTCTTTGGTTGACTTCCTCCTTTCACCCAATACTGCCTGTCATCATAAACTAGGAACTTGCTCTTGTTCATTGTTGTATCATACTTCATAGCACGACTAGCAAAATTTACACATTCAATTACTGATGTAAGTTTGGGTTGTATGTTGGTTTCAGCTATTAGAAACACGCATTTGAGGAAGGAGTCTTCACAATTTCTGAAGCATGGTAAATATGTGCATTCAATTTTACTAGATAACACTGTTTCCCAAAGTGTTATACTAGTCCATACTACCAATAGAGTATGAGGATTCTCCTTGCTGCATCCTTGTTAAAACATATTATGTCAAAAATTCTCCTTTGATTTGATGGGTGTCGAAGTATTGCATTGTGACTTTCATATTTGTTTCTGTGGTCAATAAAGAGTGACCTCTATGGTGCTGCCAAAACTTTTTCACCTTTTTAAAATTAGCTTCTCTTATTTCTTGCTGATTTCCAGGTGTATTTAATATGAGAATCAATTCTTTGTGTATTTTTGGAAATTTCTCCCACACTGCAGTTTGTCTTTCCCACTCACATCATGTTGGCATTTGGTGAACAGGTCATTAATTTGTATATGGTTGAATTTGTCTATCTTTTCTTTTATAACTAAAAAAAGACATAAAGGTATTTCCTTATACATAGGCCTCATAATTTATCTGAAATTCTTGGAGCCAGAAATATTTGGAACACTCTTTTTTAACTCTGGAAAGGTACTGCTGACTACACAACATATATCACCTAACACTCTCAAAAGAACTGGGACCCATACTCAAATACATTAATATTTCTACATCAAAATATATAGCTACTATAAAAAGCCTTGTCTCGATTTTTTAACAGAGAGAATAAATTTTATTTATTTTTTCATCTGTTTTTTATTTTTCTGACACCTAGTTGTTTTTGTGGTGCTTGGGATCATACCCAAGTCCTGGCACATATCAGGTGAGTGCTCTACCTGTGAGCCACCTCTCTACTCCCACCTTTTGTCTCTCTAAATCGTATTTTTCACCAAATGAGTTCCAAAGAGTTTGGTATTTCCAAGGTTTGGGGATTTTGTAATTAGTACAAGCTGTGGTAGCCTTATACAATAAGAATGGAAATTACTCATTCCAAGTAGCATACTGGAATGTAGGTACCTGGAATTTGCAGGGAGATTCAAATTATTAAATGGCTTCTCTACGCTTCTTATTTGTTTTACTTGAAATTTGTACCTTCATCTAAAATTTTTGCACTTGTTTATAAGATTCTTTAACCTTTAGATGTCTATAGATCTATACATTTATTATTGATAAAAGTTAGCATATCTCTATTGTTCAGTATTATCAGATGTTAAATTTATGAGTTTCTCCTTTAAAAATCAATTTTTTCAGTCTATCCTTTGCAATGATGTGCTAGTGAATTGGCTTCAAACACAGCAGAAACAAACTTTGGCTTGCTTGCTGATTTCCATAGCATGAATGTAGCTGTCATCTGTGATTTCAAGCAAGCTCTCTGATGTCACTGAATATGGAGCTGGAGTGGTGTATAGGGCTGGCTCTCCCAGGCTGGTGAGGCTGACTTTGTAGACCACAGTTTCTTTCCCATCTTATTAATTTCTGCTCCTCACATTACTTCTGTGCTTCTACTTTCTTCTGAATTATTTTGCTCTCTTCTTTGCAACTTTTTAGAAAAGGGATGTTTAGCTGGAGACATTCCAGGCTCTTTTTTAATATACTTATGACTATAAATGTCTTAGTATTGCTTTAGTTTCAGTCCACCGGTGTTTTATTTTTCAGTTCAAAGTTATTTTTTCAACATTCATTTGTTTATGGGTTCCACAATAGCTTATTTTTTACAGTTTATGTTCTCTAACTTAACTGATTTGTGTTTAAAAAAAAAAAAGCAGAATGAGGGACTGAAGTGGTGGCTCAGTGGTTAAGGCGCTTGCCTTGCATGTGTGAGTACGCAGGTTCAAATCCCAGCACCTTGTACACAATGAAGTGTCAGAGCAACGAAAGTCCAAGATAAACTAAATAAAATTGTCTTTCTCTCTCTCACTGTCCTTTCTCTATAAAAAGAAAAGAAAATGGAATGATTTCAGTCTTTAAAGTTTGTTTAGTTGTAAATAGCACGCATGTGATGAGTTTTGGTGACTGTCATGTTTGCTTTTAAAAAAAATGTAAATTCTGGGGCTATGGAGGAAGCTCAGTGGTGGAGTCTTTGCACTGCCATTCTGGATGTGTTCTTCTGTATACATCTGTTAGGTCAAGTTTGTAAATCAAGTTTTCTATATTCCTATTTTCTCTTAGGTGCCTTAACATTGCGGAAAGACTTATATTACCAATTTGACCACGTGGTTTCCTCTGTCAACGAAGCTTAACTTTCCGTTTCTCATATGGTCGCCTGTCTCTTAATAGGAACACCTTCCGGGAAACGCATCATCAGTGACATCACCCTTGAGTGAACATGAGCACGTACTGCACTAAGTCCTGAGGTCATTTGGCAAGAGCCTTAAGGAACTGCTGTTGCAGAGCACTGAGTGAACATGGCTCAGGCAGCACGTGGCTCTATAGCATGAGCTGCAATTCAATTTAAAATGCATTTTTGCAACTTGGAAGTTCTCTAGGATTCTTTCATGCTTTTGCATTCCACGGATCCCAATGAAGAGGCACAATCTGTACAAAGCTGACCCACGTGCACAGGGTGGCCTCTGGTGGCCGCTCTGCTGCAAGGCCTCGCAAGGCTTCCGCAGGCCGGGCGGGAGCCAACTTGCAATCAGAACGGCACCCCGCAAAAAGAGGGGCGCCCCGCGGTCCTGGTGCAGCGGCCCAGCGCCGGGAAGAAGCGCCCACCGCGGGCAGCACCCTCCTGGCGTGGGGCGGGGCTCCCTCATGCCCTGAGCACCTGCTTAGTAGGCGGGGCCGGAAGTGCGCGGCGGAAGGAGGGCGGGGCAGGAAGTGCAAGGGGGCGAAGGGCGGGGCAGGAAGTCCTCCCCCGCGTACGGCGACGGTGCCCCGCATGCGCCCTTTTGACCCCGGTCCTGCGGGCGTAAGCGGTGGAGGAGTCGCGCGGAGCCGGCGGCTGCACGACCGAGGGAGGCGGCGCTCGCGCTTCCGGCCTCTCGCACGGCGGGGCTCGGGCATGGCGGCGCCCTCCAGGAAGGAGCGGCAGGCGTGCTGGGGAGCGCGCGACGAGTACTGGCGGTGCCTGGACGCCCACGCCGAGGACGCGGCCCGCTGCCAGCGCCTCCGTAGCTCCTTCGAGGCCAGCTGCCCCCAGCAGTGGGTGAGTCGCAGGCGAGTCACGGCGCCCTGACTGCGGGGCGGGGGCCTGAAGAGAACGGGTGGGGATGTGGGCTCTGGCCCTGGGTGAGAACCAGGCGTGAGCCTGCGGGGACCCGGGAGCTGGTCCTGGGCGAGGACCCGGCGTGAGCCTGCAGGAACCCAGGGGCTGGCTTGAGACGTGAGCGTGTGTGTGTACTTCAGGGGGCTGGCCCTGGGGGAGGATCCTGCATGAGCTTGCGCGGGCCCGGGGATTGCTCCTTTGGCCTGGACCTGACTTGGATGTGAGCTTGCGACAACGCCCCAGTGCTATGCGGGACTCATGGGGGGAGTGGGGGCTGGCCCTGGGCGGAGACCCGACGAGGAGTGCTTGGGTACAGTTGGGGACTGGCCATAGACAGGGACCCCACCTGTCAGGGGCCCACACAGCCAGCACTCCTTTGCACATTTTCTGTAGGCCTGCTTCGGCTAGGGCCTAAGCTGGGTCAGCCTGCCCTCTCGGGTGTCCACCCCTTGCCTCCTGTTCCCTGGTGCTTGCTCCCCTGTGTCACCTTGTGGAGGTCTTGCCCAACTGCCACAGAAAAAAGACTGAATGGTTTTTGCCAGAAAAACGTGTGAGAGGGCGGGTAGGAGTGCCTTCTGCAGGGAATGGTTCCTGTCTTCCACTGTGATTTTCCTTGTCTCAGTCCTGGTCCTTTTTCACCTAGAATGACATAGTTGGCGTTGAGGCTCAGATCAGATGGAAAATTGACTCAGATTTGACCAGCAGTAAAGTAGGACATGGAATTTGAAGTTAGGTCTCTGTGATCCCATGTCTTGTAGATGTCACAGCCATCCAGGTGAGAAGTGATGGGGGCCTGCAGTGTACATGCAGGGGCAGCAGCCATGCATTTACAGCCTTTGAGAGGAGGCACACTGGAGTGCGGCTAAATTCTGTCTCAGCTCGGCTGTCAGTAGGACCTCTAACTGGAGATGAGTGTTGAGTGGTTGAAGATAGGATCAGAGATGCCATGATCTCTTAATTTGGCACAGAAAATAAGACATTTTCTACTTCCTTCAGTATCCTTGATATAACAGCCACCCTAGCCCAGGCAGCCCAAGTCCACCAGGGATAAATCTGTACCCCACAGCATGTGATTGTGTTGTAGCCAGAGGGAAGCACAAGACCAGAGGATAGGTGACTCACTAAACTTGGAGACAGGACTTGGATAAATTTTAAGTAAAGCAGTTTTGTCAGCCACAGAACAAAGTAGAGCTTGTGTGTGAACAGGTCCTCATCAGCTCTGGACTGAGAAGTGGGCTCTGTAAAGTTGAAGGTCAAAGGGCTGGGGGTGTGGCTCAATGGCAGAGCTGTTGCCTAGCATGTGTGAGGCCCCAGGTTCAGTAACACCCACCACCAAAAAAAAAAAAAAAAGATTGAATGCCACTTGAGAAATCCACATCGGATGCCCTGTGCCTGTGGTGGGGAGCAGGCATGCCTCTCTGTGTAGGGCCTTAGGCATTCTGAGCAGAAGTGGGGTTTTTTTTTTTTTTTCATTCTTACAGATAAAATGTCAAAGACCACAGTTCTGACTCTGTATGATTTTAGAGAACAAGGTTTCTCTGTAGATAAGAAAGCAGTCACTCAAAAAACAGGTCTGTTTGGACACTTGGCTGCATCCTGGGAGAAACATGGACTTGGCAGCTGCATTTTGGTCTGTCATGTGTTTCTATGCAGGGCAGAGTAGATTTCCACATTCTCAGTTCATGATACTTTTTACTCTCAAGCCTCATGAAATACATAAAAAACATGAAGGCAGGTTTTTAACAGAAGAACTAGTGCTTTCTGAACTGGCCTCACAGTGTTGATGTGTGGTATATTGACCTTGTCATGTCTACATAGCAGCTCAGGTGCAGACACTGTGGCAGTGTTGTGGCTACCACGTGCATTTTCTGTGGCCTAAATTTTCTATTTCTACCATTTTACCATATCAAGATAATATACTTTATGATTCTTCAAATTCGCTATGGAGAAAAATAAAAACCAAATTGTCAGTATACTTATGTTTTACCGTCAGTTCAACTACTCATACCATATCATAAATATAATTTTTAAGTGTGTCTCTGTCTCAATTGTTTGTTTTTGGATGGGTCCATTGTAACAAAGTTATGCTAACAAAGATTCCTGGCCTGTGCCCAGAGCTCTATGGATTCAGACTGCGGGTAGACTCTCATGTGCACAAGCCCTTTTAGAAGTGGCCAGGAAGCAGGGTCTGGAGCCCCAAAAGGGCCAGACTCCAGCTGTCCTCTTTCTCTCCAGGTCCCTGCCTCATTACAGCATACAAATCACTTTTCTGTTTCTGTGCAATTTATATTGAGTGGTTTGTTGCACTTCAGTCTGCTTTTGCTTATTTAAGCTGCATAACTTGCCCTGAAGTCAAACCTTTGTGTCTCAACAGATAAAATATTTTGATAAAAGAAGAGACTACTTAAAATTCAAGGAAAAATTTGAAGCAGGACAGTTCCAGCCTTCTGAATCAGCTACAAATTCCTAGGCTGTTCATGAACTTTTCACAAAGATTGAAATTATTCTTTCCAGACACTGAAAAATGCTGTTGATTCTGGGACACTAGTAGTTCAACATGGCACACTTCAGTGCTTGTTCCCTGTGTACAGTACTGCTTGATGAAATTGAACAAGAGAAGATCCAGATTTCAACTATGAAGACCTCAAGTACAGTGGTTTAAATATGCCTAGTTCTAATTTAGTGAGAAATGTGTAAGCGACAATTAAACCCTATTATAAAATCCTGGCTTTTCTTTGGGGGGGGGCAATACATGATGAGTAGTGGGGAAATACTTACTTACAATGGATATTTTACAGATAGAAACTAAAACAAGCAGTCATCATGTGTTCCTGGGAATTAACACTTGAATACAGGTATTACACACTGTGGTTGGAAGAAGGTTAAACTTAAAATACACAGGTAAAATAATAAGAGCCATCTATTAAGCAACCTACAGCCACTGTCATACTAGATGATGAGACAGTAACTGGAATCGTTTGTCGTTAGATCACTAAGACAGAAAACAATACAGATTAGGAAGAAAGAAAACGGTCTATTCACAGATGATGTGGCTGACTGAAAAATACTGAATATACCAAAATTAAAAAACATAAAAGACATAGTTTGGAAATCATATAGATTATAAAGAACTCACATGCAGAGTACAAAACATAAGAAAACAGCCCTGTCTAGGAAGTGAGTAAACTATCCAACACTGGAAAGATGGTGCACAATGGACACTAAATACATGCAAAGCTCCTCTGCATTATTAAATTTAATAATAATGGAAATTAGTACCACAATGGCACATCACCACATACCTGTCCGAGTATGTCAACTAGAAAGTTGACAATGCCAGGTGCTGACCAGACGCAGCAGCAGGCACTCACAGCATGGGAGTGGGAACTAGGACAGCCCCTTGGGAGGACAGTTCACAGAGTGAACAGTGACTCAACCCGGCAGCCCTGCTCCTAGTTCCTTCACCAAGTGAACTAAAAGCAGTCTGCACATGAACGTTGATTTAAGGCAGGTTTATGCATAATCACCAGAAACTAGCAGCTGCCCAGATGCCTTCAGCAGGAATGGATAGGCAAACGTACATCCGTAGTGTGGAACCCCACTCAGCAGCAGGACATGAACCACTTCACAGGATAACGTGGGCAAACCTGGAATCCACTTTACCATGTGAAAGAAGCCAGATGCTCAGGGCTATATATATACTTCTGTGGGTAGGATTCTGGAAGAAGCAAAACTCTAGGGCAGAACGGATCAGTGGTGAGGCAGGAGGAAAGAGGTTTTTAGGGTGCTGAAATTTCTCTATGGCCCATGAGTGTGTTTGTCAGACCCAAGGATTACGCTCTAGTGACGTTGCACATTAAAGTAAAATCAGGAATAGATGAGGGATTGTGGTGCGGATGCGGAGTGTTATAAATGTATCTGAAGTGAAATGTAGATGTACGTCATAGCGACTGAAGGACAGGCCCAAACACATGGGAAAATGACGTTTTAACTGAACACCAAAAGGCTAAGGCCACTAGAACTGTACACAAGTTGCTAAATTTCATAGGTTTATCAACTCTGAAACTGCATGTGTAATACTTCTAAAACAGGCAAGTATAAATGAGAGCTAGGTTTTATATCAGAGGCAGCATTGGAAAATGAGGACATCATCAAAAGGAACTCTGAGGTGGAACTGTGTCGGGATCAGTGGGGATTCAGGTCTGCATTCGCATATCTGGGTGTTGGTAAATACAGAAATGTCTACAGGTAGGTATACGTTAATGAGGTGTGTTTTAATTACCTTTTGTTAGTGTGACCAAAATACCCAACAACTTGGAAGAGGGAAGGAAAATAAGGTGCTCACGTTTTCAGAGGTGTTACTTCTTAGATGGCTTATTACTGCTCTGGGCCCAAGGTGAGAGCACTTTATGGGAGACGGTCCAGAGGAGGAAAACAGCTCAGGTCACGTCACTGTCAGAGGGAGGAGGGAAGGTGCACCTTCCAGGGCATGCCCCAGTGACCCCCTCCTCCAGCCACACACCAGCCTATAGTTACCAGCCAGTACATACAAACTAGCAAGAGCTGATGAGGTCACAGCTCTCAGTCCAATCCTTTAGCTCAGAACATGCCCGCATTAATACAGGAGCTTTAGGGATACCTCACATCCAAACCATCACAAGTTGCCTGGCAGACATGGGATTCCCAAGCTGCAGGTGTTGGGAGACTCTGCGGCTGCTCTCCAGGTTTCTAACACTGTTCTCCAGTGAATGACTGACTGTAGACTACGGGGAGATATAAAATGAACCTGGATTATCCTGTTGTGCTAAAAGTAAGTGCTAAGAACAAGATGAGTCTGTCAAAGGACACAGTGCCAACTTTCCACGCGGAGAGAAAAAGATGACAGAATAAGTGTCTGTGGAGAAGAGGAATTTCAGCAGATGAATGTACACAACCACCAGAGCACAGGCCACATCCACGATGAACACAGAAATCAACAGACAATGAGATGATGGCCTATCTGCACAGCCTAAGTGTGCCCCAATTTACACAGCATTGTTGATGAGGGCCCCAGACTTCACTCCTGCATGAGGAAGCTCGCTTCTCTACTCTTGAGGTAGCGGGGCTGAGTGGCTCACATGTGACCAACACATGGAAAGGGAGACGGTGAATTCAGAGAAGAATGTGGCCGATGAGGCCTTCACCAGATGGGAATGATGGCTATGGTGAACCCCACTGTCACCACATCTGTCTGTCCCCAGGGGAGGAGAGATTCCTCCACTTGCTCTCCATTAGGACCTGTAACCTCTGAGAACATGCCAGGCCAACCCAAATCCTGGGATGTTACAAAACCCTGGGCCAGTATTGTTCCATACGACACTAAATGCAATGCGTATACAACCCTGGACTGGCTGCTGGTACATAGAAAGGACATTAGTGGAAAATGGGAAACCTGAACAGTCTGCAGCTTGGGTAACAGCACCCTGAGCAACGCTGACTTCGGATTCTGATCCACACGCTGAGTTCACGTAAGATCACCTGAGAGGCAGCTGAGGGATGTAGGTAGTAGAAAACTTTCTGCAAAGCAAAAGAAGTTCAAAATGAATGTACCAAAGAAAAAGTAAATATAAATTAATGGACTCTGAAATTTAGCTGTTACTAAAAGGGACCTGGATACAGTTGGTGTTCATTATGGATGGAGATAAATGGTGATTGTTAAATAATGAACTCTAAATATAAAACAAAAAATCAAAAGGACAGAAAAAGTCAATCAACACTCACAAATTTCATTCTGGGCTTCAGGAGTGATTTGGAGAAGTAATTTGAGTTCTTGGGTTCAGTGTTAATTGTTTTCACAATACTATTTCTAACTTAACAAAGGTGTGTTTGATAAATTTTGTAAGAATGTAATATGAATGATTATGTCTGACTTCATGGTTTAAAGATAAAGCCTTTGTCCTGAGCATTATTAACATCACAGGGCAGTGGCTCAGGGCCTTGCCAAACCTGCTTCCTGAGTGGGAAGGAGGGAGCTACGGAATGCAGCGGGAGCTAGATGCCTTCACTCAGCACCTCCACCTCTCCTGCTTCCCTACGTCTTCAGGGTACAGAAGCCACAGTGTCAGGTGTTTAATTCTGCCTTACCATCAGCACAGTCCGTGAGCCTGAGGATATAAACTTCCAGGAAGGACATTTATAAAAATACATTGTTTTATTATTATAATCATGTAATACATTTGATTAATTAGAAATACCTCATAACTACAAATATTTATTAAAGGAGACAATATATAATAATATATTTAAGGCACATTAAAAGTTTTGGCATAAAATTGCAAGAACCAAAAAATACAAATCAGACCAGTAAATTTCAGAATTATTTCATTAATCCAAATAGTTTAAAAAATGTCTCAGCAGCACCATGAGCACCTGAGAGGTGAGGCACAGACACATCATGACGGGCTGTGTGTAGGTCTCAGCAGCTGCTGCCTGGTATACTCCCAGATGAGCAGGGCCCCGCTCACATGCACATTGAGTGAGCGGATGATACCTTGCTGGGGAATCTCCACACAGACGTCCAGCTGCCGGATCAGGTTAGCAGGAATTCCTTCCCGTTCATTGCTGGGGGAAGAAAATGCAGAAGAAATGTGAGTCTTCCCACAATCAACAATTTTTCTTGGGTATTGTGACTGTTACTGAATAAGACAGATAAAGAGTCTGTGGTTCCAGGAATAAATAAGATTAACAAATAAGGATCAATTCTGTGTCCATATGATGCTTCTGACAAATAAAAGGAAAACTAGGGGTTTCCATCAGTGTTCCAAGAGAAGCACAGGCATGGCTCGGGGAACAGTCCTGAGAGCAAGGGATCTTCTCACCCCAGCAGGAGCAGCGATTTCTCAGGGAAGCGGAACCGGGCCAGGTCTGCGCTGTGGGCAGTCTGCTCCACTCCAATGATGGTGTAGCCTTCTGTTCGTTTCTGCTGCAGGTAACCAGTTAGCTGAGGCAGCTTCACCTTAACATAAGTTGATGAAAAGCAGAATATTAAATCAGTTACACCCTGCATGGGATAAAGTGCCAGTCAACTAAAAACGTCTTAAACTCGTTAAAAGTATTTTTAAAATGATAACAAAACTAATGATAACAAAACTATACATTAAAAGTACTCCTCCAACATCATATAAATTTATAAGAATCAATCCTAAATTAAAAGTGAGCTATCTCAAGACACATGCTACTGAAAAGAATAGTACATTATGATGATTCTTAAAATTAAAACCGCGACTTATATGATAAAAGGAAGAGGAAAACGGGGGGCTATATACTACTTGAAAGGCTGGAATACATAACAATAGAGCGCTACGCATTTTCCCTCATAAAAGTTTCATAAAAGATCACTTTGCACTCACCTCCATCAGAGGAAGCCACTGTTCTGCAGAGACACTGAGGTGCTGGAACTGTTTGTCTCGGACACAATGAAGGCTACCAACAACCAGCATCGAGGCCCCAAACACCTCACAGGTCCGGCACAGGCCTGCACAGAACACCTGAAGTCATCCACACTGTCCCCAGAGTCATGCTTTGCTCATCTAGTTCCACAGCCTCCATCAAAGCTCTCAAAGCTAATGTGGAAGACTTGGCCAAAACAGGCAGGGACTGACTGCAGAGCCCAGATCCAGAGATTTCAAGCAAGTGACCTGGAAAACTGTGTTTTTTACCTCCTAAATTGGTTGGTTTATCAATGAGCGAGGCTACCACAATCAGTCTGCTAATTGACTTTCCGAGCTTGGCAGCGCGATCCTGGAGCACCAGCTCCAGGTCTGCATCAGGAGCTTCCTGTCCCCATGGGATGATCTTCTTCTGCACATTGGCCTGCTCAGCTGGGCTGTCTGCTTCCCCCGAGCCAGGGCCTGGGAGGAGAGAGTATGCCAGGCATGGACAAGTTGGTCTCTCCACACACTTCTACCTCTATGTATAAATGCGTGAGTTTAACATGAGATCTGTTTATTCATTAACTGAAAAACTTGGCTTGCGTTCAAACACATCGCCATTTTTAGTAGTTCTTGGTTTTCAAATTCAGCTCTACTAACCAATATACTATAACATTTCATAAAAACAGGATGTACAGTTGTTCACATTTTAGATACACAAAATTGGGAGGCAATTTAGAATCATATTTGGTTAACATTTTTTTCTTAGAGGGTAGTTTATTTTTAAAATGACAGTATAATATCAAATTGGAATTTATATGGTAATATATTCCTGAAAACTTTACCTTCAATTACTTTAGAAGTACTTAGGTTAACTTTTCTAAAATGAAGGATATACCGTTAAAGAATTACTTCCTAACTCAGCTGCTGAGTACCCAAATGTTCTTACCTATCTAACTGCAGAGTCTGCTCTCTGCAACATAGGACTGAGACTATTTCTGGAGCTCCTCCTCAGCTCTGTCCTACTCCACACTAATCCTGGGGAATGAACACTTGCTTTCCTAAGGATGGGACAGACGTGCAGAACAGTGCAACAGAGCAGTATTGAGGACCTGCTCCTACAGGAGAGAACATAGTGTCTGCAAAAGACAATGACGTTTGGAACTTCATCAGCACAGAGGGGGCCAGGAGAAGACAAAGCACCAAGGCTGGCAAGTGGGTGGATGTGGCAAGAGAAGGGCAGGAAAAGAATGACAGAGTGGTACCACTAATAGAGGGTGCAGAGAAAAGGCAAGTATGGACAAAAGGGGAATCAAGCTGAGCTTGAAGGTCTGCAGGAACAGTTGACCACAGAAGTACAGGCAGCTCAGGGCAGAGGGGGCAAGAGATGAGGACTGAAAGCACACTAGCCACAGAGGTGGGGGACTCAGCAGTGGAGGTCAGTGATCTGCTTGGATAGAATGAGAGGACCAGGAGAAGTGACAGCACTATAAAGATTATGTTTTCTATCAAAGCAACGAGGGCATGTTTACCGCAACGTAAATTTCACATGTATAATGAAGCCATCTTAGATCAGGGAATGATGTAGTCAGAAAGAAGCAAGTTTTTAAAAAATTCCATAGCAGTTATTCAATTGCAACTGTAGACCTTTTCCAAACCCACCCAATTTTATATTAGCCAATGGTGGAGACTGTAACCTGAGCTGCTCCAATCATATAGGTGCTTTGTTTAGGATAAATACTGGGGGATTGCCCACCCAGGCCTGCTTGCTTGTCAGACTCCCTTCGGGAGCACACCCTTCTGCACAAGTACTTGCCTTCCCATCCACTTCTGAGCATGTGTATGATTTTGCTGGGGGCCACTCAGTATTTCTGACAATTGTATTTGTAACTGCATGCTAGCCAAAGAGGTGGGGTCAATGATGTGCTCAGGGAAAGCACAGAGCAAGACTATCAGGTAGAGACCTTGGAGACGAAAATGACAGCAGTCAGAGCAAGAAAGACCATAGTGCAGAGCTCTCTACTCTTGAAAGAGGCAGAAGAGACCACACAGTGCGCCCTCCTGGAAATCTGGACTTCTTCAGACTCATGCAGAAGAACAATTGCTCTCTCTAAAAGAACAGGGAGGCTGCTGGCTCCACTTAAAGCTGGTGGAGCTCTGTCCTGCATGCTATAGCAGAGCTACCTCTCAACTGGTCCTAGCCAAGGCCACCGCACACCTCTCCTGCCCTCTTCTATGCAGAGGCAGCATCCACCTGGTCTAGGTGGCTGAAACCAGTCAGCCCACAGCAAAAGGGGAGTAAAGAGAAGCATCTCTACCTGTATCCTGCTGGAACCAGTCCCCTGGATCCAGCTCACACAGTGGAGTCCGAGAACTGTGCCACTGGGGCCCGGCATCTGAAGGGACATCTGTGAAGCTGGAAAATTTGCCAATGGTGATCCATTCCTCTTCAGTGATGCCGGAGAGCCGGGGGAGGATGTAAAATATGGTCTGGGAAGAGAATTATAAAACTTACATTTCTCTCCTTGAAAAGTAACAAACATAACATGTTAACAATGGAACTTAATTACTAGTACTGATGTAATAAACCTTCTCATCTGGTCAGACTGCATCTCACTAACACCCCGTGGCAACTATCTACATGCATTTCTCATCTTCTCTAAGGGAGTTGCAGGCAGACAAACCACTGTGCTCTTAACAGAAACAAGAGTGTTTTCGGAGTAATCATTCCTAATGAGCGACACCATCCAGCTAAGGGCCAGACTGACTGACAGCCAGAGAGCTCCATAAGCAAGACGGTTCAAGCTCTGATGTCACTCCACCATGAATCTGAACTGAATTCTGACTCAGCCATGGAATCAGCTGGGTGGCCTTCCGTAAGCCACACAGCATTCCTCAGCTCCAACTCCCTCATCTATAAACTCAGGACATGAAAGTGCTCCCTGACCTGCACAGGGGACACAGCTGTGAGCAGTCACCCCTCAGAGGCCTCCTGGTCTCTTCCTAACTTCTAACAGAAAACCACGCATCAGGGGGCCCTCACCATGTGAAGGCACATAGAGGCCCAGGTGCCAGGCAACTCAAAAGTGAAATGACCTTAGAACAACCTCACTTTTTAAAGCTTAGAGTGAATAGGGTTCTCTGCATGTTGGCCACAGTCACGCAAACTTAAACTGGCATAAATCGTGACTAAGTGGGTATGGAGAGCATTCTCAGGGCCACTCCAAACATGAAGACCCGTCAGTGAATTGCTCACCCATTTGTCACTTTATGCATGGAGTTCTGACTTGCGTCACTCACAGACAATAAAGTACACACAGGTGAGAGTAATGCAGGAGGCTGGGGCAAGAGTCAAAGGGAGGACAAGGACTCACTCCTGCTGGGGACCTGACCAGAAAAGGCCAGTTAACACCAGGGACACAAAGAATCCGCAGAAGATGTCAGACAAAGTATTCTGGGCACTAAGGACCGTGGGGTAGAGGGTGTTAGAATACACAGGAATGTTCTACAATGTGCTGCTCTCAACATGCAAACCTGTATTTTCTAACAGCCAGTTCACGAGTTATCCACAGAAAATTGGCGTGCACAGTAGCTGAAGCTGCTGGTGCTGATTAGACTTTTACAGGAGAAGTTGCAGGTCAGACGATTCTGCAGCTAATAATTAAGATGCAGACGGGTGAAGGTCCTGTGCTGTGTGCAAGCGTAATGATTTACATATTGAATTAATTCATATAGCTGTAACAAACATGCTCATGGTTCTTAAATTCATATAAGCACATTCTGTTACAGGCAGTGAGGGCACACGCCATTTGCTCTACCATTTTAATTACCTGGACCTAAAATATGCCAGGAACAACAGAAAAGATCTTTTCATTCTTTCATTACCAGGGGACTTCTGTACAATGAAATGTCACCTGCACCTGTTCTCGCTCATTTCCTTTTAGAAATCGGCTGTTTCAGTTTGGAGTTAATAATCCCTTCCAGGGCTTACAAGCCAGATGCTGCTGAGACACGGAAACTGAAAATACCCAGACAGTTTATCCCCTCAAGATGGTCCTCAAGCAAGCCCCCTGCAGACAGTGACAGTCAAACTCAGGACATCAGGCCACTAAAGGTGACTGTGACGAGAACACTCAACCTGATCTCAGCCTTCCCAAGGCTCAGGCAGGTCGCACCAGGGTTGGGGACAGCAGGGATTTACAAGCCGAGCTCTCTGCTCACCTCCAGACAGTAATCCTTGAGTGGATGAAAGGCTGCAAAGAAGAAATGGTCCTGGATGCGCTGCCAGTTCCTCTTGGCATTCCTAGTGGGGGACAATAGGGCAAGAGGCTCACCACAGTGACTAGATGGCTGTGTGAGGGGACACAATCAGGCATCACAGGAGCTGCATGGTGTGAGGGGGACATATACCATACGCACACACACCACACCTACCACTCACATGCACACCACACACACACACATGAACACCTACACACCACACGCACATCACTCATGCAAGCCTGTGCACTCTGACCTGCATCTATAACCTAACCCCCACCAGCTCCATCTCCTGCTCTTGTCCCTGCGCTATCTCAGGGAACTATGTTCAGGCCCTGCATTTGCTGAATTAAAACATCCTGCAAACTTCTGGTACTCACTTAACCACCCAAGTGTTTCCTGTCCACCACTGTACCAAAGTGACGGAGTCAGAGGGCCTCCTTGGGGTGGCCAAGGAAGCAACCCAAGATGCCCACAGTGGCTCATAAACCAATAAATCATCTGGTTTGCATCATGTGCTCCCTGGTGTTCACACCAAAGCCACCAGGTTTCCTGCTACTGGCCCACCATGCTCCTCCCAGCCTTTTGGCAGGGTATTTAAATGAGAGGTTCTTTCCCAGGCACTCAAGAAAAACCACTAACTGGTGTTCTGTGTATCTCCCAATTCCTAGACCCCCAGCATCCCTGGATGGCAATACACAGTGATAAAAAGGGAAGCAGGGCAACTCAGCACGCTGTTGCCAAGGACATGAGTTCAGGAGGCTGGAGCCTGGTTCTGTGTGCCAGGGCAGGAGCGGGACTAGGGCAAGCCTCGCGTTCCATAACCAGGTTTCCAAGGCACAAGGCTACTGCCTCTGCCCCAGCAGCATCTGCTTGCTTGCTCCTGGGATTCTGGACAGAGTATTCGGGAGTGGAAGTCTCTCTTAGAGAAGGAAAGAAAGCCTCCAGCCAGAAATGGTAGAGCACAGCAGGCGGTGCTGAGTCAGTGCTGCTCCCTGGCTGTCCTCTGACAGCCAAGGTCTGCTGCACTGGAGAAGTGAGAGGCCCACAGGGTGAACAAAGTGTCATGGTAAGTCTGGATCAGGAACAGCAACACCAGGTCAAGTGCACCTCTACCCAAAGAGTGAGCTGCCTGCACCTGCCCACACCGGCTCCCTGTGCCATGTGTGGCACCTGCTCTGGCTCTGGAGGGGCCAGCAAGCTGTCCTCACCCTGCACTGTGCATGTTCTCCACCTGACTCAGACTGCACTCGATGACAGCAGTCCATGCATCACACTCCTCAACGTGGAAGGCCTTGCACACCGCCCAGACTTTCTTCAGAGCCATGAGGGCGTACAGCCGGATGCTGAAGTTGTGGCTGAGACCCCACTGCAGCGCAACCAGGAGGGCTTGCTTCAGAACTTGCCTCTGCAAAGAGAGGGAGACATCGCTGGCAACCCTGCTCTGTCCTGGCTGCCAGGCTGCACATTCCTCCTCCTGGGCAAGTTGGCCCACTGGCATCACAGCTTCCTCCAGGAAATCAGGCTCTGGGCTCCTTGTTTCTGTCCTCCTGCAGCACATACCTTGACCCAGCAGCTATGTGGACGTGGACCCAGCACTTCACGCCAACCTGACAGCCACAGTGCCCTAGAAACGTGGCCCCAGTGGAGGACATCAGCAGCACCCTACAGGAGCCTACATTGGTGACTTAGAAGGTACCCCTGAGCAACGCCCCACACAGTGCCAACCTCCTTCTCACCTGTGTCTTCCCTAATGGTGACCTGGGCCACAGCACAGGATATCAGTGAAATTAAGAGGTGGGGAGAAGAGTGAAATTATTGGAACTGCCCTGTGGTCTTTCCCTGTGAACTCTGACCTCACAGCCTGGTGAGGTCAAAGTCACATGGCTGAGTAGGCACTAACAGCCACAGGAAGCAGACCCAGACGTTCCCCATGCCAGAAGCCATCTAGATGCTCCCACCATGCACCCCCAAGTATTCTGGAAGTCTTGCCAGGCTGCACCAGCTAAGGGCCCATAGGTAGTTTCCACTGACAACCACCTGTCCACAACCCAGGTTACCAGATCCACGGGGCTGGCTCACAACACAGCCAGCCACTGTATCTCCTGAGAAGGAAAATAGGGGCATGCGTGAGCCTTCCTCTCCTTGCATCGTCCAACAAGGTGCCAGCATGGGCGGAAGGCCATGTCTTGCCAGCCCTGCATGTGGGGAGGGAGACACAGGCACTGGCACACATGTACCACTTCCATAGAGCCGTCCCTATGTGAGGAGCAGCTGTGGAAAGTGTCATCACCACGCAGGTGAAGCCAGGGCCATCTGAGGAGGCCACAGGGAGTAGAACTCTCCAGAGGAAGGACGAAGAGGGTAAGGGCACATGAGAGGACAAATCCAAGAAAGCAGAAAAATGAAACAAAAACGAGAACAGAGATACTCAGCAAAAAAGAAGATTAAAGAGACACCACGGCAGCATGGGAGCAAGGCTCAAGCAGGCGTGTGGCTGCCTAGCTTAGAAGGTGAAGGCTAGGTGCTTCTAGAGACAAAGGGAAGGTGAGGGGGAGTGGAGGGGAGCTAGCACCATGCTAGTCCCTCACTGTAACACACAGCACCTTTGGTGACACCCAAATCTCAGCAAGTGCCACCAACACCGACCCCATTCCATGAGTGCTAGACACAGTGCATCGCTTCCAACCTGCACAGCTTAACTGGGTGGGCTTCATCACCCCGTTTGCGTACCAAGTGACTTACTGTGCAAAGAGGCAAAGCAACACCCTTAGCAGAAGGAAGCCATCCCAAATGCCACACGTCTACACTGTGCCATGGCTCCAACCTCTGCTGCGACAGGGTCCCCCTCACCGCAAGGCTTGCCCCTGCTGCTGTCTGGGCCTGGCAGGTCCCCTAGGCCCTGGCCATTTGCTCACTGTCCTCTTTTAAGCCTTGTTCACAATCTTCTCCTGGGAAGGGTCCTCCCTGGCCACCCCGAGTTTCTCTGCAGGAGCGCTTGTCAACAAGCCCCGCTTGGTGAAGGAGGGCTGTAAGGGGATCCCATTTAAAGAACCTGCACACTTGCACAAAAGTGAAATCCATGTACATCAACGTGAAGGGCCCACTGACATGACTGTGGACTCAGCGTGCACTCAGCATGTGCGTAAGTGGCAGTGTCCCACTGCATGCTAGTGAAATGCATATCAGGAGCCAGAAGAGGGAAAAGGAGAAATTGCCAAAAATACAAGGAATCCTGCATTCAAAAAGTTGGTGCAAATACAAACAGTATCTTTCTTGAAACTGACCTTTAGAGTCTTCCTAACATAAGGCAAGCTTACCTTTGCTGGGATATTTTGAATAATGATGTCCAAATGTGACAAAATGGATAAAAATGTACAGATGCTCGTTTTAAGCTTTTCTTCTCCCTGAAACAGAATTAGGTAAATCCATGTTTGTTGCAAGCTTCTGGAGCGCCAGGTACCACACAGAAAGGGACTCTGCACAGTTGAAGGCCCAAGGGCAGGCACTCTTCCCTGAAGATAGACTGAAAGCAAGAAAGGAGAGGGACTTCTAGAGCCAAGTGTCAGTGCATGCAGCCCTCAGCAGGTAAAGTGAGGCACCAAGGACTGGACTGCTCACACCCAGGGCAGGGCAGAGCCCAAAGCACCCACCATGCAGAGGACAGCTGGAGACAGAATGGGCATGGGAGCAGGGAACAGGGAAAATGAGTAAGATGAACACAAACACAATGGCAGGCAAAGGAAAGGCAGAGGCCACAGGAGGTGGAGATGCACTGGCAAGGGAGTGCCAGGGCTGAGCCTCCAGAGTGGAAAGGAACTGTCCTGGGGCAGACTTTACAAAGCTGTGGTGACAAGCCACACAGGAGCCTCCCAACAAGAGTGAGTGGCTCAAGCACTTCCAGTGAGGGTACACTGCAGGACACCAGGCAGAAATGAGCCAGAGGCAGGAAGAGCAGCGTGGCACCACCCAAGCAGGGCATCAGAGGGTCGCTCCCTTTATCTAAGGACGTGACGCGTTCTTGGAAAACTTGGGAAAGCATGGTAGACAGTTCCTGCTCTGGTGGAACTGAGAAACTCAAGTCCAAGTTCCAGCGAGGAGACACTGCCTGTACAGAAACCTACACTAAAGAGACCCAATACTCAGGGAGGCCTGTGTGGCACCCAGCTAGGTGGTAGACCCAGGGGACCTAGCCTCTATTCAGCCACCTACTTCCCACAGCAGGTTGCTCACATGGCTCGCTGTGGCCAATGAGGTGTTAGAAGCACGTGGGGGGCAGAGACAGAAGGAACCCTGCACATCAGTGGGTGCCTAGGAGGCTCCCTGCTGTACCCCGAGCTACCACCTGGAGATCAGGCTACCCCAGGAGGGACAGAGTGAGGACTCCACATTGAAAGCCAGCCTGACATTCACTGTAGCTAAGGTGACAAACATGAGTGGAGATGGCATCTGGAGGTCGCAGCAGACATGGGGGCCCTAGTACCAGCCACACTCCGCACACACAAGCGCAGAGACAACGGAACACTGCTACTTACACCAGGAGGCTGAGGACAGTACCCAAGACAGAAAACACAGGCACAGAAGTAGGAGGGAACGCAGAAGGACAGAAGGGCAGGAGGCCAGGAGGCCACGAGGCCAGTACTGGGCCTCCACCACTCACACCAGCACAATTCCCAAGGATGGGTGCAAGAAAGGAGCAACACTGAGCAGGGTGGGTTACTGAGCAGGAGAAGCCAGGGTGGCTCTCTGAGCAGGGTGGGTTATTGAGCAGGAGAAGCCAGGGCGGCTCTCTGAGCAGGGTGGGTTACTGAGCAGGAGAAGCCAGGGCAGCTCTCTGAGCAGGGTGGGTTATTGAGCAGGAGAAGCCAGGGCGGCTCTCCTCTGGTGAAGGTCTTCCCTTCTGTCCCACTCCGGTCCCTTGGGAAATGTCTCTCCTGAGGAACACACTTCATTCCTCATTGTTTCCAATTCCAAGAGCACAGGAAGACAGGGCCTGGTGCATGACAACTGGAAGACATTGTTACCTTACTTAAAAACAAGTCTTTCCACTTTTTTTTTTTTTTTGGAATTTGACCAGAACTCAAATAAAGCTACAATATACTCAGGGTGAACTCCAGAGATTTCCATCTCCTAAATTAACTCAGCTAGCAAGCAGTTTCCAGTGTCAGTACATTAGGCAACGGAGAGTCAAAAAAAGCTGCTAAAGTGAAACAGATTTAGTAGTGAAAATAATTTGTGAGTTTAAAACACAGTAAACATTTCCTTCACTTACATAAGAAAAACAGTCCCAGAACTTTGGAAGAAACTGAGGGAATTTATGAAGAATCAATATTATAATCCATTCTATAAAGTATTTTATGGATGCTTGATTGTTGGTGAAACCAGCTTGGAAAATCTTGTCAATAATTCCATTCAAGAAGTTCTGAGAAAAAATAAAAGTTCAGAGATTCAGATTCAACTGCAATGCTGTTAATTTTAATTTTCAGCAAAGTCCCATGGCTCAGTCTGATCGTAAGTGGCCTAAAGAAAGTGCAGCTCTCCACGGAAGACCTGAGCAGTGGCAGGGGCTGTATCAGGACAAGCTGTTCTTACAAGTCCCTCCCCGTCCACTTGACATGGACCCCGGGAGAAAGGCTGTTAACGTCAAAGGGCAGGGGAAGATACTGAAACTGAGCGACATTCCCAGGTCAGTCTTTATTAAGGGGCAAGAATTTGGGCACAGATCCTGCCCCATGTTACCAGGCAGCTCCATGTTACCAGGCAGCTCAGGGGAAACAAAGTCACAGTGGGCCTCTCCAGCCTCACCTACCATGCTCTCTGGCCAAGTCCCTGAGCTCCAAATCACACCCCCACACACACTCTTCAACCACTCTCTTTAAAACTGCACTTCTGTCTGAACAATGAAGCATACTGAAGTAGCTGGCAAGAAGCAATTATCTGTTTATATAAGCATGGTAAAACACAATCACTCTTTATTTTAAGGAAGAAAACTTCATTTTAAAACAACAAGCATGAACTATGGAGTTATACTTGACCATGGATTCTGCCTGTGTCATTCGCTAGCTGGGTCCTTAGGGACAGGTCACCTGACCTCTCTGACCCCAATACCCTTAACAACAAGATAGGCATATTTATGGCCTGCTGTGAAGGTAGATGAAGCCCTCAGATATGGCAGCTGGACACTCCTGACAGTGCTGCTCCACATCACACTGGGCACTGTCTTCCTTAAGGCTCCATCTGTTGACATGCCCCACTGCTATCTTTTAGGGGGACCTCTCCACTCCAGGAAAAGTATGCTCCCAGTAAGCTGGTAACGCATGTCTACACTTCGTTTTAAATGCATTTTCATGCTGAAGGCAGTGTGATATACAGTATTTCATTTTACTAGGTTTTGGTATCGGGGATGGAACCCAGGAATGCTCACCTACAGAGCCACATCCCCTGCACATTTTTTTTTCCTATTCTGAGACAGGGTCTCACTAAGTTGCTGAGGCTGGCTTTGAACTTGCAATCCTCCTACCTCAGTCCCCGAGTCCCTGGGATTATAGGTATGAACCACCACGCCCAGCAACGTGATATACAGAGAATATTAAACAAGTACTATTAAAAGGCCTGTGATGAAACCAGCAGCTCTCACCTACTTCCACCTGTGCCGACCCCAGAAGCCATAGCTATATCTGTGTCCCCTCAGGTTTATCCAAATAAACTCGCACAGTCACTGAAAGTTTCTCACAATGGAAAATTGCAGTAAAAAGAGAGAGAGAGTGTAGTGATGCCTGTAATTCCAGGGACTCGGGAGACTGAGGCAGGAAGATTTCAAGTTTGAGGCCAGCCTCAACCACCTAGTGACATCCTGTCTCAAAAAGGGCTGGGGGTATATATAGTTCAGCAGTAGAGTGCCTCTGGGTTCCATCCCTAGTGCCAAAAAAAAAAAAGTATTAAAGAGACTGATTTTTAAAAATTTTTCTATAGCAACGAAGAGAGGATGTGGAAGATTGTGAAATTTTTAAGTAATTTTTTTACATTCAAAGTGTTTTTTTAAATTGCTGTAAGTCATCACTGCCTTCTCAAGCAAAAACAAACTGGATGATGTCCCCTCATGTGCTCCCTGCCTCCTCAGAAGTGGGAAGGCACCCGTGGGCACAGACTGGGTGGAGACCCTGCCTCTGCTTGGTTGGTTCAATGTGTCCCACTACTCCTGAGATTAAGGGCAAGAAGATGCCCACAGGAAACTAGCCCCACCGCCCCACCATTGTGATATGCCTGATTTCTGGATTGGATGAACCAGACCTAATACCCCAGAATCACTGAGCTGTGGAGAGGGAGCAGTTAAGGCAAGCACTTATACTTGCCAATCAAGAGGCACATGACACTTTAAACAGTAAAAATGTTACACTGAAACATGAAGGAAAGATGAAATGAGGCCATGCAAGGTCACTTACAACGTATTTCTATTGTACCCAACTGTGTTCGACACCTGTTAAAAACTTCTCAGTAACTCCATTTTATACAGGAAGTGCTTGTGTTTAAGAGGTTATGTCTCCACCTACGTGGAACAGCACCAACGAGATGGATGTTGTACCTGGTCAAACGTGGGGAACAGCGTGAGCAGGGCCTGCCAAATCCGGTTCTTCACTCGGTGTTGGAGAGAATTCTCGTAGTAGCGGGCTCTGGACTTGGACACCAGCTCATCCTGGGGGAGGCGGGAGTGGGTGACTAACAGGGCAAACCAAGGGCAACTTCAACACACAGTGTGCCCTAGCGGCCTGCCGTCTTTAAAAGGCTCTTCCTAAGCCCCACCCCTTCAGTCCCACTCCTGAGAGTACCTACACAGTCTCCACGCTCAATCCCACTTTCTTCTCAGCCTGTTCTGTGCAGGTTCTCATTCCTGCCATCTTGCTGAACGGCCTTTGTCACTGTGGCCCATCACAGTCCACTCTAAGGGGCCTTGGCAGCCTCCCCTTCCTGCACAAGGTACTTTTTATTTTATTTTTTTAAAGAGAAAGGGACAGGAGCTGGAGCGGTGGCTCAGAGGTTACAGCGCTTGCCTGGCATGCGCAAATACACGGGTTCAAACCCCAGCACCCACGTACACAACTATGTGTTGGGGCAATGAAAGCCATGTGAAAAACTCAATAAAAATTGATTCTCTTTAAAAAAAAAAGAGAGAGAGACAGAGAGAGAAAGGGACAGTAAAAGAGACAGAGAAAGAGAATCAATTTTATTTAGTTTTTCATGTGCCTTTCATTGCTCTGAGACTTAGTTGTGTACGTGGTGCTGGGCTTTGAACTCGCATACTTGCACAAGCTAGGCAAGAGCCATAACCGCCAAGCCACCACTCCAGCCCAGGGTACTTTCTTCGCATGGCTCTGGACAGCATCCTGTCCTGATGTCCTTTGACATGACTGGCAATTCACCCAGCGCTCAGTCCCAAAGTGACCTTGTAGGAGGTCTGCCCTGACCCATCTACCCAGCCAAATACATGTCACAGTGCAACTTCCTGCTCTAGCTGAGAGAGCACCCTTCCCTCACCTTCCATTCTACTCAACTTACAGGAAAAGCCTTTCCTCTTGTTCACCTACGGTGACTCCTCAGCACAGGGCACTTTTACACAAAAAATACTTCCTAGATCTCATCACAAAGCTGATCGTCTACCTTCAGGGAACAAGAGCATGGTGACCATCCCAATTTTAACACAGGTGACTGAAGAGGGTTACATGGTCACTCCAGGGCCCCAGGGGCCAGAGGCAGAGCAAGCACTCCACCCACAGCCTCTAACTCCATAGGCCACTTAAAGTGCAAGGAGAAGGAGCCTCCATTTCGCCTTGTCCCACCATCTTCTCCCCACACTCACTAAAACCCGTTCTCCAGATACAGTGATCATTTATAAGTGGTGTAGCAGGCTCCTGAAACTGATGGATTATTTTAGCTGAATAAGAATTGTCCATTGGGCTGGAGCGGTTGCTTGGCAGTTGTAGTGCTTGCCCGGCATGTGCAAGTACGCAGGTTCAAACCCCAGCACCACGTACACAACTAAGTCTCAGAGCAATGAAAGCCACCTGAAGAACTAAAAAAAAAAAAAAAATTGATTCTCTCTCTCACACACACTATTCCTCTCTCTTTAAAAAAAAAAAATAAAAAAGTCCATCAATCTCAGACAAACATCACCACCCCAACTTAGACGTGGCAGCATGCCCACTAGAAGCACATCTTGACTGAGCTCTCATGGACTCAAATCGTGGCCATCAGCTCTGCAAGCACACAACCTCCCAACTGCTTACCTGTTTAGTCCACTTCCTACGTGGATCATTGTGTGGCCAGAGCACTACACACAGCTGGCTCTGTGCGGCACGGAAAACCCACGGACACCATTAGTGGGCTCAAGGCACCAACTTCCAGTGGGACGGTTACCAGCCAACACCCGACTAAACACAGATCTCAACTTCATGCTTTCGCCCAACAAAAGGTATTCAAATAGAGATGTCTGCAGCAGAAGAGCAACACTCGACTTTCGCTTGTCAAAAACAACGTAGTTTAAAATGGAATAAAGCATACTTACTTTATCCAATAGCTTGACTGCAAGATCTTCAATAAATGCCTTATGGGACATGTTTGAGCCATCTAATAAACACAAGAATTTGATAGCACAAATTCTCACATAATAGTCGTCCCTTTTAGTACTACAAAATATAAAATTATAAACGATGTTAATATATTTTGAAAACAGAAAAATACTTCAACCATTAGTTTCAAAATACCATGGTAAATATCGATCCCCCCCCCCAAGTCGTCCAGGATTAAGTGGGGCACACATGAGGACACTTTCTAACTCAGGACACAGCAGAAGGAACAAAGAAACGCACATCAGGAGCGTGTGCACACCAAGCGTGAACCAGCTCCAACTCGTCCAGATCCCAGAGAAGCCAGGACCCAGGCCCAGCCAACTGCATCCGCTCTGCAGGCAGAGCAGATTCATGGGGGAACCTCCTGCCAAGCACCCAGGAAGCTCTGCTTTCCAGAGCAACACTCAGTGTCCCCAGTCACCATGGGCAGACATGTGCTATGCGTGTCCCAGCATGTTCCAAATGAGGAAAGCTGAATTAGGTGAGTTGTTAGCAGTATTTCCACATTTAACTGTTACAAAGTGAGTAAATGTCATTTTAATTTAAAATCGAAGCATGTGTCCAAGAGAAATCAATGGACTTGGAGACCTCACTAGAAGCTTCTCTTTATCACTGCACTGAGCAACAGTGAAAATACCCAGAGGCTTCATGAAGAGTGGCAGAGGATTTATAGTATGACCAGCTCAGAACAATGAATGCTGTGTGGGAACTACACACGATAACCATGTGACGTCATCCCAAACTCTTAAATCAGAATGAAAGGGACAGTCTTCTTACCTTCTTTATAAACCCACAGACTTTTGAAGCCTTTGTGAAAAAATAAATCTTAAAAAAATAGGAATTTTACAAGCTCCAAAAAAAAAATCAGTTAAAACGTTCAACCTGAAAAGTCTTACCCAGACTCATAACCGTGCAGCCTAGTCCCAGATGCACCCAGCTGTAACTGTACCCATATCGTCTTTAACATGTCAACCACTCCTCAATAAACAGATGTGTTTTGAGTGCCTGGGCTGTTCTGAGAGTAATTATATTTTTGCATATAACATTGGCTTGATAAAATCATTCAATTTGAATTGAATGATAAATTTCACAAAAAAAGAAAAGACTTAAGAACAGAGGATTTCTTCTGCTCCCCCCAGAGAGAAGGGACAGAGAGGCTTTATATGATCCAAAGTCACTTGCTCACACTAGTCTTTGCGCTCCATTTTTAAAAGCTTATTAAATTTGAGCTAATAGTAAAAGCTGTGAAGAAAACATATTAGCCAGAAAAACAATTTATTTTTCTCTCTTTCTCCTCCTTTATGGTGCTGGGCATGGAACCAGTACCTCTCTCATGCCAGACAAGTGCTGTACCACTGACAATTTCTAGTATGTTTTTGACGGAATGCTTGATACCTTGTAATAGATCAGGTCTCGCTAGTAATCATTTCCTATATTTAAGGAATATCAGCATATCTGCCATTTGTGCTAAATGTGGAGTCGCCCACCCACACGAACACACGGGAAATCCACAACACTTACTTCTCCATGACGAGGTTGGCTGCACAGTCACGTCCAAGGTTCTCCACAAAGGTCTGTACATCCCGAATAAGTCTTGCCATAAGGAAATTGAGGAAGAACAGTTTAGATTAAAAAACAAACTAAAGTCCCAAAGTTAAAGTTCCCAGTACTCTCGCTCTTCTAACTGAAAGCACAACAGAGACCTAGTTCAGCCCACATAGATGACGTGAACTTCTGACAAGTGGAATAGTGGCACTTTACCTCTGGTCACGTCTGAACACAGTTCCAAACACACAGGCCTCCAGGAGGAGCTCACTGTAGTGAGTGGCGCTCGACAAAGAGCTCTGGGGCCCAGAGGAAGCCAACACCAGCCAGGACCTGCAGCAGTGACTGATCAGGATGTTGAAGACCCCGGTTTTCACTGCAGACATTTCGATGATCTTGTACATAATCTGAAATGAAATGCAATGGTCACTTTATCCTTTGACTGATTTAGTTTGAAAAAAAAAAACAGTAAATATTGCCAAAATCTGCTACTTAAATGGCTTCAAATGACAGCGACTACAGAATCATGAATAGTGTAAAAAAATTTTAAATTCATTACTCTTAGAATAGCTTAGCAAAATGGTTAATAATGCCAGAATGCTAATTTTTCATTTCTCACTAATAAAGATAAATAAAATTTATCGACTGTGGCACTCATTTGGAACTCAGAGAAACAAGTGCACCATGTGGCGGGGGGAGGGGAGATTCCAATCTGTGCCTTTTGGATTCCCCATGCATTTCTCCATTGGCCTCCCTCCTGTCACTGGCCTGTCACTGTCAAGACCATGCATGTAGGAGGGGGCAGGAAAGGACCTAGAGAGGCAGAAGACACAGGGGATGTGACCTTCCATTTCCGCCTTGGACCAGGAGGCAACCCTGGACACACTGCAGGATGCAGTTCCACCGCCATGGGCCCTGCTCCTGCAGTGGCTGGCGCGGTATTTGCCCGTTACCTGAGCACATCCTCCCGTGCTTGTGAAGCAGCCCAGTGCAGTGTAGAGGCTGCACATAGTTGGTACAGTCTACCGCTCAGGTGATGATGAGAAGAAAACTCTGTGTGCTCAGAACGCAGGCCATTTTTCTCAAATAGTTTTAAGCTACAGTTGGCTGAGTCTGTGGGTGCAGAGTCTGGGTGCAGAGGGCTGCCCAGACCTCCCAAAGACAGAGTTTTTTTGTTTTCATTTTTTGTTGTTGCTGTTGTTTGTTTTTTTCTGGTGCTGGGAATGGAACCCAGGCCCTCACTCATGCTAGACAAGTGCTCTACTGGAGTCATATCCCAGACCCCAGAAAGATCTTCTGACAAATTAGATTCAGAGGCATATGTCTCCACATAAGAAAAGCCCAGCGTAAGGGCAAAGATGGGCAGTGTCCTAACATTTGCCTTCCGTCTCCAAGGGCTGCAGACAACTGGAGGGAAGATGCAAATACACACAGGAGCTGTGCCCAGCAACAGGGCAACTGTTCTACAGGGATGAGTGCGGCAAGTCATGCAGTGTCCCTTGAGAAGGGACATCCATGTTTTCATGCAGATTCCCCAACACCTCACTGCCAGTTAGTTCAGAATTTCATACACTGTAAATAACACCCACTACAGGTGAGGATCAGGGCACCCACCCAACACCTTCCCATCTGTCAGCTTTTCTCACCCTACGACATTCAGGGTCCAAGAACATTGCTGACTGAGCGAATAACCAAAAGTCCCACACCCAGATACAAACAGGACTCTCCTTCCTCCTGTGCTGCAGGTCACACGCATCAAAAGAGAAACTTACCTCTTTGATTCTGAAAAACACCTGGCCCTTGGTTTCTGCAGCAGTGGTGAGAACGGCATCATCGAAAACAAGCTGAACGAAAGCTCTCAAGTTAGGCCAGAAGGTTAGCTGAGTGTTGCTCAGGGCAGACGTGACTTTCCAAGCCATGTCAAAGCACTCCACACACAGAGACTCAGAGGAGGTCAGGAGCTAAGGGAAGGGAAGGAGGTGAGTTGTCACCTCACCTCACATAGGGACTCTGTGCACTGCCCCACCACACCTCCGGCCATACCTCATCCCTCTCACCTTTGGAACCAGAACCTTCATGCAGCAGAACACAGGCAAGACCTGATCAGAGGGCAGAATGGAGAGGGCATGGAGCGCATAGCGCAGAGTCCGCACCGGCATCTGCAGGGCAGGCAGCAGGGGCTCCAGCAGGTCACCTTCTTTGGCTGGCAAAAGGGTGTGGTACCTCCTCAAGAGGAAGGAGAGGCAGACCCACTGATCACGGATATACTGCGCCACTATCTTCCCCCATCCCTGGCCACGTGATGATTCCTCGAAAAAACTGAAAGCAGAAAGTCAGCGCCCCCAGGTCTCCCCTTCTTTCACTGTAGTGTGCTGTCCTTACAAAGGGGAGGCAGATGCCATGGTCTGGGTGTGCTCTATCTCCACCAAAACTTACATGGCAGTCAGCTCCTTAGCCTGGAGGTGATGCCAAGGGAGGGCTGGGGTCCCTCAGAGCCTTCAAGAATGGGCTCTTGAGCATGGAGCCCTCCCCACCCTGCTCCACAGCACCTCAGCACTGGGCAGTCACCTGTTACCTTGCTGGCAACAGAAGCCGGGTGAGATTCCTGTCACTCACCTGCAGCTCTCTGCAGGGCAAGCACCCCTGCCTGGCTCCCCTGCACAGGGCTTCTGCAGCATTTGATTAAGTGGGAGAGTTGAGAGGAACCTTTCCATGGGCCCCATGTCCAGGGACTCCAGCTGCAGAACAGGATGCAGGTCAGCGGCCTCACACACCATGGCCAAGGTGGCCATGCTGACCACTCTCTGGATCTGATGAGCAAGAGTCGGTTCCTGCAAAGACACATAGGGGACCCTCCCCTTCAACAGGAGCACGTCCCCAACAGGAGCCCCTGTGCTGCCAGGCCGCACAACCGCATGCCCTCCCTTGCCCCTGCTGAAATGAAAGGAACCCAACACCCAGTTGTAGCTGCTCTGTATTCATCAATAGACACGTTTCAAGTGGCTGTAAGAGTTGGGCACTTCAGATTCAGAAAGACTCTAATCTTCTCATTCGGCCACAGAGAGAGACAGCAGGTGCATTTCGACCCTCCTCTGCTCATGCACGTGTGTGCCCACCACACTCCTGTGTGCAGTCTCCTTTGAGGATACTGATGCATGCTTGTCTTTAAAAAAGGCTGTGGTTATAAGCCATTCCCTTGGTCAGCTGTGTGCTCTTTCTGGAGGTCACGGAGCATGGCAGTCAAGAGCCAGACCTGGGACCCACGTGGCTGGGGCTGTGACCAGCACCAGTGAGGGTGTGCCATGACCGAGTTCCCATCTGTGAACCAGGCACAGTAATGGAATCTACTCCTCAGGGCTCCTTAACACTGCACGGCTGGGGCAGTTCATGCAAAACCCTGGGGTCCACATGCGTGAACAGAGAGGCAGTGGCTAAGACAGCCTGGGCCCCCGCACACAGAGAAAATTAAGACTAACCACGTGGCAGGTGGGGGACTCAGGAACTGAGAGGTATGAGTGTGGGAGTCAGGAAGCTCTAAAGAAGAAGCATGTGTAGGAGCCCCTAATCAAGAGGCAGGTGTGGGAAGAGCCAGGAGGAAGCAGGAGGTTGAGATTGGCGGCTCGTGGGTGCTCAAGGCTGGCAGCTACAGCATTGCGTGGGGCAGGGGTCTGCACTAGGCCTGGGCTGGGATGGAGACACAGCGCTGTGTGGAACAGGGGTCTGTACTGAGCCTGGGCTGGCCTAGGGACGCAGTGCTGTGTGGAGCAGCGGTCTGCACTGAGCCTGGGCTGGGCTGCCACAGTACATCAAGTCACCATGCCCTGGCTCCCCTTGGCCCTGACTCACGGCACCTCAGGCCCACACCAGCAATGGTGGGGTCAGCGCAGTCACACCCTATGCTGGCTGCCCACCAGGGCCACCACTCCACAGCTCTAGGACAAGGGCCTGGCTTCAATAGTATCATCACCTGTAAGCACTGTTTTAACCAACTTCAGCAAATACTTTCTCTTGACCAAATACTGTGTAATGATGGAACATGTGTTCCCCATGCACCTTCTCAACAGACCTCACCTCCAGGAGCTTACCTCCCCACCGTCGGTCTCCTGAAGGTGCTGAACACACCTGTCCTTCAAAGAAGAAATAACCAGGCAGACGGGGCTGCCCGCTTTCCACCCTACCCTCAAGTGGAGATGTGTGAGCTCTGTTAAGACCATCAGATACAACTGGCAGCGATCCAGATCTGAAACCTAAGACAAACATTAAAGCCCGTGAGGGCGCAGGTTGACTTTGACACAGATACATGAGTTATCTGAAAGCACTAAGGAGACAGGCTGAGAGAGTCATTCCCCAGCAGCCCTCCCTCCCCTCTGCTCCTAGTGACTCTGCTGTGGGCACAGTCAGCACATTATGAGCAAGTGAGTCGTGTGTTCCCCACACCAACCATGAGAAGGTGGAAGGCAGAAACCATGTCCCCCAGTCAGTTCCCACAAGGAGACTACTGTGCTGCTTTCAAAATAAGAAAACTACGTTTTAGGTTCCCCCAATTTCCCCGCATCTCAGAGCCAATAGGTAGGAGGGACAGGATCAAACAGGTCTTTTTGACTCGGGTACAACTAGGCTAATTCATTAGCTCTGAGACCCAGTGCAAGTTACTTACCCTCAAGGCCTCACAGTTTTATATCTGACATAGCAGAATTTGCCCTACACAGGGTGTCTGAACGAACTGACAGAAAGCAGTGGCCTTGGTTGTTGTGATGATCCAACTATGGTGCAGTCTTACTGCACCATAGGACAGCTCCACGCCAGAGGCATCCATTAATCTATGCTGTTTTTACTGAGCAACCGCCTGGCACTTAGCAAGGTGACAGGGTTCAGTGTGATAGAAAATGAGAGTGCACATGGTACAGACCAAATCTAAGGATGGAAGAGAGGGGTGCAGGAGCTTGGGGGAGTGCCTGAGTTTCTGGCTTGAGAAACTGCAGGAAGGTGGCACTTTCTCCAGGAAGGGGTCCTGATGATGCTCCTGCAGGAGTAGTGATGAGGGGCTGGCTTTTAATAGACCCACGTGAGAAACTCAACTGCATGGCCAGGTAGCTTCAGGGTGTGGCTCAGAAGAGCAGCGCAAGGTGGAGACAGGTGTGAGCCTCCCGGCAGCTGGAGCTGGGGCTGAGAAGAGACCACGCAGCGGGTAGGGCAGGCCCAGCTCTGATGAGCTCCAGCTCCAAAGGCCAGCCAGCAGCAGAGCATGAAGACATGGAACGGTGGCCAGAGCCAAGGGGGAGCGAGGAGGATACACAGTTGCTAATGACAGACAGCATTCTGGGGCTGGCCAACAGCACCCTACAAGGCTAAGGATCGGGACAACGCAACAGGGCCCTATCCACTAGGTTTGGGACAGGGGAACCACGAACAATCTCTTGGCAAGAGCTGTCTTATCACATGGAGATAAAAGCTAGAGCAGAACAGGGTTGGAGCCACCGGGTGTGGGAAGGACTCTTCCACCTGCTTATGCTCATGAAGAGAACCCAGGGGAAGGAGAGACTGAAAACACAAGAAAGAAGACCAAGAGCAAAAGTCCTCATGAAAGTGCAGGAGCAACCCTTGGGCTACCTGCGCTATAGGGCAAGAGGGCAGGTCACAGTCAATGACACCAATGAAAGGGGACTAGGAAGCTCCACAGTCTGCTTTTGCAGCTACATGAGAAACTCCCATATTAAGGTAATCATTCTTTCTTGGCTAATACGATGGCTGCTGGTGCAAGCATGTAAGAAGGTAAAGGTGGGCTACTCACTGTACAGAGCTCATTCATGGTGAGTCTTCTGAGGATGAACTGGGACACACTCTCCGTGGTGGACATAACGATGTTCTGGAGAAGCGTGGACACCTCATCTGTAGGGGAAAAGTGTCTGGCTGCAGTGACAGTACCAAGGTCTTCTGGCACAGCTGCTGGCATGAGGGGACCACTTACTCAAGTGCTTTCCTGGGCTGCAATAGTTATTCCCATCATGGGGACAAATCTTGCAATCACCAGGGAGGGCCGCTCCTGGGCAGGACGACCAGGGATGCTCTCCCTCTCACTGATGTAGCAATGAGGCCTGGGGAATCCTCCTCTGAGCAGCAGATGATCCAGAAAGAAATTGCCCTGTGACTGGAACCAGATGCAGAAGCAATAGGAAAGAGGCAGCAGTATGAGCCGCAGGATGCCAGAGGGTGAGCTGGGAGAAACCAGGAAGCAGACACAGCAACTGCTTGGGGGGCTCCAGAGGAGGGTCCAGGAAAGCGGCCACAGAGAGCTGTGTGAGTGCTCCTGAGCTCGCCTCCTGCACAGTACATCACAGACTGCAGCACCAGACCAGCAGAGACCTCACCACACAGCCCCAGCAGGGCCCCAGGTGAGGGGCAGCTCCAGAAAGCATGAGGCGGGGGAGTTGAGAGCTAACACAATAGTGAAGCCAGCACCCCACAAGAGCAGGGTCACAACAAGAGGCCAGGACCTCCCAGCTCAACAGGCTGATGAACAAAAACATCAGCATTCTCCTCAGGAAACAGACAGGATCTGTGGGCTCAAACCATAACAACAAAACAGCAATGGGAAAATGCAAAACTGCTGTGTAAATGAGGTCAAGGGAATCCCAGCTCGTGGGAGGATGATCCACAGGCCACACAGAAATTCTAAACATGCTCCCACAGCAATCAAGAACACTCTTAAATCAAGTGGAACAGAAAGACTCAGCACATAAATGGAAGATGCACAGAAAAGCCAAGAAAATCAGTCTTAAGACTGAGAAGTACAATAACTGAATCAAAAGGAGGTACATGAGTCAGTGACCTTCACAATAATCACTAAGAACACAATGTGAGAAACAGAGAATCATGATGGTAAAAAAAAAAAAAAGAAAAGAAAAGAAAAAATCTCAGACATCTATGGGGTAAGATCTGACACTCAGGTCACCAGAGACCCAAATATAGTAAATGATATAAACCTACCAATTCAAGAAGTTTGGGGGATTCAAAAAGGACAGTCCCACCCACAAAGACTCATGCCCAGATGCAAATGCAGCATAATCAAAATGATGAAAACTGGGGATGAAGCAACAACACAACACTGGGGGAGAACCCTGAATCTCCACCCAATTCCTGGGAGAACCAAGGAAGTCAGAGGCCAGAGGCATGAGAACCAAGCTGCTGAAAGGGAAGATTGTCAAGCCCACATTTTATATCCAGCAAAAGTATCATTCAGATAGGAGGGTGAAACGGACATGCTCAGGTGCAGGGAAACTAGTATTCACTGCCAACAAACACATTCCAGAAGAAATGACAGGAAGCTTTTCAAGTAAAAGGTATTCGATGCCACCGGGATGTAAGAATGGAAGAAGAGCAAAAGCAACCTGAAGCATGCAGTGGACCAGAACTCTCTTCTCTCCTGGAAGCAGGGACTGTAATGCTGTCTGAGGCAACTGTAACAGAAGGGGAGGGAGGGAAGGGACCTCTAAGTGGAGAGTCCTACATTGACTTCAAGTGATAAAATATTAATTCTAAATAGACTGCAGAAATTTAGGTCTATATACATTGTAACAATACAGTAAGCACTAAAAAAGCTGAACATTTAGCTGAAAATACTATAGTATGATAAACTGAAATGGAATACTAAATACTGGAGTGTTCAAATTGCCCAAAAGCAGCTAAAAGGGAAAGAGAAAAATGAAAATCAGGGGAAATAAATAGAATACAAAAAATAAAATGACAGACCTGAATCCTATCGCATGATGATTATATCAAAGCAGATGGCCAGCCCCACCCACCGTGCACCTGCGTCCAAGCTACTTGGGAGGCTGAGGCAAGAGCTTCACATGGGCTGGGAGCCAGGGGCCAGTCTGGGCAACAGAGAACCTGCTCCAAAAAAACAAAAATAAAGCAAATGATCTACATCAATTAAAAGATACCAAGGTGGATAAAAAATCAGGGTCTGCCCATATGCTGTCTACAAGAAATCCACTTCAAATGTAACAATTTAAATAGAATAAAAGAGGTCAGAAAAGAACATTCCATGCTACTTCTAATTAAAAAAAAAACAAAACAGGAGGGGTTGTAGCACTATCAGCACACTGAAAATTACCAGGCATGAAGGGACTGAACACAATGATGAAAACGTCCAGTCACCAAGAAAGCCCAACCCTGAAGGCAGACCTGTCACAACAGACCTACTAGACACAGCACCAACTGGCAGCAGAAAGGAGAGAAAGGCAAATCCAAAGTCACAGCAGATGACTTCCATGCCCCTCTCTGCAATAGAGCGAAGAGGAAAATGAGCAAGGACTAGCACGCGTGGGATGCCGGAGACTCCCAGTGGTGGCTGCTCGCTGTCCGTGGTGCTTCCCCAGACAGGCCAGGCCCCACCTGGAAAATGCAGGGTGCCCCGGGCGCAATGCAGTCCTGTGGACAAGAAGAGAGAAGAAGTCTCCAGAGACAACTGTGAATGAGAAGGTGCTCTGAACTAAAGACCCAACACCAAAGCCGGAGGAAAACCACAGCAGGGAAAGCCACTTTAGCAAAGGAGGAGACAACGGATAAACACGTGCAACCGCTCCCTAACACCCCAAGGGCAAGACAAACCTGCTAACCAAACACAAGACAGAAGCAAAGGAAGGACAGTGAAACCGAAACCGAAAAGAGAAGAAATGCAACCAAAACCGCTTTCCTGAAAAGACTGGCGCCATGCTAAGCTGCCAGCAAGCCTCACGGAGAGAGGACAGTTCCCTCCGCAGGAGCACAGCCAGGTGCGTCCTAGAGGCCCTGCAGGCCTGAGAAAAGCGAGATGACATAAACATCCACAAAGAAACCCCAAGGAACCTGCAGAGAAGCTCCTAGAACTAAGTCCTTCAACAAGGCCGTGGACACAAGGTCAACTTACAAGAACCCACCAGCTCTCCATACACTGGAAATGTACAGCCGAAAACTGAAGCTTACAAGTTTACAGGAACTTTTCCCCAAAAGAAATATGTAAACACAACAAAACCTGTGCAAGATGCGTATGCTAAAAATCGATAAAACCAAGGACGACCAAGTCAGCGCAGATGGGCCATATTCCTGCAGTAAGACTCTCAAGACAATCAGAAAGGTGAATCCCCAATCCTCAACACCCTGAGCCCCCAAGTCCTCCCAGTCCTAAGCAGCACGAAGCCTGCTTTCTGTTTCTGCAGATGTGCCATCTCAGCAAACACCCTCTTGTGGAAGTCAGTGCCCTTCAGATGGCTGACAAAGCTGTACCCGATACCCACCCACCTGGCCCACCCTCAGCTTCGCCTCTCTTCACCCCATGGCCTCCCAGCTGCCTCTCATGCAGCCAGCTCTAGCAGGCCTCTTCACGGCTCGAGACTTGCTGGAGACCCAGAGTCTGATCCTTCTCTCAACAGTCTAATCCTCCCAACCCAGAGGTGACAACTAAAAATGCAAACACAACCGCTGCAAAAGCCAGCTTGCGTTGTCCTAAGAAGCTGCGGGTGCAACTCTGAGAAGGACCAATTTTGTTCCTGGACACACCCTGGAGAAACCACAGAGCAGCACAGGACACCAGGAAGCGCTCAGACCAGCCCTGCACAGGAAGTCAGGCATGCAGCAAGAAGAGAACAAGCAGACTGCAGTGTCACCATGTGGGAGAAGATCAAAGCAGGGAAAGCACTGCAGATGAGTCCCGGAAGCAGGGAAAGCGTAAAGGACACAGAAGACTTCCTAGAACAAGCCCCAGACCAAGAAAAGACACCACCACATAGTCAGATGTCAGTGTGCGCAAGGACACTGCCAAGACCCCCGCGGGCGTCACCTTGCCCATAACCTGCTGGAGGAGACACCGCAGAACACAACCTTCTCGCAGCACAGAACACCAGCTCAGGCTGAGGGCAGGCTTCAAACTGCTAAGCTGCTGCAGGAGGCAGCGGGAGAGGCCCCTGAACTGTGGTTCTGCAATGAGCTTTTGTTTGACACCAGCACCACAGAGGGTCGCAGTGACAAGTAACCAGGGAGGCGACTGGAGAGTAAGAGCCTCCGCAGAGCAAAGAAACAACCGAGGCCAGGGACTCAGAGCCCCAAGTCCTCAGTTCCGCGAATGGAACGGATCAGAGTCCTGTGGCCTGACCCGACAGCTACCATGCGAGGCTCCTGTTGCACAGTGCGATGGCAGGTGCCCAGGGGTCACGGGTGCAAACTGACCCCAAACTCACAGAGCTGTATGGCTTTCTAACATCTCGACCACACTTCAATAACGTGGTTTTAAAAGGACCTAGATGTAATAAAAACCCTTTTCCAAGATGCATGGGAGTGAAAAGGTAAAAGTCGAAACCGGGAGGCTGGGAGAGGGCACTGAGTAGCAGACGGTGCACGCAAGTCGGGTGCCAGGTGCAAAGGTGGCCCATCGCTCTGCATGGTGACACACATCACCATCGCACACTTGTATCAAAAATCACCACCATTTTTCGAAGGCACACATGACCGTTCCTGGCACTAAGAGCCCAAGCACAGAAACAGGACAAGCTGAATGAATCCCAGTTGATTCACTGGATTTGCCGAAAAATCCAAGTTTCTTCATGTTCACAGCATTGGGCTCTGCTCCCATTATGGGAAATATCAAAGATTTGAAACCAGATTTAGTATTTCATAAACATGCACTGCATCCCAATCGTATCAGTGTTATTCTCTAACTTAATGTCAATGATTCTAAACAGAAAATTTCTAAAATTACAAACTGGTCAGAAAGGATTGGGAGTGGATGTTCACCCATCAAATGCTCATCTCTGGGGCTGGAGCAGTGGCTCAGTGGTAGAGCACTTGCCTGGCATGTGTAAGGTCCCAGGTTCACACCCCAGCACCACATACATGACTAAGTGTTGAAGAAACAAAAGTCAAATGAAAAAATAAATAAGATGATTCTTTATCTCTCTAAAAAAAAATAAATAAAGGAAGAAAAAAAGAAAAGAAATTCTCATCTCTGAAGTCCATGAGGTCTCTGCTGCCACTTTAGGATGCACATCTCGGCTGAAGACAGAACACTAGTGCTCCTACCACTACCACTGTCCTTTCCTAATGAAGTGTTTTCTACACCGTTAAAGCAAGCATTAAATTACCGCCTCTGGCATGCTGTGGCCTCCTGCTTCCTAGAGCATCTAGTAAGGGGACAATCAGAAATGGACCCTGCTTAAATGGATGTGGCTAAGTGATCATCTTCCATGCTATTAATGAGCAAATGAAATCGCATTCTAAAGTGGAAAGAAGGACCCACTGCACGTGACTCACTGGAGTATCACCACACTGCAGGCTAGCACCACCAGGTCCTCCCTCTCATTCTAAACACTACCGAATACACAGAGAAAGACGCCCACAGAGACCCTGTTCCTCACCATCTTGGGCACCAGAGCTCGTCAGCGTGCATGTGTGCAACAACTTCAGCAGCAGCTGCAAGCACCTGTCCGTCCTCAGCACGGGCACGTAAGCATTCGTGCCAAACTTCATAAGGGCATCCAGCAGAGGATCCAAGAATATCCTCAGCGCATTCCGTGTCCTCCGTTTTTCACTAGATATTAAAAGACATGCCCAAATCAACCATCTCAAAGGCACAAAGAGAGGAATTCCCATCTGTAATCTGCACAGCTGGTTAGTCAACCAGACAAGGTTACCCTACGGACAAGCAAACGCCTTGCACCAGAGCACGAACCTCTCCATCTGTGCTTTCTCAAGTGTGGTGATAGCTCAAGGAGCAAGCACAGGGTAGGATGCTATCTGCACCCCAGGCACCATGGAACCTACACCCAGCTCGGGAGTACGTCACACTGGGGGCCTGCTTCCAAAGCACAGAGAAAAACAAGCTAGTCAAGAAGAGAACACATGTGAAAAACAGGCAAAAAGCTAGAAGATCCATGTCCACTGTCTCGAAGAGGGGTGAGGTGGATCAAGTGAACTGCGTGCCGTACAGGCACACTGATCCCAGCGCGATGCTAGGCACTACCCTTTCAGGACACTAGCAAGGCGGTTTCATCCTTATGACCATCATTTCTGAATTGTGTATTTTACAAAGGAGTCTGATCCAGTGGTGTCTTCAACTTATCTTAATGCTGATGTCCCACAGCCCAAAAACCAGGGGCTTTTTTACCTTCTCTAATTAAACATGAAAATGCTAAATTTACCTTAGCAATCTAAAATGATCCACCTGCCCCAATCCCTGCCCACTTGTTATTAGTGTTAAACACTTCCAATGCCGTGTTCCATCCTGGGGTGCTCTGGGACCAGCACCACACGAATCATGGAAGGGTCTGAACACACACCACACATTTCATCAGCCTTTCTTGTCACACAAAAACCACTACCTGCATTGAGCCTTCTTTCCTTCCACATCCACCGCCAGCAGGACCATCGTGGCTGTCAGCCGGGCCTCCAGGTCATCGGGCATGAGGCTGTTCTCTCCTGCTGGAGGAACAGAAGTAAAGGTTTATAACACCTTAGAAAACCCTTCAAAGACAACGCTTTGGGGCCAAAACAGCTAAGCGATTATGCCTATCAACGTCCAGTTTTCCGAGAAAACAGCCAAGGCACGCAGGGTCCATCATCACGCACCCACATCTAAAAACCAAGTGCTGTGTGCTGCATGCCACACGCGGACTGCACGCTGCGGGCACAGTGGTTCCCATGCATGTGGACGCTCCAGGCAGTGAAAGGCAACAAGGATGCAGAAGGCAGCTGCAGCCAGGGGAAGAGAACATGCCACTGGAGCACACACCCAAGGACAGCTCACATCTGGAGGGCAAGAGCAAGTCCCCGAAGGGCCAGACGCTCAGAGGAAACTGGACAAAAACTCCCAGACGCAAGGAAAAGCTGCAGTGGTCCTGTGGGGGGGCCTTGCCCATCCCAGGAAACAGCTGCCCATGTGGCCCTAAGTGAGAGGTGACATATGCAGGCAGGGAAAGGCCAGGACACCGAGAGCCCAGCAGAGGTCTTTGTCCTCAAAGGAGCGGCTGAAGGTAGATGCACACAAGGACAGGGAAGGGTATGCTTAAGACCAGAATTAGCGTTTTGAAAAGATGTGCCCAGAAACAACATGGCAAAGACTGTAGGAGAAGCCAGAGAGGCCAAGTTAGCAGGTGAGGAGGCAAGGGTGAGGAACCAGGCCCGCAGCACCCAAGGTGGGTCTACCTAGCAGGCATTAGGGCCTGCCCCCCTTTACAGGCCTAACAGAACTCTCAAGTCAAAGCACAGGACTGTTACTAGACAACAGAGAGAAAAAATCACAAAAGAGATGTTCCAAGAAGGATAAACTCATGCATGTTGGAAGACCCATTCCATGATCAGATCAGAGAAGTCAGCAGATGAAAATAAGCCAGGAAATCTAAGACACACCAAATTCAAGGATGCAACTTTCCTGAATTATCACTAATGACTTTAAGAAGAGGAAGCATTAGAAAGGTAAATTGAATTCCAAGTCGTGAATCTGCTAAGAATTCCCTCATACTATCTCCAAAGAAGGGATCTTCACAGAACTGGTCTTTGTTGGCTGGGATGCAGCTCTGTGGTAGACTGCTTGCCTAGCATGTGGGAAGTCCTAGGCTTGAGCCCCAGCATACAAACAAACAAACAAAGCTCTGATCTTCACTAAGTGCGTGATTAAAAAAAAAAAATTAACAAAACCATCCTTTCAAAAATTCTTTTCTGTAAAACTGCTTCTCATAATCAGTTCATCCTAAATGTGATGCTCTGAAAACAAGAATAACCAATTTGCCTCCACCTACTTCCATTACACAGATTCCAAAAACACATCTGTAATATCTAGCGCACAAGGACTAAGTAGCTGTTAAATAAATCCAGACGTTCAACAGCCAAACTATGGAACCAGATAGGCGTCCATCAACATATAAATGGATAAAGAAAATGTGGTGTATGTACACACGGGAGTTTTACTCAGTCCTGAAGATGAATGAAATCATGTCATCTGTAGGAAAATGGACAAGTCTGACAACATTATGTTAAGCAAAATAAAGTCAAACACAAACGTTTTCTCTCATATGTGGAAACTAGAGAGGAAAAGGAAAAGTGGGGTGGATCTCATGAGAACTGCAGGGAGATGCGCAGGGTAGAGGAAAGAGGCAGGGGACAGGGAGGGGAGAGAAAAGGAACCCTGGAGAGTGACACTGACCAAGTTACACCGTGTGCAGATACGAATATGTGACTGCAAACCCCACCATCACATGCAACTGGTAAAGCACCAGTAAGAACACTAGGAAGAAAATAATATATGCAAATAATAAAGATCACTAATGGAAAAGAGAACTCACCTTGTCCAATTCCTACTCTGGCAACTCACCAGCCTCTAAAAAACAGTTCAACGTCACAAATCATAGAACAGATAAAGCAGGAGCTGGAGACGGAGCGCATTTCGACTTTCTATTACACTGTTAAGTGAAGTTCAAGTTTGACATCCATCACCAGCACACACCAGCCCGTGAGACTGGAAGACTTCCACAGCACTTTGGCTCTACTGGTCCACAAGGCCACCCAGACTTACTTTCCCAGGCAGGGTTCTTCACGTACTCTCGGACGAGGCTCTTCACGTGAACGTTTAAAGACGTCTCAAGGCCCTCGGAGCCGCAGGCAGAGGGCTGCCTGAAGTACCGCTCATTCACGTGCAGCCAGTCGCAGAGCTGAGGGAGAAAACAGCACAGCTGACCGAGGTTAAAAGCCTCGGACAAAGCGCTCCGCGATAACCTGAGCTTAAATCCACGACACTCTCGGGAGACTGCGGGGGCTGGAGGGCCTCATGTGGCACACACTGTATACAGCCTATGCAAGCAAAGATGCTGGCAGTGGGACTCAGTCGTGACAATGTTTTGTTACTTCGTCCAACACAGTGTTTGTGTACAAAGTACTCAATAAAAAATGTGCATTCTGATAAAGTGCTATGAAGAACGTCTTTTGCAAAATAGCACATTATGTAAAACAAATTACAGCATTAAGACTTCTTCCAGCTTCTCATGCTAAAACAGGAACTTGTGTTTGTACTTGTGAAAAAATGTACAAGTTGTAATAAAGTTCCTACCTCTCTCAAGTTTATTCTATTAAGTGTGTACTAAAATATTTTGATTTAAAAGAGAAATACCATCCCAATCCTACTCTATTACATCTCTTAGAAGACGGGCAAAAATAAAAGTCACAGAATTTCACAATTAACCTCCGATCACATGTATTTGTGAATTTGAATATGAGTCTTTTTTTTTTACTAGTGTATCAGTCTTACATAGTGAAGGGATTCATCATTACACATTCATACACACACATGATAATGCAATGTAATATGAATTTAAATGTAAATCTAAATATATTCACAATTTCCTTTTGACAATGTCTCTATTAATGTACAATTCAATAAATGAGTTTAAATATGAAGGAAACAATTATATCCTGAGTCTTCCTAAAAAGAATATTTAAAGAAAATATTTTGCACCTGTTAAGGTCATCCAAAATCACATGAAAAGAGGCAAAATAAGTGGACTACTGACGTAACAATATTACATAACAAAGAAGTTAGAGGACACGACTATATCTACGCTAAGATTGATACACTGATTCTATGCTTTGGAGGCCGTCTGAGTGTGGACCAAAGGTTCATGGGCTGGAAGCTGGGACCCCAGGGTGGCAGTGCTAGGGTAGAGGAAACTTTAGGAGATGAAGAGGTCAGTGGGGCCTCACCCTGGAAAAGGGCTGGTGCCAGTCTCACAGAGCAAGTAAGTTCTCATGACAGCAGGTTGTCACACAGCAAGGTCAGCCACAATGTGGCCCTTCTGCACAAGGCCCGTTCCCGTTCTGTTCCTCCACCACATTTCAGCAAAGCCAGAGGGCCCTCTCTAGAAGGTCAGAACCAGCTGCCTGGACCCTCCAGCCACCAGCACCATGAGCCAAATAAACCTCTTTATAAAGTGCCCAGCCTCAGGAATTTGTTATAGCAACATGGACTAATTTAATACACAAACATGGACTAATTCAATGTGAAAACATGGACTAATTCAATCTATAAGCATGGACTAATTCAATGTATAAGTGTTTTATTATTAAACAACAACAACAAAAAAGATTTAAAATTTAGGCTCAACTCTAAACCACCAGACCGTAAGTGTTGGAGGACAGTCACCATGTTTGTCTCGCTGCCCAGCAGAAGGGCTGGTGTACAGAGGTATGTGTCAAATAGTCCTCAATAAATGAATTTGAGATATTACAAGGTAAGTAAAGCCAGCTACAGGAAAGGAAGAGGAGGGAAGCAGGCATGAATTAATTAAGAACCCAAATCCAGTGGCACAAGTTAAGACCTGGATCTTTACAAACCAACCATAAAGCAGCAAAGGCCTGGGTGCTGAGCTGGGGCGAGCAGGGCTGGGCACTCGTGCTCAGCTCAGTTCACACTCACTTTCTCACTCGACCTCACAGCTCAGACCACAGGCCAAAACAATTCAGATGGTGAAGCCCATGGTTTACAAACCCGAACCATCAAGGCAATGATGGGCCATACATGGGCACCTGAGCAGGCAAAGCGAATCTCTGACCTTAGTGCAGAAGGCAAAGCCAAAAAGCCCTGGGTACTGAAATTAAGAAATCATAGTCGGGATTTTTAGGGGTGACTGGTCTACTGTGTAGTCCCTATCTTTCAGCAGTACACACTAAAACATTTAGTGAAATAAAGACTGATAGGTTTTGACTCACAATGATTAAGAGAGAAAGGGGGACCGAGGAGGTCACAAGACCAGCCATGAGCAGTGACAGCAGACGCCAGGTGATGCTGGGTGACAGAGGCCTGAGAGGCGTCACACTCTTCTCTTTAAGAGGTTTAAAATTTTTTCTAAGTAAAGGCTAAAAATAAAAATGAAAACTAGATGACAAGGTCCCCAACTTTAGTGCATGTGACATCACACCAACACGCCCTTTCTCACGGTGGTCTGCAGTGAGCTGTGCAGCAGTCCCCAAAGATACCCAGGTCCTCATCCCTGGGAACTGTGAATGTCACCCTCTGCACATCACTAGTGGAGGATTCCGAGAAGGAGCCCTGGACTACCTGAGTAGACCCAGGAGAACCACCAGGGCTGTCAAGAAGCCAGGCAGAGGTGGGTGGCCTGAAGATGAAGCAGAAATCTGAAAACGCTGGGCTGCTGGCCCAGGAGAGGGAGGCAGGACATGACTGTCCCTGAGCACCTCCACAGGGCCGCAGCTCCGCAGAACCTGACTTCACTCCAGAGCCCCAGAAGTGAGTGAGAATAAACACATGCTATCTTAAGCCGCTCAGTCTGTGGGATGAAAACTAATGTGAACCCGAGAAGGGCACATAGTGGTTCCCAGAACTGCCCATGTGCTTCACCGTTACCTGCAATCCCACTTCCAGAAATCTGCTCTACAGAAAGATCTGCAGCCATGAAAAACAAGATTACCACGGAGGCGTTCTCTGTAAAAGCAAAGACTGATCAACACAGGAATCCAGCAACAGGAGAAACTGAGGACAGGGCACAGGCACCCCGAGCAACGCTACACACCGGCACTGGCAGGAGCAGACGCACAACAGCACCTTCAACAGAAGTCTGAAGGGTGGCGAGCGGAGGCAACGTCAGAAGGCACCATTTCTTTAGGGACGGGGAAGAAGAGCAGGAAAGAAGCAAGATGCTCCCAGCCAGCACCTCCAATCTGCAAACCATGCAAATTCATTACCTATTCAAGCAAGCAAAGCTGAGTTTTAAAAAAAAACTAAGGAAAATTGTATGTAACGTATATATAACTCATCAATACACACAAACCACATAGAAAAAATAACACTAAATGCCCTAAAAGAAAACACAGAAAGGACACCAACAGATAATTCCCAGAGGCGATAAGAAAAATAAGCAAGATGAGAAAATGTTCAAAGCAGTAGGAGAGCAGCACCGCACTCATCTACCCAGGCAGCAAGAGGCCCCCAGGCTCGGGCACTTGGGCTGCACTCTGTGTAGGTGACATGGGAAAACAAAGGGCTGCGGATGGGGCTCAGTGGCTAAGCACCCCCAGGTTCAATCCCTGGTACCAGAAAACAAGGAAGCAGCGGCAGCCAAGCCCTGAAGAGCCATCTGGTGGGCAGTGAGGTGGCCAGACCCAGAGCGAGGCCACCAGGCCAGAGAGGTCAAGGGCTCGTCCCCGCAGGGAGAAGGTTCCCAGGCCACACTGGACACACAGGACAGGAAAGTCTAGCATGCTAGAATCCACAGTCAGAATCACAGAATCACTGGGCAGAGGAGGTGCCATGACCTAACAGAAAAAAAGGAGGAGGTTCCTGGTCCTCGCTGCATTTGAGCTCAGTGTGGTCCTGACTCCTAACGCATCTTGCAGCCCCTCCCAGCAGCACCAGCTAAGTCCAAAGGAGGCCAACACACATACTCCAAAGTCTCCACTGGGATGTCACAAAGCAATCCCGGCACTTTACATTAACAGAAATGAATACAGTTAGAAAATGAGTTCTTATGAAGTTTCAAATAACTCAGGGGCAATCTCACCTCCTCCCACAATGCAGTTCCTCGTCCTAAGGATTCCTCTTGTCTCAGAGACATGAGAAATGCAGAGACATCAGAAAGGGACACTTTCTCCTAGGCAGGGAGTTTAAGAAGTAGTGTTTAGTACTTGATCCTCAGGACAGCACCATGTGAACTAGTTACGGTGGAGAATCAACAGTCAATCACTCCCATCACCCAGGATGGGCAAATGCACCAGGCGCAGCTCCCCACACCCTCACCCACACCCCTGCTGAAGGTGCTGTAGCAGGCCTGCCACCTGTTTCCACAACCCACTCCTAAGAAAGACCTGTACGTGCAGATAGAAAAATGAATTACCGTGTCCACCAAACGCAGGGCCGTCTGAAGCAGGTAGCACTGTGCCGCACCCCTCAGCAAGATCTGGTGTGTGATCATGGTGCACTGAACGACATCCCTGCCGGCAAAACACACAACACACACTCCACGCTGCTGGCCACTGAGGTCAACCTCAGTACGAAACAAATCTCTTCCAAAGAGAAAACTGCAAACAAGGCCCTCCGAGTGCACCTCCACATCTCAAGACACTTTCTAATCAGCTCCGTCTTCAGCTTTCCACTTATCAATATAACGAAATGGTCAACATCCAGTAGCATATATTGTGGTACACATTTAAAATTAGTAATTCTTAAAATCAGCTCCGCTACATAAGTAAAACATCTCCAATCCTTTTCTTTTGTGAAGTTATATTAACAAAGTCACATGCTTCAAAGCAGAGGGCAAAGCTCCTGACACAACAGGAAACAGCGCTCACAGGCACAGAGCCATACCTGAGAGCAAGGAGCCCGTCCACGCCCAGCGCCTTGCACCTTGGCACACTCGCCAGAGCCCTGGACAGAAACAGAATGGGTACAGCACACCAGTGTCTGCTTGTCATCTTCTGGAGAAACTTCAGCAGAAAGCCACCTGGAAGATGAAGGGTGAAAGTGGGGTCTTCGCCAGCAAGCCCCTGGGAAGACACTGGTGCCCAAAGCCAGGAGGGAGGTGCCAGGGAGATGAAATGTAGCCCCGGCAGAGGCTCCAGAGACCAGGCAGGTGGAGAGGCTGCAGGAGACCAGAGCAGCCACCAGGCACAGTCTGCACATCCCCAGGAAATTAAGAGAAGCACTCTGTGACCCAGGGACTCGCTCCTGGAATGCACCCCAGAGAAACGAGACCACACTCCTACAAAAACCAGAGATGTTCACAGCAGCAGGTTCCCAACCGTCATATGCAGAAACAACAAGTGACTGCTACAATGAGTGACAGATGAGGACCCAAGCCAGCGCAGGAGGGAGGGCAGTCACCTGCCACACGTGAGAACACCTCAGAAGCATGGCCCAGTGAGAGGCGAGGCCACACGCCCTACAATCACACCAGGACACGTTCGGAAGCCTTTCACAGCAGCAGGAGCTGGGCAGGGGAGGGCTGCCTGTGCACGTGGAGCTGGCTTTGGGGTGATGAAAATAGTCTAGAATCGAACAGGCGACAGCCATGCAAGCTGAGAATAAGCGACTACCACTGAGCTGAACAGCTTGAGAGGAGACTTGGGCAACACTTGAAACGCTAAGAATGATAATAAGAAGCCCTTTCAGTTTCATTCTGACTTAGCAAGACAAGAGCTCTGTTGCACTGTGGGGATTCTGATAGCCAGGCAGGTCCACTTTTTAAGAAACTTAAAAGTGAAGCTTTAGCTGCCAGAGCTGTTCCGAGACATTAAGGACAAGGGCTGGGGAGCTTTGGTAAGGGCCTGCCATCAGCAGTGCAGCCTCACGGCCTGTCCTGTGGACGCTGCCACCGAGGCTGACACTGCTGTTCTGAGACAGGGAGGGGCTAGCTGGCCTGGGCTAGCCGAGGCCCTCAGGCCAGGCTGTCAGGGACAACGTGTCCCATTTTCTGAGATCAGCACTGCAGAATGAGTTTTAAGAAATGCTCAGAAGTTCTTACAGGGGTCGTGTTTTTCCTGTCTTCTAAAATAACCATGAAAAAGCTACATACGCATATTCACGGAAACTGTGACTGAAAAAAAATCACAAAGAACCACCAGTAAAGATCTGAAGTCTCTGTGCACACCGAGGACGCTGGCGGACAGTGACAGCCACGCGGCCACCTCGTCCCACGCACTGACCATGTGTGTGCAGAGCCCCACCCCGAGCCACGAACACCAGGCGCACAAAAGCCAGGGCCCCCCCCCCATGCTCATGCCACTGGGGCGTGGCCAACGCAGGCGGCTGGAGGCCAGACACGTGCAACTGCAGGATGGCTCTGACCGCCAACTGTCGGTTAACTGAACTGTTTAAAAGAGCAGCCGAAACTGGCTTTCTGTAAATTTGCAGGGAAGACGGACAGACCGTGTTTGCCTTCCTCCTGACTGCTGAACTGGTCGTCTGGCCACCTGACTTGCAGATTAAAAACAAAGCAAAGAGCAAAGCATACCACCCCCTGGGTCACCTTCTAAGTCACGGTGCAGGACTGGAGAAACATGAGAGCAGTATAGTCCTGCAGCTCAGCCTGCAACCTCTACCATGTCCGTGCTGTGCTCCCGGCTCACTTCCTCGGAAAGAGAAGCAAGCGGTGGGCAGCTTCTACGACACAGGGCCTCGTTTGTTTTTCTTTCTTTCTTCCTAGGTCAATACCAACAACAGGACAACTGCCACCGTGGACATTATGTTGGCAACTTTTCCCAAAACCAAGGGTCCTTCTTTGTTCAACCTGGTTTACTAATCTTGAACTGAAGAGTGGAAGGTCACAGAAGACCACGAGCACAGCACCCCCACCTTGCCCAGGCTGCTCCTGCTCGTCCCCAGCACCACACCCACCAAGGCTGAGCACCCCTCCATGACAGACCCCGGGTGACAGTGACAAGGCACATCCTGGACAGCACCAGTGACAAGTCACAGGCAGTGCGCACACCAACAACAAGCTGATAGCTTTGAAAAATCAAGAAAGTTTTAAAAGTTGGAAAACTTCTTTTCTGACACATACTCTTTATTTCTTCTGGAAGAAGAGAAACATAAGTGACTAAAAACGTCTGTAATTTTAATCCCAGTGGAGAACCACTTCCCACCAGCTGGCCTGGGGACCTACAGAGGGAGAAAAACAGTATTTAAAATCCACTTACAAGTAAGCATGTGCAAACCAGTCTACAGGGACTACAGCCAAGTCTTTCTACACTAAAGCGATCAGAAAAGCTGCTGTTCTAAACCTGCCTTTCATTTTTCAGTGTAATTCTGTGGCCCTTTCTGGTTACAGAAACAGCAGGACCTGGTGACGCCTCCTCCCCTCCAGAGGCGGTCCTCCAAGACACGCCTTCACTCCCCCCGTCCCCCGCAAGTGCATCCCGCTAAACACCATCATGAGAACATCAGCCTAAAACGGCAACGCTGAACTACGTTTTATTATATAGTTCAGTGATATGAAAATACAGGCCTAAAATAAAAGAACATTCACAGCAAAGACATATATTGGTAACATTACTTTTGCAAGAGCATTCAGTTGTTAACATCTACTAAAGTCAAGCTTCTGCTCTTGCTTCCACCAGGAACGTCGTCTGCAAACCATCAGCTCCAGAAAGCACTGTGACTCCTCGTGGGTGCTTCTGCCCCCAGCAGTCTACGGCTCAGGGTACGACCCCACAGCGATGATGGAGGTGAAGAAGGAATCAGTGGCATACCAAACTCTGCCACGCTCCTTCAGTGTTTATTAAACAGACATTAAACATTAATAGAATTTGGCACGTTAAACACCTAAAGAAACAGGCTTGGGGGGATCTTCTGTTTAGAGGCACACCAAGCGGAAGACTTGGAGCTTAAAATTTAATCAACATTAGAAAAACAACACAATTGAAAAGCAGGGAAGAGTAAGATACAATTTAGGAGAACAGATGAATGATTCTTCAGAAAGCCAGGCCAAGGCACAATTCTGACAAACCCTTCTCACAACTGACTTTCTCAAAAGGTAAACGTGGCACATAAGAAGACGTCTTATGTATTGGGCAGTCACTGTCGAAGGTGGAAAGGAAATGTTCAGACTCGACCCTTCAGTACTGGACTGAAATCAGATATACTAGAATGAATCCATGATTCCTAGGACATGGAGAGTGGGCAGATGGATGGGGGTAGATGAGTGAATAGATGGATGGTGGATGGGTGGGTGGATGGACAGATAATAAAACAAACATAGAGTAAGTCTAGTCAGCATACAGGGCAAAGAGATACACACAGAGAGAGAAAGGCAATGATCAAACAGACGTGGTAGAGCATTAACACCTGGAGAATATGGATAAAAGATGCATGCAAGGGGCTGGAGTGGAGCACTGACTCAGTGGTTGGAGCGCTTGCCTGGCATGCGTGAGGACGGGGGTTCAAACCTCAGCACCATATATACAACTAAGTGTTGGGGAAACAAAGGCCAGAAAAAAGAAAAAAAAAGATAAATGGGGATTGTAATATCATTCCCAGGACTTTTCTATAGGTGTAAAACTAAGTAAAAACAAGAAGTTAAAAAGGAAAACAAGGTTCCAAGTGTTGGCGAGCCAAAGTAACATTTCCAGAGGGGAAGAATACCGGAGTGGGAAGAGCGAGCTACAAGAGATGGCTTTTAAAGCCCAGGAATGGGAGAGTTCAGGGTAGTGAAGGAGACGAGCAAGGAACGCATGATGCAAATAAAAGGAAGGCGAGACAAACACAGCGGCACTGCAGGACTCGGGGAAAGCAGGGTGACTCTCTGTCACGCCCCAGCACGTTCACAACTGCTCACACGCCAGACAGCACCGCCACGTACCACATACACAGTACCGCATCACTGCGCAGTGACAAATGCCTGCTTACCTGCTATACAGAGAGCTCTCTGAAAGGGCATCCATTAACGGTCCAATGATAAACTAAAAACAAAAAGAAAACACACACGCTGAGTTGCAACTGCACTTGTGAAGGTGGCCTAGCCCCGACCGCGCCCCAGGGGATGCGGCAGCACTGTGCTCAGCAAAGCGTCCCCCTTATGCTGCAGGTGACTTGGCGAGATTCCTCATGGTACCCTAATGCCACCTAAATGACAAGGACAGGACAGAATTTTCCCACCCAACAAAAAGCTACAGCATCCTAGGAGAGTTCACCTGGTAGTCAAAAGGAAGAAAGGAACCCAGAGAAAACACTCCCGCTGGGAAATAAAGGTAGGCACAAGAACAACAAAGACACTCAAGGAAGCATTGAGCCCTAGAAGGCAAGGGGACAGTCAGTCCACATCAACACTTGACACTAGTCAAGAAATAGGTCCACATGAAGGGCAGGAGGAGGACACAAAACATGATGTGTGTCAAACACCAGAGCGTGTATCCGATGGTCAGGAAAACTGATGCAAGTGGCCTGTCAATCAAAGGCGGATACGCCACCTAAGGCAGCGAACCTGAGAGTCACAGGGACTTATCATGCTTCACTCTGTGGCTCCAGACAGAGGCACAGATTCTCAGGAGTGGAGCTCGGGGGGCCAGCTCTGCGAAAGACAGGGTAGCAGCTCGGCTGCACCCAGGTGACACCTGTGACCTGACCAGGGGGACACCATCACCAAAGTTTCTATACCAGGTCTCACACTCTGGACCAACAAGGTCCATGATGGCAGAGAACTGCCTTTTCACGAGGGCCACGGTGCAGGCGGCCCACCATTCAGCTTGTCATCAGTTGACACAGCTGCTCCCAAGCAGGGTAGGGACGTTCCGAGAAACAGGGCTTGCTGCCAGAGGGTCCCACATGCTTTCCTGAAGATCACAGTGCCGTGACAAATGCCTGTACCTCTTGTGACAAGGGAGCGGGAGCAGGAGGGCAGGGGCTGTGTCACCTCAGGAAAGTCTGGTGAAAATGGAAGACGCTTGGTTTCATACAGCTCCAAAAAGTGGATGACACCTTCTTTGGTCAGGATTTTATTTTCACTCTGAAACATTCTTTTATAAACACACATGTGCCAGGAGGGGTGAAAGAGCCAGCAGCCTGTGGAGACAAACATTTAACACTGACACGCAACCCCGTTCGCAGACACACACCAGCCACATCAAATGCACTTTTACACCACAAGAGTGCTCCGCCTCACCACATCCAAGGTGTTGGTGTTCAGCATTCTGTGGTCATTCAGGACTGCAGACATTAAAACTGCCACAGTATGCAAATGTAAAACCTCACCCCATGCATGCCGAGGGGAACTTTAGAGAAGGGGCTCTCAGCTGATTCTCAAGCCCCCAATTCAGTCTGCTTTTGCACAGGAATTGAAATCGTCACTCCTCTGCTTACACCCCAGCAGGGCCTCCCACTGCTCCCAGATCTAGACGAAGCAGGGATGGCCCTGGCCACCTCTCCAACATGTGCCCTCCTCCACACATCACTTCCCGCAGCACCATGGGTCCTTCTGTGGCCTGGTGGAGCTGCCTGCGCTCTCCTCCAGGTGGGAACTCAGATGTCATCCCCAGGACTGGCCTTGGTCAACCACCCGCTTCACCATGCACTCCGGGTGAGCCCCTCCCGGTTCTCACCAAAGAACACACGATCTGTTTTTCCACAGAAAAACAAAGTCAAGTGAAAATACACTGCATCTCTCGCCCCTTTGTCCCTTGAGCGTAGCATGCACTGAATACTACTAAATGAAGATACGACTGAGTGTGCAAACAGAAGTGGTACGACTATGCACCCAAGAGACATTCTGCGACTCACAAAATTCCCTGTAATTGTAATAGGAAAAACATTCAGGATTTTCAGTTCATGACATTCTGTGCATAAACTGGTCTATTATTTGTAATCTACACCAACATGCTTGTTTAATTCTTTGGCGACGGTAATTTTTCAGAATCAGTCCTTGCTGTATGACTTGGCTTGCCAAGCGCTATGAGCACAACACGCTGACGAGCATCATTTTCATAGCGTGTGCTCAATTTCAGCCACAACAGGATTCAACTAAATGCTGGCCCCAAGTGGGATGGGGAGGCTCATGGTCTACAAAAGTCCCCAAGTATCAGGAAACAGCCACAGCAATGGCAGGAAAAAGCTCAGTTCCTCAGAGTCAAGCTGCTACAGTCGTAATTATCTGGAGCAGGCACTAAACCCAAGTACCAAGGCTAATCCTCAAGTGCAAACACGGTCAGGCAGCATTTTATCATTCTCAGGAATACAAAACTCTGTTGGCCTGAATTTAGCTGCTGTGTTAATCTAAACAATTCCACAAAACAATTTTCAGAAGCTCCAGCTTCACTAGATTTCTCCTCATACACTGGGATCAAAGGCTTAAAAAACATGCTTAAACTTATATCCTTGAGTTTTCTCTTCCTAAGAAGTCTAAAATGCATGACAATAACAGAACCTCCCAAATGTAAATCTAACAAAAAGATACATGCATATTATATATATACACACACAAAAGATATATCTAGAACAAAAATGAAAAGCAGTTAAAGGACACACTCATTTTTAAGAACTCTTATTAAAAACACAATAAACTGCCTGTTTTTCGAGGACCCACAATGAAATAAATGCCTGTGGACAAGGACCTGCAGGGCAGCTGCTGCAGTGGGGACAGCGCCAGCACAAGGCTCTTTTTCTTCTACATGTGCTTAAAACTTAAAAAAATATTAATCACACCTCTAAACTCCAGAAAGCTCTGCAGCCATAAAACTACACTCCTGAAGACTATTTAAGGTTATGGGCAAATGACATGATAGGGATACACTGCTGAGTGTGGTGAACCTATGGACACAGGGACCCAGAGGGGCTCATCTGCCCTCTTAACAGCCATGGTCACTGTGGCAGGCAGCATTATAAAATGATTCATATTTTCTTCCTTATACTTCAGTAGTTTTTCCAAATTTTCTATAGTAAATAAGGATTAGTTATAAAATCAGGTGGGAGAAGGGGCTAGAAATATTAGTAAACAAAAAAATGCAAAAAGAAAGTAATCATTACCATTTTCCTCTGACACTGCATATTCAAACAGATTGTTTATCTTTGGTAAGACTGGCTTTATAACATGTATCTAAAAATAAGAGCAAAGAATCATATGAAGTGGGAGTGTACCTGTAAAGACGTAAGAGCGGCTGTTCATCTAACAGCAGTCCTGTGACTTGACCCCAGGTTAAAAAAAACAAGCATTACAGTGCCTGATTCCTCCAGCTTTGGAACCACAGATTGTCAGATGCCCAAGACGGAATGTGGCAAAGCCAACCAATGCAGCCTTGTACACAGTCACGGTGACGTGCACGTGGTGCACAGCCTACGTGATGGCAGGTCATCATCAGCTGACCTTGGAAACAGGTAGGGCTGAGAACAACATGTTGACGTTTTCTCTAGTCAGTCAAATGGCCCAAGGCCACATGTTTAGAAGCAGAGCCAATTCAGAGCTCCATGTTCTTCATGCCACTGAGACCATGTTCCTGGCACCTTTGCCAGAGTCTGACTTACATATCCTTCAAAATATGCACAAATCTGAGTTTCTAAAATAAATACTGGAGGTCTTATGGACCCACTGACCAAAGAAACCCTAAAAGTTGATTTGAATTCAGAAATGCTTTTGCTTCTCACCCTGCATCTCCACATATTTGGAGCCACACTACGTGGTGCACATGGGGACCAACATCTCACGGTGACTCCACAGTTGGCTGGCCCCTTGGTCTGCACCTTACAGACTGGGAACACATACCAGGGGACAGTGGCAGAGATCCCCCTGGGGGCTGGTGAAGAACTCAGATTCTCAGGGCCTAGCCCAGACCTACTGACCAGAAGGCTAGCGAATGGGCCCAGCAATTCATACCTTATGACAAGCCTTCGGGTTGATTCTGATAAACACTGAAGTTTGCTAATGCCAAGGTCAGGTCAAAGATGACCAAGTTTTTTAAACAATAAGCTGAGTCAACTGAATGTATTCTTTAATTTCCTGAGACCGTTTACATTCTATTTTCCACTGTGCCAAAAAACAGAGAATACTTGACTTCTATCATGCCATATCTAAGCTGGTCTTTTTCCACTGCTTTTAATGAATGCTTTAAAAATATCATGTATACTGTAGGATTTGCAAAAGTATGAAAACACTTACCTGATTTCCTTCTAGAGTCTCCATAATTAAAATATAATTTTCCCAAAATTTTAGAAGCTTGTCTTTTTTCTTCTCAGACCACCAAAACAGACTTGGGCCTAAAATGGTTTTAAAAAAGAAAATTAATTCTTTCTTTTGCAAATTTAAGTTTTCTCCATAATAGCAGTTCTTCAAATAATGCCACTAGGACCAAGCTACTCTCTAATCATGGATTGTGAAAGGCTTGGGAAGCTGGGGAGTCTGAAGAGGAGCAGCATGTTCTTGCTATTCAGACTCCTGCTGAGGAGCTCTGGGTAAGAATGACAGACCTGCCCCTGTGGACCCAACTTCCTCTCCCCAAGACTCTTAACTGTAATAGGAAAGGATCTTTCAAAGGCCAGTGTCCCAGAAGAATAGAAAAAACAGAAGGAGAATCGCAATAAAACTTAGAATTTGAAAATCAGACAAAAATCAAATGGACTGGAGAAAAGAGAATTTCAGGTTGACTCAGGGTAGCAAGAGACAACTGGATTTGCACTGTGAAATCCCCCAATCAAAGGGCTTGGCAGCAGTAGCTTCTTCAGGTGCAGGTGAGAAGCCAGGCTGAAGAGGATCAGTGATGAGGACTTGCTCGCGGAGAGCTTAGGAAAAGGATTCTTAAAAAGGGGGCGTTCCAACAATAAACAGGATTGCATGAGAACTGCACCTGATAGCAAAAACAACACACTCAAAAGAAATGGCTGGACGTAAAAGAAATCACCAAGCGGGTAGAGAAAGACAAAATCACAGAAAATCCTCAGGAGAGAAAAGACACTGATAGACCAGACAGGAGGTTCTGTGTGCAAAACGGAGAGAAAATAGGAAGCAGGAAATCATCAACAAAATAACAAGAAAATCTCCCAAGCCCAAGGAACACGAAGAGCACTGACTTCTGGCTCCTGGACGGGCCCAGGAAGGAGGGAATCATCAACAAAATAACTCCAGAAAATCTCCCAAGCCCAAGGAACACGAAGAGCTCTGACTTCTGGCTCCTGGAGGGGCCCGGGAAGGAGGGAATCAACAAAATAACTCCAGAAAATCTCCCAAGCCGGAGGAGCATGAAGAGCACTGATTTCTAGCCCCAGGAGGGACCCAGGAGCGAGCACCAGCTTGAGAGCAGAACTGCGGCCAAGCTGGGGCCCCAGGGCCTCTGACCTTCCACACAGGATATGGACATTCACAGCAGGATTCAGAAGCAGCAGCAAGGGAGCTCTGACTCCCCAGACTACAGGATAGAAAGGTGTCCAAGCTAGAGTTCTGCCCTCATCAAGCCATCAACCACACATGAGGACAACACAAAGGCATTTAGACAAACATGGCAAATATGGCCTCAACTCTCACACGGAGCAGAGAAAGCCATAAGAGACCATTAATGCCACAAAAAGGCAAGGCTGGATAATCTACAAAGCCCTAAACATTTTGGGGGGCTGCCAGAGGAATTCCAAAGATAGAAAGTCTCTCCAAGAACAGAAAGAACACAGACTGTGCTGCCTCTGGCCAAGCACAGAGGCGGCCACGAGAGGAGCAGTGTATGAAATGACACTTTGATGGGTTTTTAAAGTTCAAGGGTGCACTGACATGACAGCTCAGAAGGCCCGGGAACCCCAAAGAGTCCATACCCATTCACCTGATGAGCCTGGCCTCCCCAGGTGCTCCAAGAAGGACCCTGGCAAGGAAGGGATCTCTGAAGAGCAGGCACGCGGGCCTACCTTAGTCTGGAGGCAGGGGGACTCAGGGCAGGCGTCCCTCTGTGCACTGCAGGAGCACTGCTGGTGAGTGATGCTGATGCCTGCCTGCCCCTGGACCCCACACTGGCAAACCTCCTAGAGGAGGGGCAGGAGCCCCCACCTCTGCCGGCACCCTTGTCCCTGCCCTGCTACCAGGCAATGGAGCTTTAGGAAGGAAGCCAACCTGCTCCTGCTGGAAACCTGGGCAGAAAGAGGCCACACTGCAGGGAGAGGGCAAGACACTAGTGCCCAAGAGACCTGAACTGGAGAGGACACAGAAATTCTAAGCCTTCACCAGGTAGAAGGCAGAGGGAGCAGAAGAGTTGGAACCCAGAGGCTCAAGCACACAGGATCTAAGATGAGGCTGGAGAAGAAGAAACAAAAAGGTCACCCCACTTCAAGCCTGGCACCAAGCAACGAGTGTGAGTAGCTCTGGAGACCTCAGAAGACCCTCACCTGTCACAGTTATGCGGCTGAGGATAAGCCTGCAGGAGCTCCAGGTCCCAAACAAAGCACAAGGTGTCCATGACCACCGCACCAAAGGCAAGACCAAGGAAGCCGAAGATGGCTTCAGCCACACACAGGGCCTGACGGAAGCGGGGGGTGGCCCCCAGCGGAGGCACTCTCGGAGGCTCTGCTGACACTGCAGGAGAGCACAAAGCAAAGCGGAACCTAGCCGTCCAGGCTCCCCAGGCTCTGCCGGCGAACGTTAAAAGGCGTAACTGAAAAGGTGAGCACCCTGCAGAAGCAGAGAAGCAGACGGGCTTCAGGAGACAGAAACTTCTTTAAAAAGTTCAGATGAAGTTGGTACAGTGGCACATGCCTATAATCCCAGCCACTTGGGAGGCTGAGGCTGGGGGACCACAAATCTGAGGCCTGCCTCAGGAACTTAGCAAGACCCTAAGCAACTTAGTGAGAACCTGTCTCAAAAAAAGTAATAATAATAAAATGAATTTTAAAAAGGACTAAAGATAGAGCTCAGTGGTAGAACACCCCTGGGTTCAATCCCTAGCACTCCAACAATAAATAAATAAATAAAAGTTCGAATGGAAATACCAGAAACAAAAAATGCTGTCAGCCATAAAGGATCTTTTGGTGGAATTATCAGACATGTCACCTTTAAAGATTTAACCTCAGGTAACTACAGAATGTGCATGTTGATGAGTGATACTAATTACAGGTAGCACCAACACAGAAGTCAGGAGAAGGGACCCGGATGATGGTGGAGACAGAGAAGCCAGCTGTCCCCAGACTCAGGGAGCAGCAATCCACATATCAGCAAGTGGAAGGACTCTAGGGAGCTCCTCAGGAAATGTAAAACACCTCCTGGTCCACCCTTGGAAAGATCTAGACACCACGCTGAGAATTCAGGGCTGAGTAAGTGACTGCTATGGAGAGAACTAGACACATTTTAAAATGACAGTGACAAGAGAAACCTGCAGGAATGCAAGTGTAATTCAGTGTCACTGAAGCCTGATTCCAATACACTATACAGGTCACCGAAGGCATACATCACCTTGTGACTGCTCAACACCTATTTAACCAAAAACTCAACTCTAACAGTGGGTTTTACCATGTAACTAAGATATTTCAGGACACAGGGGTAAGTACAAAAACATTGCATAAAGAGGTAAAAAGGTTTTATTTCTGACACGGAGCAGGGAAAGGCTACATCTTTAAAATCCCTTACAATAACTTTGGTAACTTTTTGAAACATGTCTTCCAGTGAACCCTCTTATAACTGGCTGATCACCCATTTGTAGACTGCTCAAATATTTAAAATGCTTTAAAATTACATGAGCGTCTCACAATTTCAGCCAAACAAAATTCTTTGTTACAATAAATGAGTAGTAACTACAGTTGGGAAAGAAGAAATGTTCAATCTATTGAGACAATTCTGAGCCGATCTGTTTTTGGTTTTGATAGTTCAGAAACGAACTTCAATCGTCTTTATTTTCACAGACGTGGGTGGATTAAACCAATCGACAGTTACCAACCAAAGAAGGCAGGCCGTGCTAGCTCATCTCCACTTGTGCTGCAGGGGGAAGCAGGGCTCAAGATGTCAAAAGTACCCTTAAAGAGTAGACTGAATAAAGGAACATGTTCAGCAAATATCAGTAAATCCTACTCCTGAGAATGACCAAGGCACATAGGATGGTGCTAATTCCAACACGCATGCCTCACTTCCTTCCCCCGAGGGCAGGTACACAATCTTTCAACGTGGAGGACGTCAACCGTTCCTACTGGAGTTTCCTACCACGACACAGCACAAGTGGATCTGCAAAATCCTGCATGGGTTGGGTCACTTTCCTAAACTATCCGACCGGTTGAGTCTTCCACCCTGCTCCTGGTCCAACCGCTCCCGACCTCAGCGATTTGTTACTTCACAGAGCAGGCTCTGAGCACAGGGTCCCAGAGCTGCCAGGTTGCAGGATGCCATCAGGAATGGCTCGCGGGGATGACTCGCGGAGCCGGCGTGAGTAAGCAAGTGGGATCGGGCTGGGGCAGGGCAAGTACCGATTCCTTCGTGGGCGCCGCAGGTGCAGTCCGCGCCCAGCTCGGCCGACACCTCCACAGCCCTCTGCAGCAAGTAGCGCGCGCGCTTGCGCGTCAAGGCGTCGTCCGCGCGGCCCAGCCCCGCCTGCACCGTCCTCCAGAAGCGCCAGCAGCACCGAGCGTCGGGACCCGTGTCGCGCGCAGCGGGCTCAGGCAGGAGCTTCTCGGCCAGAGCGCTCAGCACCTGCAGCTCCGGCCCAACGCGGTCCGGCCCCCAGGGCATCCCCGGTGCGGCCAGAGCGCCCCACACGGCCCGCAGCGCCGCCCCGCCGCACTGGCCCAGCGCCGGTAGCAGCCGCGTGGCCGCCAGCGTTGCCGTGTCCTCGGCGCCCCCGGGCCAGTCTGCGCCCAGCGCTAGGGCGACGGCGGCCTGCGCCACGCGCTCCAGAAGGGGCCCGTCTTCGCGGGGCCGCAGGCAGGGCCCGACTGCCGCCAGCACCTCCACAGCCGCCTCGGCGCCCGGCGAGCGCCGCCCGGCCAGCAGGTCCCGCAGTGCCTCCTCCGCCAGTTCGGCCGCCAGCAGCCGGGCCCCCGCGAGCCGAGCGCACGAACGCAGCGCGGCGCCCGCAGCCTGTACCACCCTCCGGCTGTAGCGCGGCTGGCCGGGGTCGGCTGCGCCCGGGCGCCCTCGCATCAGCGGAACCAGGTACCCCACGGCGACCTCGCGCGCCGCCTCCGGGAGTGCGCCCGGGCCGGCGCCAGTGTCCTCCAGCCGCTGCAGAAGGAAGCGCAGAGTCTCCACGCGCTCCGCGGACGCCTCCCCTCGGCACAGCGCCCCAAGTAGGGTCCGAGGGTCCCGGCCCTGAGCGAGCAGCGCTTCCGCCAGCACCAACTCCATCTGTCGCGCGCCTCCGAAACCCGGCCGCGGGAGGAAGCCGCCGACGTGCGCGTTAGCGTGCGCGTGCACAGGCCGGGACGTGCGCGCGCGCGCTGCGGAGCCCGGGCGCGTGCGCAGGTGTGGAGTTCCGGCTAGGCTTGATAATGCCTTCACTGTGAGCTTGGGCTGTTCACCACTGCCTAGAATGAACAGCCTGGCCCTCCTGCCCTGGTGCCGCACTGTTTTAGGAGAAAAAAGACCCTCGTTAAACGGTCATTAGTTTACACACCACTGCATCTGTTCCTCATTGGAGTTTGGCCAGGTGGCAGGGAAGGTGTATATGGAAGTCAGCTCAGACGTCATGCGTGCCGCCCACAAGGACGCTGACAATGGATCTCTGCATTCAAAACAGACAAGGAAAGCACAGAGACGATTTAGAGGCAGGGTCGGTGAGAAGTGCTGTACTTCTGTGTTGGACTATGGCTAGCAAGAAGATGCCCACCCCAGCCCTCACAGCCCAGTGCCCAAGCTCTAGGCCACAGAACTTCAATCACAATGCACGTGCTGGCTCCCACTGTACAAACTAGCCCACGTATTTTCTGTACTTTTCACAATGTCTACTACTCTATATGGAAATAGAAAACGTCACCTCAGCATGCACTTTGCTGGTTTGGTTCCAGTTTCTACCCTGGTATTAACTAAATCTGTGACATGGGTTTTCATTGCCTTCTATTAAGATTTGCCCCTTACTGAACAGACATGATCTCACCTTCAAAGAGCTTGATACATGCTAAACATAATATACAAGATTAAGTTCAGAATCATCTGACTTTACATATGCACTACTTACATGTTCAGTTATTCAATTTTCCCTTAACAGAATGAATAAATGACTGTTTTAAACCCACTTAGAATGTTAGCAAATGCCAATTGTTTTCAACATATAATGTGCCAATTATCATTTCCCTCAATATATACATATATCAAATATAATGGGCAAAAATTTTGAACAGACACCTAAGAAATGAAGAAATGCAAATGATAAGCACTTGCAAAGGTGTTCAGGATCATTAGTCATCAGAGAAATGCAAATTGAACCCACCATGACACCACTTCACACTCCTGAGAAGGGCTAAAACTTTGAAAGACTGAAAACACGAAGTGGCAAGAGCCAAGGATGTGGGACCACAGGAACTGTCCTACAGCACTGGTGCACGTAAATGACACAATTGCTCTGGAAAACTGTTTCCTATAAAATTGAAATATACCCACCTCTGATTGAACAAGTGCATCTTTGGTATTTACCGAGTGAAAACATATGCCAACAAGAAGTCTTGTAGATGCTTTTAGCAACATTGGTCATTTAGCCAAAAACTTAGAACAGACCACATGCCCATCAGTAGAGGAATGGTTAAACAAATTGTTATATAATAATGCTTTAAGCAACAAAAGAGAATGAATTGCTAATTCACACAACAGATATGAATAAATCTCAAAAACGTTGTTGAACAAAAGAAACCAGACAAAGTTTATGTCCTCACAATTCAGTTTATATGAAATTTAAGAAGAGAAAAGGAATCTGTGGAATAGAAATGAGAAGAGTAGTTGGTGGAGGGAGTGGAGAGTTAGGAGAAGCAGACTGGAAGGAAGCTTCTGGGTGACAGTGGTGACAGTAGTCTAGCTTGCTCAGGGAGTTGATTGCACAGTTTCACATTTGTCAAAGCCCCTTGAATTGAACCCTTGAAATCCATGCATTTTATTCTGTGTAAATGTTGCCTCGATTTTTTAAAATGATTTACACAGAAAGAAAGATAATGAATTGGCCTGTGTGTTTGTTCCCTGTTGCCTGCTGTATTAGCCCCATGCAGGGCTTATCAGGACCTGGTGAAGTTGGCCAGCCTCGCAACCTGATTCCCTGCTTAGCTCCAGGCAGCCTCACAGAATACTCCTCTTCCCACTGTTCCCTGCTAGCATCTTCCCCGCATCCACCGCTTCTCCGACTCGCCAAGATGGGCAGTGACCCACCCACTAACCCTGCGCTTCATGTCCTGGTCTAAGTTGGCTCTGTGGAGCATTTCCTCTTTCCTGAACCATTTCCTCTGGGTTCCCTCCTTTGGCTCCCTCAGTTTTCTTTTTCTTTGTTTCCAAACGGTCTCTCCATGTCTTGAAGACCCCTCCTTTCTTCCCAACCCGTGCATTGAGATTTACAGAGGTTTATTTTCAGATCTCTCCTGAGACCTGTCCTCAGAGGATAGTCCCAACCCTGTCTATAGCACTGACTGCCAGATACCCCCACTTTCAAAAAATCTAACCTTATTGTCCTCACTCCCTCCAACCCAGCCCCATTGCCACTACTGCCCACCAGTGCCTACTTCCCAGGAATCCCTTCCTTGGGGAAAGGCTGCCATTGCCAAGGTGCCCAGGTTGAGCGAAGGGACTTCCCACTCTCTTCCCTCTCTTCCTTGATTCCCAGATACAGACCCATCTGTCTGTGCAACTTCCTGGATCTTTCTCTCAGCAGCTCCTCCTTTGTGTCCTCCACTATCACATTAGTTTTAGGCCTTCTTCATCTCTAGGTTAACAGTGACGCCTACCTGACACATACCCCGCTCCAGAACCTCTTCATATTGCTACCAGGATGGCCTTCCCAAAGTGAAAGCAGAAAAGTGAAGGGCCTTTGAAAAGGCGCGGAAAAGCGAGAGCACGACACGTGTCAGAGCCTTTCAAGTTAAGTGTGTGAGACTTGTGAGGAGGCAGCCTGCAGAGGTAGGTGGGGCCCTGTCCTGAGGCATCCTGAGAAACGCACTAAGGAATTCAAACGTTGTGGGAAGTCCACAATTTAATCTTAGGAAATCACTAGGTCTGGTTGACTGCATAGAGTCTCTGTTCCCCCAATGTCCAACACATGGGAGGTATCCAGTGAATAGTGGTTGCATGAATGAATGAATATGTGTACTTTTGTGACAGCTTGTGATCTCCCTGAGATTGAGACTGTGATTTAATTTGATTTGTATCCTAAGCACCAAGAAGTGTGATAGTTACTCAGTAAGTACCTGAAACTGGATGAATATGAATTCAGCATTTTAAGTGATGGTATTTTAAGTTGATCAGTTGGAGAGTTTCCAGGGACATAATAACCCTTGAAACATGAGCATTTGCAAGCTGAAATCCTTGTTCCCTGTTTCAATGGGAAGTAATGTGCTGCTCTGATGGATGGAGGAGACCCAGTGTGAGAACAGTCAGTGGCCCCTCCTCATCCTAGAAATGGATGGATGCACGGAAGTGATATGCAAAGGAAGTAAGAACAGCTTGCTTTTTCTACTTTCTGCAATTTCCCTGCTTTATCTATAACTGATTGGGGGCTTCAATTAGCTGTCAGAGCTTTCCTCACCTTCTGCACTGGAGCTGCTTTGTGCCATACCCAAAATCTGCCTCCCCCTGTTTCCTCAGGCAACACATATGTCCAATTGAGAGAAAGACGCTCCTTGTGCTTTTGCCATTGTGGGTGTGCATCCAGCAGTGGCCTCTGAGGAGCTCTTTTCTGGCATGAACTCACTCCTCCTTTGGGTTCTGCAACTGAACTACATTATGCTTGCACCCTAATGACACCGGTTCCAGTGGATGGATGGGTGTTGGTTGTCTATGCCATACATTTGAGATCTCTCCAAGATGGACATCTCTGATTCCCCTCCAACCTGAAATGGCACACTGATAGAGGAGCTGCACCTCTGCATTTTAGTCTTGACACTTTGTACTCTCCCAACTTGAAACGCACGCTGTGACCCCCTTAGGGATTTGGAAATGGGAGTAAGAATGAACGGGAGCCAGACATGCCAATAATCCCAGCTATTCCAGAGGCAGAGGCAGGAGGATTGCAAGTTCAAGGCCAGCCTCAGTGACTTAGTGAGTAAGACCAGTCTTAAAATACAATAAGGGATGAGGATGTGGCTCAGTGGTAGAATACTTGCCTAGCATGCATAGGCTGTGGTTTCAATCCCTAGTAAGAAAAAAAAAACAGGTAAATGGGGAAGAGAAGGTATAAATTGGGAGGTGGTCCAGGTGGATGGCTCCTTCCTTTCAGAGTGTTTCCTGTGGGCTCAGTGCACCTGCCAAGACATGCTGCAGGTACTGAGCACAGTCTTTTCTAGTCCTGCCAGGAAAGCGGTAGGCAAGGGCATTGTAATACCACCCATACTACAGGACCAAACGACAACAGGTGAGAGCCACACACGACTTTAAGCCCCAGAAGAGATTTCTTCCTGAATGAACGTGTCATTTATGTTCCAGAATGCACCTGCAATTGTACTAGCGGAAATGATGATCTGTTCAGCAGCTGGCACTTCTCAGACAGAAGATGGTGCCATTGTCAACGTGGTGAGCTTTTTCCATCCTTGCACCTGAACACTCACAGTTGCTAAGTGCAGAACAAGTACAGAAGAAATAAAGCAGCAGTCGCACAGCAAGGCGGCAGCCATAGGCTTCAGATGCTTGCCTCTGGGGCCTAAGAAGTGGGAGGAGCTGCTTCATAGGCTGGGATTTCAGCCTTGTCAGCTCTCCCCCAAAGCCTCAGAGAACCCCCAGGAGAAAATGGCAGCAGTTTTCAGTAACAGGTTTATTTTAAGGGTGTATCCAGAAAACTCAAGTCTTCACTCAATATTCGAAAGGCCCAGGGGTTGGAGGGATCCGTGGCAGACACCATTAGTCACCCACCCAACAACCATCCTCCCTTTCCCCGGCTGACAAACCCTGATTTTGCTTAGGATGGCAATACTCTAACCTGGGGCAATGACTCAGGCTTTCACCACCAATAGGACAATCCTGTTCCCTGCTTGCATGCCCACCCTTACAGTTGGGGAGTGGATGTGGGCTGAGTCCCAGTCCAGGCAAAAAGATATTTGCAGAAGTCAACCGGGATGTGTCTGGGAAAGCACTTGATTTCTGAAGAGAGAACGTCGCTGTCTGCTCCTTTCTGCCAAAACACACTGCGCCCTGCACCTGCCCTGCTGAATCCATGAGCAGAAGAGGAGAAACCCACCCTCAGGTGGCAGAGCACATGTAGAAAGAACCTGTGTGTCTCAGAGCTGCAAAAGCAACCCTGCAAATACCTACTTCTGAGCTTGCCGTTATAGCGGGAAAAATAAGCCCCTGTTTGTGCAGTTTCCGTTACTGCACTTTCTATTCTTGCGGCCACATGTTTCTACTGGTGCAGAATTCCTGACCAGTTGCACATCATATGGTGTTGCTGGCTCAATCAGTATTGAAGATCTCTCTTTCCACAGCTAGCAGCCTTGTCCTGGCCCACGGCCACCATTGTCTCTGCCTTGAAGCCCAGACTCACTGTTGCCAGCCTACTGTTCCTGGCCAACTCTCTGCAAAAGGAGGAAACTGGACCCTCAGTGCTATCTTCCCCCTTCCCTCTCTGTGGATGGTACTTAAGTGTGTGATCAGGGCAAAGTTCATTAAGGACTGACAGTAGCATCTAAAAAATGTTGACACTCACTCTAATAAATCGCTTTTCCGGGAAATAAGAATTTTGCTTTTGCTTTGACTTGTTAGAACAGCCTCCCTGGGAATCCTCAACCCCTGGGAGGCAGGTGTTAACACTGAATATCTGAGTCTCATCCCAGCCTAACTACTCCAGAACTCTGGGGGTGCAGCACTGGCATCTGGGTTTATTTATTAGAAGCTCCACAGGTGTGCTGAGAGCTTCTAGCATTACTCATGCCTCCTATTACTCATGGTAGACAATCATTGGGGCGAGAAAGGAGGAAAACCCAAATATCTGGGGACAAGCCTCTCTTCAACACTCAACAAATCTCTCTCCTATAGTAAATACTGTCTCGCCTCTGCTTATGAACCACTTTGCTCTGTAGCAAAGGCAAGGAGAAGACTCATTTCTTAGGGAGTCACTGGACCAACTAAGGGAGGGGATCGAGAGTAGAGCTGGGATGCAGGAGAAGGCCCAGTCGGACACTTTTCTTCTGCCTTGGACAGCCCTGCCTGCATCAGATGCCCCACCTCTTGGAGACTTTTGCTTTGCTTCTGCAGCTGCTGTGCAGGTCCATCCCAAAAGACTCTGCCGTGCAGCCAGTGTATGACTGTGCCCCTCTGCAGCCCTCTAGCTGTCCCCAGTCAGGTCCACAAGGAGCCCTCCTCCCTTTCCACAACCAAGCAGAAAGTCAGCCAGCTGCAGGACACGGTGCGCATACGAGCCTGCCTGTGTGTCTACAAAGGCAGCCCCTCTTCCCATTACCAAAGCAGTTCCTGGGCTGCTTCCCTCTGCATATAGCTCCTGGTTAAAGCCTCCTTTGTGTAGCTTTATTCTGCCTGTTGGTTTCTATTCCAAGTCAACAGGCTGAGTGGGTTGCCCTGAGAGCCGGGAACCCTGGTGCTGCAGCCCTGAAAGCAGATGCGTCCAGGGCTGGTAACCCTGGGTGGCCAGCAGCTATGGCTGGTAACCCCAAGGTCAGCTAACAGCCAGGTGAGCCACTGGCTCCAGGGAGACTTCATTTCCATGTGAATTGAGCTAAAAGAACTCTCAGTTTTCGACAGTCCACAGTGCTCATGGAGAGCCCTTGAGTGACACCCTTCCCACCTGCTCATGTATCGCCTGAGATTCCAGAAAAACTGCCTTGAAGGACTGGTCATCTTCTAAACACCATCTCAGCATTTATGAAAGAAAAAATACTAACACTTTACTACCCCACTACTAGTTTCTTTTCTTTTCCTTTTTACCTTTCATGCAAACAAAAAGGGGCCCTACTTCAGTGGGCTTCACTGTCCCAATAAGCCTAACATAACCCCCCAGGGTCACCTCAACCCACTGGCATGGTTTCTATGGTCTGGGGTCAAATCTATAAGGATTCAGCCTGCAGAGCAGAGGTTTAAGCCTCCTCAGCCAGTCTGAGGCAAAATCAGAATTCTCAGATTCTCTATCACTGTCAGAATCTCTCACTCTGCTGCCTCTGGTGCAGGGAGAAGATGGCAATGTATTCAGCCACACGAGGGTTCCTGTTACATGATGAATTGTGACTCAACAGCAGGCCGCCCATCGCAGCAGGCACAACTCAAGCTGAGGGAGTTCTTGCCAGCGTGAGTGTGCTGGCAGGACCCTTAACGGCTGCGTTTGTAATAAGGAGAGTGGAACCATCACTGGCTGGCGGTGTCTTGCTAGGCCACTGGCAAACACCTGAGTGCACAGACAGCTCTTGCAGCCAGAGGCGAGGGCACCGCAGGCTGACCGTGTTCTCCCCAGGAAGAGCCACTGCCAGGGAGCTTCCTCTGGAAGCCCGCGGCTCCTTTCCCTGCCCGCTAAGTAGGCATCCTCAGAGATGGTCTGTCCTGTGGATTTAGATTTTCAGCCAGAGGGTGCAGACTGAGTAGATACTGCTGATTCCTCATGGGGGTGGCAAGGCCACGGAGACCTTTTCAAGGTTTGTGCCGTGGAAGTGCTTTACCCCCACACAACAGGTGCTGTGGGTGTTGGTGGCCCTGCAAGGCGGTTCTAGGCTTTATCCTAGTTCTGCACCGTGGCACCTACATCGTTTCCCGCTGAACTGTGTTGCCTGCTGGGTTCTTTTTCTTTGTGAACGGGCCATGTGTGCCACCTGGGAGGGTGATTTTGGATGAGACTCACTTCTGAGTAAAGCAGATTGTGCTCCTTCGTGTGGGTGGGCCTTGGCTAATCCACCGAAGGCCTGAATAGAACAAAAAGACTGACCTCCCCCAGCAAGGGGGGCTTGTCCAGCAGAGGGCCTTGGGACTGCATCTGCCCCTTCTGCTCTCCCGGCCACCGCCTGTGCCCACAGGGCAGAGTTGGACTTGCCAGCCTCTGTGTTCCTTACGATAAATCTGTGACACAGTTCCCTTTCTCTGGAGAGCTCTGTGTGACACACGACAGCCCCCAAACTCTTAAGTACTCCCCAAAGCAGTGCTTACTATCACACGCCACAGGTGGAAAGGAAAACAGGAGACAGAGGCAAAAGTGTCAAGACATCCGCTCAAAGATTGCGCGTCTTACTTACTTGGCAACCACTTATCTAATGACACACAGTTTCATTTTTGAAATTCAAAGCTGCTCTCATCAGCTAATAACTACTTCAGTGTTTCTGGGTTTGTAGGAAATAGGAGCTACCTAAAACACACATACACACACGCACGCACATGCACACGCACACATGCACGCGCACACACACAAGCTCGCTCACATGCACGCACACGCACACTTTTTTTTCAATCAATCATGATGGACTTATTCAGCATCCCTCCACTATATATTTGAGCAAAAGAGTTAAAGGGCCTAGACACTGGGTGAAGGGCTGCAATAGGTTGTTGCAAAACTTAAGCTCCACACACTCGCTCAGCTCCTTTTGCAAGGAGCCTCAAAATGCTGGGGTAAGCTGCAAAGGATTTAAAAGCCATAATCCTTGATCTTGCTTGCATTCAGGGTGAAAATCAAGAAGGCAGGAAACTACCACCCAATTAGCATGTGTGGGCAATTTCCTCAGATACCGAGGGCTGACATGGAAAAGATGAACATTCAAGTGGGGGAGCAGGGCAGCACAGTTTAGCACCAACCTCTGTGACACCGAGGCCCATCAGTTAGGAGCCACCCTGTGTTCTGCACAGCTTGTGGGAGCTGAGAGTCCTGCTTCAGTGTCACATAGGGTCATCCAATGGCTGCCCTCAAGTGAATTCATGTTGCCTGGGGTCTCAGTACCTGTCAGCCCTGAGGATGGGGCAGGCAGAATCTGAGTAGGATAAGGGGAAGTCGGGCTTGTTCACCCAGCAGGCTCCGCTGTGCAGTGCTGGAGCAGCCACCATCCCTGTCCTGGGGGAGCTTACAGTCTCAGCACACAGAATGTCACCCATGGGCAGATTCTGGACAACAGAGCTTTATTTCTCAGACTGTCCGCTGCATAGATGGCAGCCTTCCCATGGTGTCCCCACGCGGTGGAAAGGATCAGGCAACTCGGAGAGCACTCATGCCATCCTGAGAGCTCCACCTTCACAGTCTGATCCCACAGGCCCCACGTCCTGTATTATCACCCTGTGGGGAGAGTTGTAGCTTATGAATTTGGGCAGAGTTTTTAGGGCAGATCAAGTATTTATGGGCAATAATTATTGACGACCTCTATGCAGGAGCAGCTAAGAACATGCTAAGAGCGTATAACCCCTGCTGCCCCAGGCTAGAGGAGAGGCTCCCCTGGCAAGGGCCACAGATCAGCTGCTACCTAATGAGCGAGGGAGGAGCTAGGCTGGAGCTGGGGAAGACCTTGCCCCCAGGAAACTACCAGAACTTACCCTGCAGAGAGGAGGACCAAGGAAAGGGGTCAGAAAGGAGATCTGACAGGTAAGGCTGGCTATGTCCTGGAGTTCTGACTTGACTCCAGGGTGAAGCCACCAGTGTCTCTGGGGAAGGAAAGGGTGCTGACCGATTTGAGTTGTACATATGACAGTGTGGCCGTCGTGCTGAAGGAGCAGGACCTCAAGGTCCAGCGCAGTCCTGGCCAGCTCCTGAACTCTGCATTCTTCCTTCCAAGGCCACATCCTTTTATTTTCCCTTTATTAAAAAATGTGGTAAAATGCACACAGTTTCCCATCTTTGCCATGCTTAAGCGTACAACTCAGGCCCTCCAAGCACATGCACACTGGTGTGCTTTTGCGCACGCATCTTGCAAAACCAAACTGCCGCAATAAATGCTGATTCCCATCCCTGCCCAGCACTTCCTGTCTCTGTGAACCTGATTCTTCCGTGTCAGTGGAATCACACAATATGTGGCCTCTTGTGATGGCTTAATGTCTGTAAAGGTCACTCCTATTGTCGCATGTGCCAGACTTTCCTTCCTTTGCAAGGCTGGATGACGCTCCGTAGCTGTTCAGCCGCTCTTCCGATGGACACCTGGGCACCGTCTGCTGCTGGGACAAGCACTGCTCTGAACACAGTGTGCAAGGTCAAGTCCCTGCCTCAGTTCTTCTGTGTGTGCAGTCTCAACGGCTGCTGGTTGAACCCCAGTTCTTGGAAGGACAGTCTTCGAGAAGATGGGACATGATTCCTGCCATTCGCAGGGGACAGGAAGATGCTCCTCTTTCTGCAGCTGTCAGTGGAGATGTTTAGTGGAGCAGATGAATGAGACACAGTGAATAGGGTTACAAAGAAAGAACTCCTTGGTGGCACTGAGTAAAGGGGTTGGGTAAATTCAGTGAAAGATGGAGAACCAGTTAAGGGGGTTGATTTGCTTGGTTGGTTATTCAATTTGGTTTTTTTCTTTTTTGGTTTGTTTGTTTGTTTTATTTTTGTTTGTTTTTCCAGGGCTGAGGACCGAACTCAGGCCTTGCGCGTGCTAGGCAAGCACTCTGCCACTGAGCTAAATCCCCAACCCCTGGTTATTCAATTTGTTAAAAACTAAATCAAAAGTAGACAGAATGACCTGAATAGAATTGGGCTACAGAAAAATTACACAGGAGTCCAGAAGAAAGAGGAATTGGGGGCGGGAGGTAGGAACTAAACAGGAGGCTATGACAATCACCCAGTTAGGAAAGAAATCCAGGTATTCAAAGGCACACCACATCATTGATGGGAGTGGAAAGGACATTTTCTTTAGAGTTAGGGGTATCTAAACCTTTTGGCTGTTGGCTTACCCTGTATTCAGGAGGGTTCTGGTCCCAGGGCACACTGTGGCCCTTCCCTCTGAACTCTTAGCCTCTGCTGAGGTGGGACATCGCTTTCTTTAGGGAACGCTTCCTTCAGAGGCATCTCTGCCTGCTCCGGTCCCTGCTTCCTTGCGGCTAAAGGACAGGCTCGGGAGTGTTCTGCACACACACCCACTCCGGGCTGTTTCCAGCAGCATCTTTGAAGGACAGATTATCTGAGCAGAAACTCCCGCTGGGCAACCCAAGAAGCCCAGAGGCGGCTCTGTCCCTTCAGCTATCTTTAGTGTGTCAGATTTAGACACAGCAGCATTCTGTAAAAACTCATTTTTTCTGCTTCCCTCAGGCAGAAAATTTTAATCCTAATCTTTATGCTAAATGACACAGTGTTATGAGAATTTAGCTTACTTTTTCCCTCGTTTTACCATGCTACCGTACCTCAAAGTTTGCTGAAAGCTCCAAATCTTACAGTGCCAACTCAAGTGGCAGTCAAATTGCAATTAAGATCCTGAGGTCAAGCTGTGGGAAAGGCATGAAAACTTAGTGGTGGCGGAGGGATGGAACCCCAGCCCCTCCTCCACCCCAACAGGGAACAACACAAACGCATCTCAGGTCCTGGGTTCATCTCAAAAGATTTGCTTCCTTTAAGAGTATTCTACGTCCGGGCACAGTGGCACATGCCTGTAATCCCAGCAATTCAGGAGGCTGAGGCTGGAGAATTGCAAGTTCAAAGCCTGCCTCAGGAACTTAGTGAGACCCTGTCTCAAAAGAAAAAATATAAAAGGGTTGGGGAAGTGGCTCAATGGTTAAGTGCCCCGGGTTCAACCCCTGGTACAAAAAAAAAATATTCTTTGGGATTATGAGATATCTAGCTAAAAAGAAAATTCCACATTAGCATCTTGTTCACTTGGTACCGTTAGGAACTTCACAATGTAGTTCAGGGGTAGAGGGCTTGCCTAGCATGCACAAGGGCCTGCATTTAGGGAAAAAAAAAAAAACAGAAAACAATGTCTAGCAGAAATCGAATCATTTGACAATAAAACCATTTATGTTTTATTTACTTATATTTGTAGCAGCATGCACTGCAAGAAGTCAAAGACTAGTAAATGTCTGCAAGAGCTGCCCTCTGGAGTACCAAAGAAATATCCAGAAGTACAGGAAGCGGAGGAGCTGTGTGCTAAGCTGGCAATATGGCATACTTTTTATTTTGGAAATTGTTAACCATGCAGAAAAGCTGCGTGAACAGCCCGCCATCAGAGCCACCTTGCAGCCTTTGGCTGGCCGCGCTTGTCAGTACCTTCCTGTGTTTCCTCCTTCTCTTCCCTCTGCACGCTCTACGTGGGCATCCTGCATCTCAAGGCAAACTGCAGGCACCATGGTCCACTAAGTGCTTTGGATCTTTTTCTTTAGAGCAAAAACCTTGTTCTTCACCATCCCAGTGTTATTTTCACACTCAAGAAACCTAACATGGGTATGTCAGATGATAATTTTCAAAACGAGGTAAAATTATGTCCCTTATACAGTACAAAATGATACCCATTATTAATGAGGGAATTAAGATGTCACAAATCCAAAGACGAGAACTTAATTGCTGAGGATATGGACAAGAATGAGTACATGGAAGCAACACTGCCCTACGGTCTGTGGGCAAGGATTCTCTCCCAGTGCTATCCATTATCTACGAGTTCCAGATCTTTAGAAGAGCTCAAGGCAAGGAAAGGTGCAGAGCCCCTACAGGATCAAATCAGATAAACCGGACGGATAACCTCTGAAGGGGTCCACAGACCTTTCCTGTAAAGGGCCAGTTAGTACATATTTCAGGCTTTGGAGTCCGGTGGCTTTTGTTACACTAAACTCTACCATTGAACGCAAGCTGCATGCACCCACTGGCTGCAGTCTGCAACGCTGCTCCAACAACGTCTAATCTTCCAATGAAGCACAGACATTACACAAATACAAAAATAAGATGTTGCTATTGGATGCCTTGTCTCTACTCAAAATTCGCACTCTGAGGTCCTCACCTCCAGGATGTGGAAGCCTTGGAAGAGGTGATTAAGGTAAAGTGAGGCCGGGAGGATGGGCCCTAGTCCCATAGGATGAAATTCTGGTTAATAAAACAGGGAGCTTGCAACATGGGTTGGAAGCACTGGTGTGAACAATCATGAGGCTGGATAAAGATGCCTGCGGACTCAGCCCAGGGACTGTGGGATTTGGAAGGCTGGAGGAGAGACCACGTGTGTTCCAGGCAGGGGCACGAGGGAGACTCTTGTGCTCAGGTGTTGGGGATCATGAAGGCTGCTCCTGAAAGATCATGGTCCCCACTTGGAGGAGAAGCCGATGCAATGTGCATCCAGATGCAGCATAAGGAATGGATTCAGAACATCTGCTGCTCAGTGTCTTCCTCTGGGGCCCTTGATTTCTTCCAATGCAGCTTAAAAGCCCTCAGCGGGCTCCTTGTATCTATGAAGTCTCCATCAAGGGGGTAAAAAGCCCGGATGATGAGCGCAATGGCAGCCACGAGCCACCAGATGGCGCGCGGAACCCGCAGAGCAGGATCGCGGTCCGGGCCTCAGGAAATGTGTCACTGTGTCTCCCTCGCCCGCGCCCTGCAACCTTCTTAGGAAGCTGGTCGTTGGAGAAGCGTCTGAAACTCCACACCGCACAGCTGCGGTCCTGCTGCACGCCCTCCTTGGGACACGTCAGCAGCACTTTCCTGTAAGAGGCTCTGCGCCCAGGAGCCTCTCTTTGCGCATCCGTCCTCGCTTGGCGCTGAGCTTCCATTTTGAAACCCACAATCGCGACGAAGCAAAATCGCTTCGAGAAAAAAACATGCAGGAGCTGTCTGTGAGGACAGCCCCAGCTCCTGTGCGCACAAACGCTGCGGACCCGCCGTGGCTCTGGCACTAAGTCGGCTAGCACAGTGGGATGGAGATCTTTACGCAATCCCAAGCCTCAGCCCGGAGAGTTAATGAGTTGCTCCTACCACTGGGGCATGAAAGACAGATTTGCATTTCGGGGTGGTTATTGCTTGCCCAGAGCGCTGGAATGAGCCGTGAGGCTGGAGGCCAAGGGCTAGGCCACCCATGCGGTGAAATAATCCCCCAGAAACGCAGCGCAGGGAGTAGCTTGGGAAAGGCGGAATCCCAGGCTCTGGCCCGGTCACTGCAGTCTGCATGGCTCCCTGTGCTGCCAGTCAGACCTGACAAGCCGCGCCACTAGGACACGACTCTGGGTCAAGTTCTGGGTTTCAGGCAGCCAGGCGGCTCTTCTCTTCAGTCCCAACAGCAACGAGCAGTTAACATGCTAGGTTCTGAACTGAAAGTGCCTTCAGTGGCTGGGGGATGCCTGACAATTACTGCACATTTCCTTCTTTCTCTTTTTGAAGTAGGACCCTGGAAGTGAAGACAGAAATAATATTCAAATGTACTGTGGCTTACAATTTTGACCCACCAGAGACTGTTTGAATAAAGAAAAGGAGGACCTACTATGTGCTATGTGTTCCAAGTTTTATATAAGTAGCTTCTCACTTCATGACAAGTTGGCAGTTGGCATTGGTCCAGGTTTTCAGACAAGGAACCTAGGCTCAGAGAGGTTAAGCTTTCCCAGAGAGGCACAGCTAGTAAACATGAGCTAGGAGTTGGAGCCAGATATGTCTGCCTCCGAAGCCTGGCTTTCATTCTGGCACCAAAGCATTTCCTTGACTTTGGATTCTTGTGGAGTCAGAAGGGACGCGGGAGGGCGTTTAGATGAACCCTCTGAATGAGGCAGCAAGCATGAATGACCGACAGGAAGGAGAGGGGCTCAGCTCAGCCAGAGACAAATGCGATTTTCGCTTCTGTTTTTCCTACAAATGGGGACTGGGTGACCTGAGGATTGAGTCCAGACCCTGTCCTCTTAGTCAGCTCAAAGGAGAGCAGCTGAAGGAAAATTATCAGGAAAATGACCATGACTGCTACTATCTCGACCTACCTCCCCTGCATCTAAAGACAAATGAGGTGCTATGTAAAGACTCCACTAGTGTGATGGTAGTGACTGCTTGGTTCTCATAGCAGGCATGAGTGTTGTGATTCTTGTCCTCACAGCAGCTAGTGAGGGTTGTGACTGCTTGATCCTCACAGCAGTTACTGAAGGTAGTGAGGGTAGTGGCTAGTGAGAGTAGTGGCTGCTTGATCCATACAGCAGGTGTGAGGGTAGTGACTGCTTGGTCCACACAGCAGGTGTGAGGGTAGTGACTGCTTGGTCCACACAGCAGGTGTGAGGGTAGTGACTGCTTGGTCCACACAGCAGGTGTGAGGGTAGTGACTGCTTGGTCCACACAGCAGGTGTGAGGGTAGTGACTGCTTGGTCCACACAGCAGGTGTGAGGGTAAGTGAGACCTAGGGCAACACCGAAAGCAGGTGGCAACCGGGGCAGGTCTGAGGGCCGGCAGTGTGTCTCTGCTGTGCTGGGCACTGCTTGTCCCTGCTCTCTCGCACGTCTCTAGTCATGGCAGGCTCTGTGAGAACTTAGTGAAGAAACCCAAAACCAGGTTTCGGTTTTCATTGCATACCGGAAACTTGGCCTTGGATCACTGAGAAGTCACTGTGGTCTTTAACCTTTCAGGCAAACAAGCCAGGTTTCTGCCCTGCAGCAGCCTGCCAGGGGAGGAGGGGGTATGACTCCATCGCCTCAGTCCACGTTCAGAGAGGACTCGCTCAGGAAACCTTGGGCCACGCAAATCCCAGTCGGGATGATTGTGCGGGGAGAAAAGGAGGTGATGATTTAGGAGGTGTGCGTGTTCCTGCACAGAGTAAGTTATGGAAGTTGCTACAGAGATTTATACTGGTGATTAAACGATAATCATTGTAAAGCTGCTCCAGTTGGAATTCCTGTAAAATACGGAAGGGCTGAGACATTTTGAGAAATATCCTACTGTCCCGCATTTTCAGAAGCCGCGTAGATTTCCACGGTGCCCGAGTCCTCTGATCAGTAACTCTTCAAAGCTCGCCAGGCTTGCCGCTGCTCACCTGTTCCTGCTTTCCTGATTCCTGAAAACAGCTCACTTACATATGAAGCACTGTTCAGACCACAGGTAGAGGAGGAAGGACAGGACAACGTCCTACCAGTGGCGTGGCCAGGTAGGATGCGCTGTCTAAACCATCCAGGTCTGCAGCTCGAAAAGGTCCAGCTCAGTGAATGGAATTGTGACGAATCCAGGCACAGTGCGAGCCCAGGTTAAGATGCCCCTGCCTCCAGAGGCAGGGGAGGAGGGGCAGGGACAAAGCCAGAGGCCAGGCCCTGTGTCGCTCCGCTGCCTCTTGGAGAAGGGGGCCTGCACCTCTGAGCTGGTGCAGTGAGGGCTGGCACCATCATAGAGTGCCGTCTGAGGTCGTGTTTTCTCCTCTCCGTGGTGCCGGCAGTTGAAATAGGTGCTCCGCCATGGGGCTGTGAATGTGGGAGGTGAGCTGGTGCCAGGACTCCCTGTTTTGAGTGTTCCAGGTGCAGCTCGCTTACAGGAAGCACCCACAGGCTCACTTCCTTTCAGGGCTGCCCCCTCTCGGCTTCTAAGATGCTCTCAGTTCAATCAGGGAGGGCAGAGGACAGAAGCATCTGTGAGAATCCAGGGACTGGATTTTAAATGGTGCTGAACCTGGACTCCGCGACAGAGGGTGACTTCCTACCTGTACCTGGGCACCTGCAGGCTGGCATCTTTGGCCGTCACCTGGATACAGACCCTGTAGCACAGAGCACTCAGCAAGGCAGCGAGTCACGGTGCTGGCCGAGATGGCCCTGGCTCAGGGGTAGGAAGAGAATGGGAGGTGCCTGCCTCAGGCACTGTCTGGAGTTCAGAAGGAGCCCTGGGTGCAGGAGGGAATTTCAAAGGCTGGAGGAGGTGTCCCTGCTGGGTCCAGAAGCCACCCATGACCAAGCAGGTCTGGGGGCGGGGTAGATGTATCAGTCAACGGTGGGAGGGCAAGCTGGACGGGAGTCAGAGGTGCAGGCCAAATAAGGTTCCTGAGGTATTCATTCACTCCTGAGGATACTCTAATGTCCCCAAAAGATGAAAAGAGGGATGGAGCAGTTGCTCAGTGGTTACAGCGCTTGCCTGGCATGCCCCAGCACCAAGTACACAACGAAGTGTCAGAGCAACGAAAGGCACATGAAAAACTAAATAAAACTGATTTTTTCTTTCTCTCTCTCTCACTGACCCTCTCTCTTAAAAAAAAAAAAGATGAAAAGGAAGTAGGTTGAATCAATAAACATCCAATCAAAAGTCTACAGGTGACACATGACAGCCTCGTCCTGCACCGCTGTGTGTGAAGTGGGCAGTGGGTGCACGGGGACGCATCTGCTATCACCCGGGGTCACATTTCCCTGTGGGCATAACACTATGTGCTTCCCAAGACAAGAGTGTCTGGGCTGCAGGAAGTGGGCAACGCGGCCCTGGGCTCCTGGGGAGGACAGCTGGCAACAGGAATAAGGGCATCAGCATGAGGACCCTAAAGGGAGAAGGAACTGGAAACAAAACACTGCTCTATTGTAAGTGGCTAATTGCCAAAGATCCATGCTTAGTCCAGAATGTTCTAAAGTAACACCCTCTTTCTGGGGCTCCAAGATGATGCCCCCTGCAGATGCCGAGGTCTCCTAGCCCAGGAGGTTTGACAGTGCATTTTCTCATGACCGCCCCTTCCTGTTTCCTGTTGTCCTATTGAGACTAATATGACCCTGGAGATCTCGACGGCGATGGACATTTGACCAAGGCCTTTAATTAGAGCAGGAAGCATGCTTTGAATGTGACTGCCTTCTAGGAGTTTCCAAGGATGGACTGAGTGGTCATTTTAATTGGTATAATTAGTTCTAAGACCCTCTCCATTTTTCTTTGCTTTGCTTAGCAAAATCTGGTTCTTCCCAAATGATGTTTGTTTTTTAAACTTTATTACTAATGTCCAAGACTGAGGGGCAAGTTCTGGTAAGCTTGTAAAGCAATGTTACCTGGTACTGTTATCCAGAGACACAGAAGCCAGGAATTGGACTGCAAACAGAACTGACAATGCTGGGAACTTCCTGGGTGAGCATCACTGCTGTGCTGTTCCCTGATGGCGTGGCCAGCAGTCACCGACTGATTGCCAGGGTTTGGCTGTTGGCTCCGCCTCCCTCGCCTTCCTCCTGCTGACCTATGGGCTTCTCAATGCTGTTTTAGCAAGCTCATGGAGATTTACATATCTGCTTTTAGCTAACCCCTCTCACATTTGCATTTTTTTCTATGACAGTTCTTCCACGCCTGCAAGATATTGTCACCTGTGTCACATCCTAACATGAAAGAAGCTCCAGAGAGATCAGGAGAGCTCTGAGCACCTGCTCCCTGCTGGCTTGGCTTCCAGGCAGACCTCTCCACCTCTGTTCTCTCCCCATCCAGCTTTCATCCTGCAGTCCCTGTGGACAAAATCTTATTTGGAAGGAGGGTCTTTGTGGATAAAAGCAAGGGAAAGTGAGGTCATGCTGGAGTAGGGATGGCCCCCTCTTGATGGGACCCTGTCCTGGAGGGAGAAGGTTGTGTTAAGATGGGGTGAGACTGCAGCCCTGCAGCTTCAGCATGGAGCACCCAGGCCTGCAGGCATCAGCCAAAGATGGGACTGGTGGGAAAGGTTGGACCCCGTTGTTTCCAGAGGAAGGTGGCTCTGGCAACCCTGACCTAAGGGTCCAGGCTCCACACCTGTGCAACCACCTTCTATCTAAAGCTACTCTTTTAGGGGTAGATTGTTTCCCTGGAAACAGATGCAGGGTACGTGGCGGCCGAAGCTGAGGACGCCAGGCCTTGAAATCAGACCTGAATGTGAATCGAGGTTCAACTGCTGCCTTCCCACTGAGCCTCATCCCTTTCCTGAAGCCTACATGGCGTGTGCGAGGGGAATAAGAAGCCCAAACCTTGCAGCACCACTTCAAGAAGTCCTGAAACACGGTATGTATGTCAGTTAATCAGCTTTACGGAAAGGAATTGGGCTCAGCGTGACTCAGTGAGAATGGAACTTTGGTGTTGACCTGTGGAATGTCTCTCAGCCTCCAGGGGCGGAAGGCAGCGTGGCCAACACCTGAGCCCTGGCCGTGCCTTCCTGCTCACCATTGTGCCTGTCTGAACACCAGGGCTTCCTCGCCGCAGCCCTCCCTCCTTTCTTCTCCTCAGCCGCCTGCTTCCCATGCTTCCAAACTGCTTCTTGGGATTCAGACACCAGAAAGAGACAAATCTGAAACTTCTTTGGCTTCCAAACACAAAAGCCCAGTGGACAGGAATTGACACCTGCTTTGTGCTCAGAGAACAGGCTTGTACATTTCCAAACGTGTCAAGAAAGGATGTGCCTAGTTGAAAATCACAGAACGCAATTTGCAAAATTACTTGGAGAACAGTGACAAAGGACAGTAGTGTTTTTCTCATCCTTTTGGGGACTTTCCATCTCCTAGTCTCTTTCACTACCTTAACCTCTCCCAGTGCCCTTCCCACACTCCACCCAGATAACCCACAGCTCTCTTCTCGTCCCTGCCCTCATCCACCTGGACTCCTCACTTTGAACTCCTATTACCCCTTTCACCGTTTTCCATGGTTTGGTCCTGTCTTCTTCTTCTTCTCCTTCTCCTCCTCCTCCTCCTCCTCCTCCTCCACCTCCTCCTCTTCCTTCTCTTTCTTCTTCTTTTTTTTTTTTTTTGGTACTAGGATTGAACTCAGGGGTGCTTAACCACTGAGCCATATCTCAGCCGTGTTTAAATTTTTTATTTTGAGACAGGGTCTTGCTAAATTGCTGAGGCTGGCTTTGAACCTATGATCCTCCTGCCTTGGCCTCCTGAGTTCCTGGGATTACAGGCATGTGCCACTGTGTCTGGTTGGTCCTTGTCTTCTGATTGGTCCTTGTCCTCAATCCTCAGCTACCTGAGGACCAGCAGCATGCCTGGCTGAGCTGGCAGACTCCTGTGCCATTTATCACATGGGACCTTGGGGGGTCAGCAGCAGCCTGGCTCTGTTGTCTCCTGTTGGCTGTTGGGATGGTCCTGCCCACTGGCAGCTAGAGAGACCCCAGCTTGGTGCACAGAACCAAGGCCCTCCCTCTGCAAGCTGGAGTCGCAAAGCAGTACCGCTGCGCAAGGTCTGGGGGCTGAATACAGCGCACTCTGCTTCAACTCCAGGTCCTGGGAAGGGAGCACTCCTGCCTGCTTCAGCTGCCAGCCAGCAGTCGTCCACCCTCTCCTGGCTTGGCCATACACAGCCTGGACAGGCTGGGGTGCTGCCCTGGGCTGATGCTGGCACCGGGCAGAGCAGGAGGTATGGGAGAGGAGTGGCTGCCCTAGGCAGCAGGTCAGAACCTCAGTCGGAGGAGAGGAAGTCTCCTGAGAAGAGCGTCCCAGATGAAAGGGGGAGACCGGGACACAGCAAAGTGAAGCCAACAACAGTGACAACAGCTCAAACGGAGCAAAAAGCACGATGCTCGGGCATGCAAAATTAAAATACCTTCTTCCTAGATTCTTCTGTGGACAGAATCCTAACTGTGTCCACTGAAGTGTGACTGTTCTCTCCCTCCCTCCATTCCCTCCTCCGTCTCTCCCTCCTGCTTTCTTTCTGCTGTCCCCTGCACATGTTTGCCATTTCCTAGGCAGGGACATATGCCACTGCTCCAGCGCGTATCTTCTGGAGAGTGCTGGAAAGGGGACTTGCACCTTCTTGAAGAGGGTTTCTCTGCATGCCCTCCCTGACCCCTCTGAGCTCAGCAGCACTGAGCCCATGAAAAGCTTTGGTTGCGGAGAAACAAGACAGGCTTTGAAAACATAGGTGTCTGCTTCTCTCTCCTTGCTCTCACATTATTAGCTGTGTGACCTTGGGCGGGCTACCTAACCTCCCTGAGCCTTGGTTCCTTGTCTGAAATCCCGGGTCTTAGACAACTACCAAGTTGTTGCCGTGAGGATGAAATGGAAACTCCTTATAAAACATGCAGCACAGATGGAAACAAGAGGATAGGTCTGAAAATCTGCAGCTGGGGAAGCTAAAGAGAGAAGGCTGGCGGTGGACCTTGAAGTACATGGGAGAAGACAGGCGAGCTGTGAGCTCCCACACCCCATGCCAGAGGACTCAGCCTGTCGCTCACCTGAGCCCTGGGTCAGCCCCTTTCCCGGAGCCTGGGGGCCCTGTCCCCCGCCCTTCTGGTGGACGGACACCCCATGCAGACCTCAGAGGCTGCACCCCCGCAGCGATTCACTGGGCTGGACCTACCCCTCATGCTGGCTTCCTGACTACTATCCCTTTCTATTCACTTACCGTTTACTCCACAAAATAGGGACTCTCCGCCTGCCCCATGGTCCTGCTGGCTCCCAGACACCCGGCCTGCCCCGCCCGGCTTCCGCCTCCTGCCTGGAGCCTGCCTAGGGGCTACCTCTACCCCCTGCCCCCAGCAACTCCCACATTCAGCCTATATGTGTTGATTGAATGAACCTGTGCAAAAACATTTCTTTTTCTTTTTCCAATTGCCACTCCTTCCAGGTCCCCAGACCCTGTTCCTTCGGATGCCGTCCAGATCACTCTGCCCAGTGCTGAGTCGAATGCTGGCAGCTTTTCCGGCTCTGCAGCAGCCATTCCCAGTACCTCTGCGCAGTTCTGATCTTCAAGTGTCCCGGGGGTCTACAGATGCTAATGGCGGCTCTTCACATTACCACAGTAACACTTAGTATTCATGTCCTGCTACACGAAATCAGTTCGAGTGTGCCCACGCCCCCTTGTTAGCACCCTGCTGTAGTGAGCGCTAGGCTGCTGGCTCTGGCTAAGGCCACACTTGGCCTTGATCTGAAACATGCATTTCAAACCCTTCTTCAGTATCTCATCATCTGACCCCACACAGCCCCTGCCCCGTTGCTCTCCCTGCAGCGTGCAGATAGATGTACAATGTCCCCTGGGACCCAACCCAGGGCCTAAGCGTACCACTAGCAGGGTGGCAGCAACCCTTCCTTCCGAGAGGCAAAACCCAATAAAACGTGTGCTAGGACAATCATAGGCACAGGCGGATCCTGAAACATACTGACTGTGGAGGCAGCAGGTTCCAGGAACTGGAGAGCCCTCGGCAGGATGGACCTACAAAGCCACACCCTCTCACCTGCATGCCCTGAGAGGACAGGAGAAACCCCCAAGCAACCCCAGCCTCTCCCAAGGATTAGAGGTCTAGAAGCGCACTAAGATGCTCACGTCACTAAATGCACACAGAAGGCACACAGAAAGAAAGGGAGGGAGGGCAATGGACCCAAGAAAAGCCACCAGCCACATCCGCTACACCAACAGCACCAGCTCCACACTGGCAAACCAGGAAAGATGCTGTGGGAGGCAGGCCAGAAAGGGGAGCAGGCAGAGGGGCCCTAAGAGCCCTCCGAGCCACAGCGGCACTCCCTGAGCACGGGCCCTGGCTGTAGGTTAGTTTCGAAGGTTTTGTAAAGCAGCATCTTCATGCTGAAATTTCTGTGAAGTTTCAAGATGAAGCTTTCAAGGAGATGTCCCACTTCTGCCAGAGAGGGGTGTTCACATCTTCTGCTCTCAGGGCTCCTGGTCGCAGGGGGAAGACCACCGAGCTAGTTTTCATCTGGGAAGGCACAGAGGCCCCATTTTACTGGAATGGGGTTACCTGGGGCATGTATGGGGGATTTGGGTAGAGCTAAGGTCAGGGTCAAGCTCAGGGAGGCAAGTGATACTTCAGGGCTCCTCACCAGGAAGGTGGGCTGGACTCACAGGGCCTCACCCATGTGGCCACAGGGTCCTCACTCTCCGGCTGGCTGTAGACGCATATAGACTGGGAGGGGAGCTCCTAGAGAGCTCCTGGGTAGGAGGAAAAGTAGCACCACAGAGGACAGAAGCAGAGAGATGGGCCCTAGCTTCCCTCAACAATAACTCTGTGAGCATTTCTCCCAAAGCCAGCCCAGCATGCTTCAAAACCACCGGGTGGAGACCTTGAGAGGGCTGGGACTATGCTGGTCCAGGCCTCTTACTTTGCAGTTGGGAAATTGGGGGCTCAAGGCATTCGGATGACTTGCAGGAAGTCTCCCATCTCATTAGTGCCAGGGTTATATTTTAAATATTAACACGACCGTCAAATAAAGTTGCAACGTGCATCAGTGTGACAGTTGAGTCAGAACATAGTATTAGTCAGAGTAAAATGTGAAAGGATTATTGCAAAAAGGGAAGGATTATTTAGAGGTGCAAATATTGGATCCACAGTGGGGAAAAGAGGGTCTTCCCACCAGGTTAGCATTTGACCCAAGGAGCAAGCGGATGCACATTATCCCTGGATTATTTGGCAGGGCTCGAGGCTGTTGGCTGGAATGGGAGCACTGTGTTTTCTGATCAAAAACAGTTTAGGACTCCTGGAGACGTGTTTGTGCCATTTTAAGTAAATAAGAAGAAAAAAGAGGATGAAAATGAAAACATGCTGCTCAGATCTGTCCAGGCTACGAGCTGGAGTCGTGGTTCCAGAGCTGTGAGCGAGAGCAACGCCTTGCTAAAGCCACAGAGAGACTCTCGGGGGGCCGCTGGCAGGTGTGTGGGTGCCCCACGCTGGGGAGGACCTGCGGTTGATGCTCCCTAAAGATCTGCACTGTGTTCCAATAAGGGTCAGCTTTACCGCCATGGGAGCCGCCTCCTTCTCCATCAGAAATCCTCTACGGGCAAAAACTAGGTGCTGGGTTTCAGAACAACGTGGAACATAAAAGTTCCCATCCTCAAACAGCTGCTAGCTGTTCCAGGGACATTCTTCCTGTCAATCTTTTATTAACGATCACGGGGAAGTAGTTCTGTAAATGACACACAGCGGATGATTCATCTGACATAACTTCCTGAGTTTTCCATCCAATTGAAATGATTCCAGGAGCCTCAGCTAGCAATCAAGTCGGGGGGAAAGTCAACTGAACGTCCTCCAAACACGGCCTTTCCAAGCTGTGTCCCAGGCACAGGCACCGCCAGTGGGACCGGGCACTTCCCCTTTCCAGGTGTTTACAGTGAGAGGCCACTGCCTCATGACACAGTACATCTCAGGACCCACGGCCAAAATGAGGGCACACTGCAAAGTTTCAGATTCATGCTTAAAATGCAAGAAATTCTCAAGCCTAAGTGATTGACTTTATTTCATAGGAACTTCCAAGAATAGACAGACAGTGCTATCGTGTTATTACGATGGATTCACGTGGCCCTACTCTGTGCTTGCTGTACATTACATGTCGTCTTACTGGTTTATCTTATTATTTCTGATGTTCTCAGGTTTTTTTCCCTTTTCTCTCTGTCACATTCTTTCCTTAAAGATACATGCATACGTAATTCACTCCTGCGCTTCTCTGATTTACTTCAATCAGATGAAGAATTAACTGTGAAGCAGCAATAAAGGATGACAAAAGCATTCTCTTCAGCACAGACCAACTTCAAGGAAAAGCACCGAGGAGCTGTGTCCACACCACACTAAAAACACACTGCCCCTTCCCCACGGTGGCTTGCTGGCACACGGAATATCAGCAGCCTTTAAAGAAGATTTCATCAGTCACTCAAAGGCAGGGGTTTTAAATGCAATTATTCTGTATAATTAGCTGTTTCATCTTTAGTGTCAGTGAATTTGGAATTTAATCTCTGATTGCACAAGATAGAATACTAAGCAGCTTACTGGATAGATGGGTTGGTGGTGAGTGGCAGTGGCTGGATAATGTGACCTGAGTCCTTAGAGCTACCAGGGGACAAAGGCTGGAGGATGAAAGATGCAGACAAGACACTGGCTCTTGTCCTTTGCTTAGTGTTTTGGCATGCATGTGTGGCCACATCATAAGCCACTTCTTCCCTGGAAGTTTCTCTCACCTCATCCACACTCAGCTGAGCTGGTCACCCCACCTCCAGCACAGCATCAGTTACTTGGCTCCAAGTCTGTCCTGAGTATGGGATTTCCAGCTCTTCGAGAGCAAGGATCACGTCCTACTAAATGCTGCATTCCTACAGAGCATGGTTCCCGGCTCTCCAGGCTTCCATAGATGGATGGATGAATGAATGAATGAGCTGCCAATTAAAATTAGCTCTCACTGTAGACTACTGCTGGGCATCTGTGTATCACAAAGGCCAGCAAAACCAGATGAGCTCTTGTTTTCCTCAGAGAACTTAGCCTGGACCCCTAAATTCAAGTCACCAACAAGCAACTTGATAACTATTTAAAATTGTAGGAATAAAGATAGTCATCAAATTCACATGATGCTTCACATATCGTCCTCAATTCCAGCTTTGGCTGCGGACCTCGCCATGAATGTTTTAGTTGCTCCTGGAGTACAAGCTCTGTGAGATGGGAACCGTGCCTATGTGGACCACGCTGCACCCTCAGCCCCTGACCCAGCTCCATCAAAACTTCCCAGGTGACTCAGCTCACGCCTGCGGCAGTCACCGGGATAGAACTTGGCTTTAAAACATTGGGAGTTTTTGAACTTGACATCATCCCACTTACTGATTCTTGGCTTTATTTCTTGAGCTTTAGGAGTCTGATTAAGGACATTGGTGTGGTCCTTGTGCCAATATGTCATAGCACTGAGCCTACATTTTCATCTAGCAGTTGCAAAGTCTTTGGTTCAATTCCTAGATCTTTGATCCACTTTGAGTTGACTTTTGTGCAGGGTGAAAGATAAGAATCTAGTTTCATTCCTCTACGTATGAATACCCAGTTTTCCTGGCACAATTTGTTAAAAAGGCTATTTCTTCTCCCACATGTTTTTAGTAACTTTACCGAGTGTCAGATAATTGTATCCGTGTGGGGTTGCCGCTTGCCTTCTATTCTATTCCATTGATCTTTGTGTCTGTTTTGATGCCAATACCATGATGTTTTTGTTATGAGAGCTCTGTAGTATATTTGAGATCTGGTATTGTGATCCCTCCAGTATCACTCTTCTTGTTCAAAATTGCATCGGCTATTCTGGGTCTTTTCTCATTCCAAACAAGTTCTAAGACTGTTTTCTCTAATTATGTGAAGACTGTCATTGGTGTTTTGATGGGGGTTGCATGGAATCTGCCCAACATTTTTGGTATTATGGCCATTTTGACAATATTCATTCTGCCTATTCAAGAACCCAGGAAATTTTTCCATCTTCTACAGGCTTCTTCAGTTTCTTTCTTCAGCATTTTGTTTTTAGAGGAGGAAAAGTTTATTTTAGCTCATGCTTCCGGAGGTTCAGTCCATGATCAGCCAACTCCGTAACTCTGGGCCCAAGGTGAGGCAGGACATCATGGTGGAAAGGGCTGGAGGAGGAAAGCAGGATCGTGGCAGCCAGGAAGGCACAGCCATTTTTTCAAAGTTCTATAGTTTTCATTGTAAAGGTCTTTCACTTCTTTGCTTAGATTTAATCCCAAGTATTTCATTTTTTTTAGTTTATTATTAATGGAATAGTTTTCCTGATTTCTTTCTCAACATATTCATTGTTGGAGAATAGGGAAACTATTGAGTTTTGTGTGTTGATCTTATATCTTGGTACTTTGCTGAATCCATTCATTAGCTCTGGAAGTCTTCTGGTGGATTTTTTTTGGCAGGGGGGGGTTCTTCTAGATTTAGGATCATATCATCAGCAAATAAAGATAATTTGGCTTCTTATTTTCTTATTCATATCTTTTTAATTTCCTTTTCTTTTTTAAATTAAAATACTGAGTTTATCTCACAAGTATATTTTTGTTTCCCTACCATTTCTGTGTCTGATCACCACTTTCCTACTATGTGCTATCACAACATTCCATACGTACCTAAAAAACAAGCGAAGGCTGGAGTTCCATCTTTAAAAACTAAGCAGGCATTTTAGACAACACATTCTTGGCAATGGAACCTGGACAACATTTATCAAACACGGTAGGGAAAATTCTCACTTTGCATTATAAAAAGGACAGCTAGATATCAACTGTTACAGAAAAGAAATAAGGCAGAAATTTTTAACAAACTGTTTAGCTATTTTCTTAGAGCTTCCTCCACTGCCAGCGATCTTGAAGAACCTGCTGGTCAGTCATCCGGAAGCAATTCTTCACCTAATTGATGAACTCGGCTTCCGCTTTGGGAAGAGAACCAATTTTTTCTATACTTGCTTGCATTTTTGCTTTAATGTCTTCTATAGAAATAGGTGCTTTTGGTATTTTAGGAGTCTTTTCATGTTGTTGGAAGGATTCTTGACCTTTTGATCTTGGTATTGATGTTTTTGAGTCTTTCCCATTATGGTTTGATTTTTGTGGATTTTAGATTTTTTTAAAGGATTTTTTTAAGAGAGAGAGGGACAGTGAGAGAGAGAGAGAGGGAAAGAGAGAATCAATTTTATTTATGTTTTCATCTGGCCTTTGTTTCTCCAAAACTCAGTTGTGTATGTGGTGCTGGGGTTTGAACCCACATCCTCGTGCATGCCAGGCGAGCACCATAACCACTGAGCCACTGTTCCAGCCCCTTGTACAGATTTCTTTACTGTAGCTTTTTCTTAAGTTTCCTCCTCCTCATAATCATCGTCATCATCTTCATCAGCACCAAGTTTTACTTTTCTCTGGGGACTCTTGCCACCCACTCCAGGGGCACATAGTTTTCCAGATGCACTTCAGAGTTTTACATCCTCCTCCTCTCCCTCTTCTGACTTAGCATGTTCCTCCACAGCTACTAAGTGCTGTCCACTAACATGCAGAGGCCCTGAAGCACACTTCAACCTTAAGACCACAGCAGGTGAGCTTCAGAGCCCCCAAGGGAAACCGTTGGCTGTACAGGCATTTTCAAAGTTGCCAGTGCTGCTTTAGTTGGACTGCCTTCACCACTCACTGCCTGTGCTTCCACAACGTGCAAACCATCCTTTGCACCAGCCCTTAAGCTAACCATTCTTAATGACCACTGGGGCTCATTTTCATCATTAGCCACCTTAAAGTGATGATCTTTGGCAGCCTTTAGCTCACAACCAAAAAGATAGTTCTGAGGCCACAAGGGGCTTATGTCCACATCTATAGAATCTTCCATGGGGTGGTGGCACACGCTTAGATGGGAGAGAAGGCGGATGGAAAATACGCAACGACCCTAAAGAACAGATGCGCAGGACAGGATCACGCCAGGCTAATTTCCTTTTCTTGACTGATTGTTCTGGTTAGAACTTCAAGAACGATATTGGACAGGTGTGGTGAGAGAAGAGTGAGCATCCTCATGCTCCTGATTTTAGAGGAGATGTTTTTCAGCTGGTCTCCACTCAGAATGCTGGTCTTGGGTTTGTAGGTTACAGCCTTTATAATGTTGAGATGAATTCCTCTCATCCCTGCTTTCTCCAGCAATTTTAACATAGGTGGGTGCAGAATTTTGTCAAAGGCTTTTTCTGTATCTATTGAGATGAGCACGTGATTTTTGTCCTTAATTCCACTTATGTGATTAATTACATTTATTGATTTGTGTGTATTGAACCAACTGGGTTCTTGGCTTCTGTTGAAAATGTTCAATGACCCAACCATGAAAAGAACATGAATACAAGCACAAAAAGATTGACGCTTTTGTTGTAATGATTGTTATCTCTCAAACAGTAACTGAAACTCCTAAAACCTGTAGAGAAAAAATTCCCTCAAAATGTCCCAAGTCTTCCCAAATAGCCTTCCCCTCAGCAGCAGGTGAAACTCTGAGATGCATCCAGCAGGCCCTGCTCTGGGAGCTGGCTGGCTACACCTACAAGCGTGGAAGAGAATGGAGAATGGGGAGTCCAGGTACAGCTGACCACCCAGGAAAGCAAGTGCAGTGGGCAGGTCCTCCCCACCCCCTGCAGTTGTGAGTGCCATGCTGGGGACTGAACTCAGGGCCTCATGCATGCTGGGACGTGGGCAACATGCACGTAAGATCTGGTTCCTCACCCCCAAGTACACAGACGACAAAATGCAAGCATCCCACAGAGATCCCATAGGTGACATGAAGGGCTTATATTTCACATGAAGCTATTTGCCAAGTGACTCATTCTAAGGCTTGTAAGAGAAAGGTTGATTCCCACACCAGCCCACAGTCAGTTGCCTTGATGGCAAGAGAGACATTGGGAAACAAAATGGGGGTGTTCCAGTGTTTTCTGTGCCCAGGCCCCCTGCCCCAGTCCCTGTGGGGAAACAGAAGCTCCAGCCACTGAATCAGGCATTGTATTCCCAGTGCTATGCCCGGGAGCCCAGACCTCTGCTCTGCTGCCACCTCTAGACACACCCGAGACTGCCAGGAGCTGCCGAGCCACACAGACTCGAGGTGTGCCACTCAGGGCCGGGGCATGATGTGCTGTTCCCACGTCCCCGTCTGTCCTGACCAATGCATTCCCACCTGCTCACCAACAAGGTCGTGTTTACAAACTGCCTTGAGAACACTCCCGAAGTGGCTCTCTAGGTGGTAACCATAGCAACGAGCAAGGTGTGCTGCTCACGTTCATGCCAGGCACTTTGCCAGGGACCCTACAGACTTTGTCTGCTTTATTCTTATGCCATCCCTTAAAATAAGCACTATACTCTCAATTTTACAGATAAGGAAATTGAGTCTTAGAGGTCACACAGCAATCGAGGGAAACTCAAGGAGTCTGACCCCAAAGTCCTTGCTTAGCGATGTAGTTGCCAAGCTCAGCCAGCCGTTCTTCATCCCAGCCCACCAGGGACACATAGAGCAGGAGGAAGAGTGAAGGGGGGGAAACTGGCTGTGCAGCCCCGCGGGAGGGTGAAAAACCCCTTCCACGTCCTCACATGGGCCTGTGCTGCTCCTCCCTGGCTCAGGGGACAGAAAATGAGTGTCGAGGTCCTGTTCCCCAACCCTGCAGCAACTGCTGGGCCTGCCAGGGACATGAGCCACCTTGCTAGGTAGAGTGCAGGAGACAAAGCTCTCCTGGGGCCACTGAGCCAACTGTGGGGACAGAGCTCGGGCCAACCCTGGCAGGAACTCACGCCCATGCTGCCCAAGGCCTCCTGGTTCCAGACCCCCACTGCACTGGACAGGACATGGAGCTGAACAAAAGGGCCAGGGTCACCCAGCCTGGCCCAGCCCTGCACCTGGACACCAGCTGTCCCAAGAAGAGAAGAGGTCAAAGCAGAACACAGGTTCTGACCCAGGTCTGAGGCCAGCTTGGCCACACCCACAAAGGCCACTGGACACCTCTGGACCTGGAATCTCTTATTCTTATTGTGAGGGGAGAAGTCTGGGCTTCCCTGCTTCTCTGAACATTGCGTCCGTTCCAAAGCCCCGAGGTCCTGACCCTCACAACTTCTGGGTGTCTGTTTCCATTCTCAGCTTCGTCAGATGGGGACCTTAATCCATGCGGCTGTTCACGGAGCTCCAAGGGACGGGGCGCAGAGGGGAGGCTTGAAGAGAGGAACAGAAAGGGCTGTGGCAGCAGCTGGCAGAGGGAGAAAGCAGAGCTCTCGGGAGCCCTGCTCTGCGACACATTCCCTGGCCACAATGCTCAGGGCCCTTATCATGCTTCCAAAGCACGGACCCATGGCCACACCAACAGTGCTGCTTGGACAGGGAGTCTGGCTGCCAAGTGCACTCAGGGGATGGTGGCTCTTTGCTCCTTCGTCCGTCACCGTCACTTATGATCAAGGGAATGTCAGAACATGCCTACCCTGACCACCCAAAGCCAAGGACTCCTCTCCACACTGAGCTTCTTGAACACCCAGCTGTGATTGACAGCAGCAGCCACGCGACCCACAGAGGGTGTTGCAGGGCGAGCCACACATGGAGGTCCGGCACAGGCTCCTGGTCTCACAGACAGCAGGAAGGGCTGAGAGGATGTGGCCTCCTCTGCCTGTGCCCAGATGGCACTTCTAAGAGGAAAGTATGCCAAGATAAAAGCAGAGATCAAGTTCCAGGGGAATGGAGCAAGAGCTCCCACACGCGGTGGCTGACGTGCTTGAGGCTCATGGCACGCAGTGGCTGTCCCTGAGAGCAGGTCAGGGAGTGGGTCACAAATCGGGGCACAGCCCAGCCACGCCTTTCAAGCAGCCGTTGGCTCTGTGAATGTCACATTGTACCGTGATAACTGGCGGGCTCCGGTGAGCGAGTGAGGGAATAAGGGCTTTTCCTAAGAGAGATGAAAGCAGAGCAGCCGCTCCCAGCTCCGAGCCGCTGCCCTGCTTCTTCAAAGACCGGTGCTGTGACACAGAGACCGGGAACTCTAAACCCTCTTCAGTCCCCTCTGACAATGTGAGCAGAACAAACACCTATTTCATGAAAGAAATGTATTTTCAAGATCACAGCAGCAGGACACTCTGGCTGCTTGGTCTCCTCCGTGGTTTGGAAGAGGAAAAGAGGATTCAGCACTAAAGACGGAGGAATGCCTGCTAACATATTAAGGAAGCAGCCTCCAGGGACAGCGACGAGCAGCATCGCCAAGGGAACGGTGACGCAAATGCGTTTTCACAGGCTGGCAGGCTGCCAGGCTCCCTCCCGCGGCTGATGTCATGCTAACCCCTCTCTGGGTTAGCGTTGCGTGGATATCAGCTCCGTCAGCTGCGGCAGCAGCAGGCTCCTTTTACAGAGGACAGTAAAGAGGAGAATACATAAAGAAAGAGCAAACCAGAACCTGGTGGGCTGAAAACCTCCACACCATGGAAACAAAGGCAAAAGAAGAGAAAGGAGCCAAAGAAATGGAAGCCACCTTAGCACACTCAGTGTCCAACTCCAGGCGAGCACGGAGGACGAGGCTCTGCGGAGCACCAGCTCACGTGTCTCCCAGCACAACTTCGCAACTCACCTACTTCCAAGCTCAGCTAAATAATGATGGGGAGAACAGAACACATTAGGCAGGAATGTGAAATTAATGATCTTTCCCGTTATTGAACAAACGGGCTGTTCCTTTTAAACTCATATGTAAAAACATGGCTTTCTGCAAACTTCATTCTTCAAGACCACTGCCTCTCAGTTATTTTAGAGTAAATAATGAGAATAATAATTATGCAAATTTTAATCAGTCTTGGACAGACTGCTGCTGTGAAGGGTCTTCTACAAGCCGTCAAGAGCCACTTTCCGGTTTCTCTCTCAGGCCTGGCAAGTTTAGCTATCCGAGTGCCACAGAAAAGAGCCATTTTGAAAAGGTCCCCGATTATGTGCATTCTTATTTACTGCACTAAGCTGAAAGGACCTGTGTGCTTCACGGGAGATCAGGGATAAACACACAGCTGGTTCACAGCCCTTCAGAATGTAAGTCATCAAATCTGCCCCACAAGAGGTGGGAGACCCAGGAGGAGCTTCAACACACAACAGAGTTATCTTAATAATAAGATGGGTGTCAGCGGGGCTGGAGCAGTGGCTCAGCAGACATGGCACTTGCCTGGCATGCCGGAGTTCAAACCCCAGCACCAGGTATGCAACGAAGTCTCGCAGCAATGAAAGCCACATGAAAAACTAAATAAAATTGATTCTCTCTTTCTCTCTCCCTCTCTCTCTCACTGTCCCTCTCTCTTAAAAATAATACATAGATGACAGTGATGTCACAGGACTAGAGTCCTCACAGAGGGCTGTGACGTGGTAGAAAGGACACACTCTTGACCGTTCACATGTTTGTAGCACATCTCTTCCAAGACAACTTTCTCTTATTGTGCTTTCTAACTATGGGAAGTTTAAGGATAAACTACAGAGGACCACCTGAAGTCACAGCAAGATTGGTGGGTACATGCATTTATTTTTCTGAGAGAAGAGCACAGGGATTTTATTAACTTCTCAAAGGGGTCCAAAAGCCCCCACCCCAAGGTCAAAGCTGATGGATTCTAAGGAGTTAAAAATTGTTTAGAAGTTGGATCTCAGTTATCCTCCACCTCCTGTGAGATGACTTATTTACAGGTAGAGAAAGTGGGGAACTGAGATCCTATGTTGTTCTCCCAAGGTCAATGAACCAGGTGGTTTATCATTATCTAAGCCACTGTGCGTGAGCTTCCGTGGCCTGTCCCTTGGCCAGGGACATCCACAAAGGAAGGGCAACTCAGGATGCCTCCTGATAACTCAGTGGACACTCTGCTGTCCAGCATCTCCCTGCTCACCAGCCCTTCCCTCTCTTCTTCCCTGCCTGCCGCCCAGAATCCTGCAGTCAGGCCCAGGACCAGCAGTATTTCAACATCTTAACTGTCTTGCCTAAGAACGTCTATTTGTATCACCTTTCTCTGATAAGACAATGTTGAAGCTTCAAACAGTTCATATCTGACAGAAAGATCCAGAAGAGGAAGCGAGCATGCACAGATAACAGGAGAGCCCCGGAAGCAGGGATGCCAAGCTCCTCCTCCAGGCTCAGCCATCTCTTCTGCCTGGGCTTCCTTGGCTTTGCGAATGAACAGAACAAGAAAGTCCATTCCCTGAGGAGGGGGTGAGGGAAGAACAGGAGCCGGGAGCATGGGGAGACCGTCTCTTCTTTGAAGCAATACAATTTGATGTCTTTCTTATAGTCATAAAATAATCTTTCCTCATTGTTGAAAATTTGGGGGACAAAGAATAAAAAAGAAGAGGAAGAAAAGAAATATGTAATCCTCTCTCTTGCAGATATCATACTAAACAAACAAATTCTTGATGGTGAGGACTGAGCCCTCCCCTTTCAGACTGTGACCCAGAAGAGGTCACACACTCCTGGTTTCTCTGTGAAACCCTTCTTGCTTTCGCGACAGTGCTACCATGCAGCTCACAAGTGACAATGCTGCCACATCAGAATGTAGATCACTTCATTTCATGTCATTTCCACCAAAACTTGGTAGCCAGGGGAGACAGGGTAACCCACTCAGAGCTGTGTTACACATGGTAGTTACATGTCATATCTCTGAAATGTGCATCCATCTTCTGATTCTTCTTTTGCAAACTTTTGCTTTCACTCTCCATATCCTTTCCAGAAATGCTTGGAAAATAGATTTTGCAAAACATTGGACATGAATGCCATTTGTTTGTATGGATTTGCTCAGAAATAGGGTGTACCACAGCTGTTATTTTATCCACATATCCTGCTCAATCTGTCGTGCATTTACTGTTTTATAAATATGTGACATATTTGGAAATATATTGTTCACATATCCTCTGTTTTCCATTCGAGGCCTGCTAAGAGCACAGTATCCATTTGTCAACGTGGCTTTCAAAATCGAGATCCCTTCATTAGAAAATTCCAAGGAAGTCCACAACTCAGGCAGAATGGTTGCTACCCTTCCTGTTTCTCTTTGTTGCGTCTGCCTACGGCACTGTTTCTGCTTCCTTTGTGCTTGGAGCATCTCAGATATAAACTATCAGACATGTGACCCAAAAGCAAGGTGGTTCCCAGAAATCACCTTGTGTTCCTGAACCCATGTCCTTCTTGATCCAGGGATGCAAGAGAAAGGACCGAGGTGCTCTCAGGTCGGACACCTGTCCTGACTGGTCAGCATCCTCACCATGGGAGAGTGCCGCTGGCACGTGCCCATTAGCTGAAAGCTTCCAGATGTGCAAGTCACAAGCCGAGCTGGTCTCCGTGTCACTTGTTTGTTTCACACAGAAGCAGCCACCGCCCTGGGTTACCATTAATTAGTGCAGCTTCCTGAAAAATTCAGAACCAGGCACCAGTTTTGTCTATTTTTTTGTTTTTGTTTTTGTTTTTGGTACCAGTTTTTGAACTCTGGAGTGGTTTACCACTGAGCCACATCCCCAGCCCTTTCTATTTTTTATTTTGAGACAGAGTCTTGCTAAACTGCTGAGGATGGCTTAGAACTTGCAGTCCTCCTACCTCAGCCTCTTGAGCCACTGGGATTGCAGATTGATCTTTTATCAGTTATGTCATTTGGGGGAACAATGGAGAAGCTAGAATCTAAATATTGTTGCTGTTTTAAATAAAAAACAAAGCTACTTGTCCTTTATGGGTCAAAAGAGTAAAGCAATGGTTGAACTAGGGAACACCAGACTGTGTCCTCCAGTTCTTTCATTTTTAAATCATCCTCATTTCGTAAAGTCTGTCACTGTCTTCTAAGTAAGGTAAAACCACCCTAAGAAATCCATAGTGCAGATCTCATTCTTCCAAAAAACTAAGCTCCGCAGTGACAGCCACTGCGATTGCACTGCCATTACCTATTGATTTCCCACATCAATCTGATCTTACTCCACCAGCCCCGCTCCTTTCAAGAGGAACTCAGCAGGTGGGTCTACAAAGCCCAGATGGACAGAGGGAATTCTCACCTGACCTTCCTGTCTCACTTCTTCACGTGCCTGGTAGACAGGGGACTAAGGAGCTGGCTCTGGAGGCGCTTGAGCTAGAACTCACCTTGGGGTAAAATTGGAGGTTTGGAGGGGGCTTTTCTCCCTAATGCATGTGCAGAAATGCAGCTCCCACCTCTTGGGCTATCTCCCAGGAAAGCTTCTCTGCTGAGCATTTTAAAACAAAATAAAACCCAGAGACCCTCTCTGGGCTTGCCCCCACCTCTGAGCTGGCAGCCCATCACTGCTGGCTCCTCAACCATCTGCACCAGCACAGCACAACCCGTGCCCACATCTGTGCTCCCAGAGTCCTCTAGGACCATCACCTCTTCTGCCTGCTCAGCAGCCCTGCGAGGGAAGGGGGACTTTTCCCATTTCCAGCTGGGGAAAGCTCACCTGGCTTTCATAGAGGAACTGGGATTCGAACCTGGATCTCCAAGCTCCGTTTTCTCTCTTTTAGCCCATGTACCCTTTTTTGATGCCTACTCACCCGCATTTCCCCCAGCACACCCCATTAAGACCTAGTGAGGAAGAATAAGTGGTCTTTCTCAGAAAGCACTCTTTGAGAAAGTTTGTGCCTTGAAAACATTAATCCATTTCTAATCATTAAATTCTGTTTCAATCATTTTTTTGCTATGTGCCTATTGCTCTGCTAAGCATAATGACATAAAAAATACACAAGGCAAGATTTCTGTCCATGAGTGGCTTATTGTGGCCAGAGGAATTCCAAGATGACACTGTGCCCCTCGATGGTGAGCAGGACCCTCATTTGCATCTAACCAATAGAATATGGCAAAGGAGAGGGGATGTGGACCTTGATGATGATGTCATGAGAAGGGCTCTGCCCAAATAATTAATATCTCTAACTGAGTGGCTTTCAGTTAATCAGCAGGTGATCATCCAGGTGGGTCAGGTCTAATCAGATGAGCTGTTTAAAAGGAGACTGGGTGTCACATACTGAAAGCAGCAGGCTCTTTCTCTTCTTTGCTGGCCTTGAAGGAGCAAAGCACCCACATGAGATTTAAGGATCAATCCCAACCCCAAGGCCACAGGGAGGAGCAGGACAGCCAAGGCAGGAGCCAAGGGTGTGGGTGTGGAGTCCCAGGGGGACCCCAGCCTCCAAGGGGTCAGAACACCCTTCCTGGCCAACTCCTCTGACTCCGGGCTTCCTCCAATTCCACAACAAAGGTCCAGGAGCAAGAGGAAAGGAAGCCGAGAAAAATGTGTCCTGTGATCCAAATTCAAGCCAAGAACAGGACAATGTGAGCCAAATAGAAACGAGGCCAAAAGCCCTTTCTTGAGGCTGCATTATTTTTTAATTCCCAAACCTGTTTAACTGCTTAGTGTGAACTCCAGTTCTGGGAGACGGTTCACTGTGGGAAAGGAAATTTAATTAGCTCTGGGACCTCACATACATCCTCAGGTCACCATCGCTAAATGGCACATTAACAGGACTGCTGCCCATTGGCTCAAAGGAAGTGCGAGAGTGAGTGAGAGGAGGTTGGCATGCTGTAGCTGAGGACTGTTGGGGGCTGTCACCTGGCATCCTCTGCAGAAGACGGCAGCTTCCCGGTGCCCACCCTGATGACCCCAGGTCGCAGCATGCCTGTGCCTTGGCTGCTTTGACCCGCACCGCGAGTCATGGTCACAGTGGGTTAAGTGGCCGAGCTCCCACCACTTAGCTGTGAAACATCACAACCATGCTGGCAGACAGCACTACAGCTGGCAGAGCAGCCCTGTAACTGCCTGCACGTTTGACCTTTATGCTGTACCGTGAGGGCGGTGACCCAGTGCCTGTGGCAGAAGTGAGGTCAGCACTTCACTGTCTGACCCAGAACTCAGCACCCAATCCCAGGACCTTTCTCCCACACCCTGGGAGAAAGGAGATGTGCAAACATAACTTTTCTCCCAAGAGAGAGGGAAACTGAGGCACAAGAGTAGCAGCTTAATGGCATGGCACCATCAGCTCTTGGGTAGAACACCTCAGTTTTGATTTACTAAGTGTCATGATCGCCTTGATTTCCTAAGGGGAGGGCTGGTGGTGGAGAAGGCTGGGTCAGCCAGTGTCACACCCAGTGGAGCTGGAAGCAGCCTCTCTCTGAGCTCCAAGTCTGATGATGTGTTAATGATTGTCTCATTCCAGCTGCCATCCGCATCCTATGAATAATGTCATTCCATGGCTGGAGGAGGAGAGTAGCCCTGCAGCCTTGAGAACCCTCCTGGGGAGCCCAGGTAGTATAGCACATCTGAATCACAAGGAAGACCAACCCCAGTCTGAAACCAGAAAACACGTGATGTGGGCATCGCTGAGCCCTGCCAGGAGGGAAGCAGGGGCAGAATCTCTGAGCCGGGGGGCTGGCTGCTTGTCCCCTGCTTGCTGTCCCTTTGGCCCAGTCGGGACTCCTTGCAAGCCCACATCGCCTGCGGGTATTGCCTGTGTGGTTGATGGCCTTACGGCCCACAAGACCCCACAGCGAGCCCACCTCAGGCCATGGGGAGGCACATGCACTCGCAGGGTGACATTCTAGCCTGAGCAAAGCCCCTCGCCAGGCCTCGCTCCCAGTACCAGCTTGGCTAGACCCTCGCAGCACAAACTGCTTTTCCTACATGGACGTTAGTGAGGCTGTCTCCCTGATGCCAGACACCAGACACCCTTCCTTCCTAGAATCTCCAGGAAACACAGCTGCCTCCCACACGCTGGATGAAATGCAATTCAAACCCAAGTTTAAGGTCACCTCTCCCAATTCAGGAAAAGTTGTGAGCTTGGCAACCCAGATGGAAAAAGACACACACCGAAATACAGTCGTGGATTTTTAGGGTGTTTTTCTCATTTGGGTTGTGTGTGTTTCATAAAGTACATAGGAGAGTTAAGCTCAAAAGCAACTGCTCAGAGAGATAGAAACTCTTGTAATTCATGTTGTGCATAATGGATTTGGCAGGCCCAAGCACAGAAATTTCCAGAAGTGTTTGCGTGGCAGCAGTTCTTAGCCAATTCACATTTTTTAGCTGTCCTGGCCAGCTTCCCGGCCTGCAGAAAAAGTCTTGCATCTCCACAAGTTTGGCTGGCCTCACCGACGAGTTTCCAAACTGCACGGCAACAGTGGATGAGCTTATTTTCAAGTGCCAAAAAAACTCCTGCTACTTACATTGTTACTAAATACCAGATGTGCTTAATAAAGAGTAAGCAGAGCCAAACCTAGGGTAATCAAATAACCTATCATTAACATTTTCTAAAAACAAAAAATGCAACTGGAACACCAGATTACTGTTTTTCTTTGTTTGCTTTACGCCCTATTACTGGAACCCCTGGGGTGATAGGAACAGGACGCGGGTGGGGAGGCAGCTCTGAAGACACTGTTTACAATCACAGCCGCACATCTGAAGCATGTGTGAGAAAGTCAAGGCCTGCACACATTTCCCTGGCTCCCCTCTGCACAGGGGAGGGACCCTGCAGGCTGAGACTATCGCCAGCACACAGAGCACTGAAAGCTGAGGCGCGCCGGAATGTGACCTTGACGGAGAGAAATGCAGAGGGAGACCGGAGGACAGCCTTGGGGACTTGGCACAGGAGAGGGTGTGTAAGAGCTGGAAACTGCTGCTGCTCCAGGAGACCAGAGGACACTGTGAGGCCCTGTCAGAGGCCCCAGCTGGCTTCTTCTAGTTGACCTTGAAGATTTTCTGCACATAAAAACCTCCAATTCTATTCGTAACCCTCTCATTGCTACTTGGGAGAGCAAATTTTCTAGGAAGAAATGTGCCTGGCCAGTTCTCTCCCCTTCCTCCAGTCAAGGCCATGCCTGCTGGCTGGGATCCCCACTCTCGCCGTGTGCCCTAAGGACCTGCTTCCCCAGACCTCTGTGCCTCCTACTTCTCTTGTCCCTTCTCCCCAAACTCAGCTTGGAAGGGAGGAATGAGCGCCCTTCTCGCCCAAAGGTTGGCGGGTGGCCCTGTTGGCTGGGATATCACAAGATGAAATCCTGCAGCGGGAAATAGAGAGTTGATAACTCTTCTGAAAATATTTGTAATGATCTTTAAGACAACCGCGGACGTGCAGGAATCAGGGACGCAACCCTCAGGGAGTTCTTTTCTGAAAATGGATTCCGGTGCAATGGGGCTTTGAACACCACGCGCCAAGCCAAACCAAGGAAGATGCACGGCATTTCTCTGGTTTGAGAAACCACCAGGGGAAAGGCCACGCGCTGGTTTGGAAAATGTGAGGTTGAAACGGATGTGAAAGGTGAACCGTCGTGGAGCTGATGGGTACACTCGCTTTGAACTCTCCTCCTCACCAGTCACACGCGTTTTTACACATCAGATGCAATTGTGCAAAAGCAGGATGTGGACCCACATGCCGCATGGAATTATGGCTCAAATGCCCCAAGAGACGTTCCTGACAGGAGGAACAGGGTCTCAGGGAAGAGCCCCAGAGATGGCAGACACCTCGGAGCTGACCCCCCCCGCCCTGGCCCGGACAAGCCCCAGAGTTCACTGCCAGCATCCCCGTTCCTCGCTTTCTCTGCTGGACCTGTGGGAGGAAAGGGCTGGTCCCCGGAAGGGTCAAGACAGGGCTTTTTTGTTCTTCAGCAGCAAAGCAGACACAGCCAGAAGGAGCCACCCAGGCTATGCAGAGGGCAAGTGGAGGCTGAGCAGAGGAGCCCATCTCCTTGGAGCTGTTTATGTCACATGACTCAGATAAACACAGCCCAGCAGCAGAGCTCCAGGCAGGAGGGGCAGGCAAAGGGTGTCTCCTCCAGCTGCTGGGTCAGAAATGGCTCCTTTAAAACAAGGATGATTGTGACACTGGGGACACACCAGTACAATTCACAGGATATCCTGAATAATTTAAACAGGAGCCACTCAAATCAGGCCTCTGTTTTCTCTAGCAGGAAACGAGTCCTAATCAGAGCATATGAGAAACAGGGACTTTGCCACTAGGGTGGCTGCCTTCCTTTGCAAGGCCCCAGAAGGCTCCGTGAAGACAGCCAGGGTGCAAAGGCTGCTTCCCAGCCATCCAGTCCAGCAGCAGCTGGTTTCCTGAGAATTCAGCCCCCTCTCCGCCCAGGGTGATGCAGGGCCTTGCCTCTGGAAGCATCAGCTAGTTGACAGGAGGTCTGGGTGAAGAACAAAACCACTCCCAGTCGGTGGTGAGCGCAGGCCCACAGCCCAAAGCTGCAGGACCCCAGTCCCGGCGGAGAGCAGCTGAGGCCGGGGAGACCTTCTCCGTCCTCAGCACCTGTGGTCGTATGCCCCAAACAAGAACAGAATCAAAAATTGAGAACACCACCCTTAGCACAGGCTGATGGCACCAGTCGCCAACAGCTGGGCTATGGGGACCTGCCAGGGAACATTTTCTCTAAGAGGCTTTTGTTTAAAAATACATCGTTCTTCAAAGCTGCCCGGGAGAGGATGGGGAATAGCAGTCTTCCCTCTGGGCTGAACGGTGCTAACTCTCTCATCCCCATGAGCCTGCTGGGTCCACATGAGAGAAACTGAAACCCTGTGTCTCAGACAGTTCATGCTTTAAGCAGTTCCTGGACAAAAGCCACATTTGAGTGACCCCGGGTGCCTAGGGAGCAAGGATGTGGCTAAGGCAAAGCTCACTCCATGGTCTCTGACCCCCCTCTCTCCATGGGTGTGTTCCTGACAGCATTTCTCTCTTCATTTCCTTATTTTCAGAAGCAGGACAATTCCTGCCCACCGCCTTTGGGTATTTAGGAGAGATAGCTAGCACGGGTTATTTAAAAGTACTTGGCAAATGAAGTTCAGGCTCAAGTGCAGAACCACCCCCTCTGTCACACCAGCTGTCTTGTGCAGTGTCTGTGCACTGTCCTCAAAGGCTGCGTTGACAGGTGCCCTGGTCTATGGCACTGGGCTATACAGAAAAGCACCTCCAGAGAAGTGTGCTTAGCAGGAGCCACTGACCCCTCCCGTGTGCAGGCGTAAGCTCAGAAAACAACAGGTGGCGAACTGTGCAGTGAGGAGCTGCCAGGATCCAGCCCTGAACAGGGGCTTGGCGCCCTTCCCCAGGGGAAGTTGCAAGTGAACCGATCAACATGGCGGGGTCAAGTTCGAGTCTGCCTCAGTGAATCCCTGGGGACCTCCTTCTTGAAAAACAGCGGGGATGGAGTGACAGCTGCTTAAAGATGCCAGAGGAAAGGGTCCCGGGGGAAGCCACCCAGGGACTGCTCTGTTGGCAGGAGTCTGTTATGAGTGACATGAAAGACAGACAGCAAGAGTGAGGGGCAGGCCCAGGTGAGTGCACAGTTGGCTGGTGATCAGAAGCGCCCTGCAGAGGCGCCCCAGAAAGAAGGCCTAGCAGCAGGTTCTGCTGTCCAGGCTGGGGCCTGTGGGACAGGGGCTTGCCCTGGGCTTCCTTGACTAGAAAGCTCTGCACTTCAGTATTCTTGTCCCCTCTGTTATTTCATCTGGGGTCTTCATTAAAAAAAAAAAAAATCAGGTATCCAGTTGCCAGATGGATGTTCACACAAACTTTAAAATCTGGCAAAAATGTGAGTCCTTGTCTCTTGTGGCAAATGGGTGTTGGGACAGAAAGAAGGGCAGGACATGTGTCCGGCTGGGGATGTGAGAACAGACAAGAGCCACTGCCTCTGGGGTGGGCTGGGGATTCCTCTTACAGACAGCACTGCACTGAGACCCCAAACGCCTGGCTTTGGCTCCTGGCAAAGCTGCTTCACAGCAGTGCGACTAACTTCCCTGAGTTTCCGCGGCCTCCCCACTAAATGGGAGTCCAGGAGGCCGTGCTCACGCATTGGCTGCAAAAGCCAGAGCAGAGCCTAAGTGCAGAAGTGGCCCCCGCCGGACACCATCTCCCCTTGCTGTCCACTGGCAGGTGGGTGCTTGGAGGCCCTGCTCTACCCTCAGGAACAGGGACACAGAACCTGGAAGTCGGCCAGCCCCCCTTCTCCTGAGAGCTGGAAGCAGAGCCAGGGACAGGTCCCCTTTAACCCAGTGCCATCTGCTACTGAGCTCTGCGGCCCCCTCAGTAGCTCTCCAGTTGACAGAGTTGCCTCCATTTTCCCCTGGGCCTGTGTGGTTGCTATCCCTGCTTCAGAGGGGCACTCCCTCTTTCATGCCCCTAGGGTGCCACCCGGGAACTGAAGACCCAGAGAGTGACTGGAGAGTAGCACGGCCCCAGGGAGAGGGCGCTCGTTGTATTCTTTCTAGAGGACTCACCTGGCTGCAGCCCCAGGCAGGCGAGTCCCAGGCGTGCAGCACACCTGTCTGCCAGGGGCTGTCTCAACACGCTCCTTGGAAAGTCCAGGTTTGCAATGTAAACTTTGTGCTCCCTTCCCTTTCTGCAGGATTCACAGATGCAGAGCTTCCTGGCCTTCCTCCCCCAGTCTCTTTGGTGCTAAAACCTGAGGTCATCCTCTCTGGAACACGCCATCTCTGTCAGAACAGGCCCGCGCAGCCACCCCACCTCAGAGGGCAGCGCGGCTTAACGGTGCTGGCTTCCCGGCCCACTGAAGCTTCTCGGTGGCGCTATTTTTGGCAGATTTTTTTTTATCCCTTCTCTTTCTCATAAACCCATGGGGAAAAGGACAGCGGAACTGCAAGCTTGAATGGGCCTGTTTGACAGGTCACCTTTCATGGTGGGTGCTACTGCTGACGTCATGTCACACTAATTCCTTGAAGCAATTTGTTCCTTGGTTGGTAACATTGTGTTTCCATCTCCCTGGCTGCAAGGCTTGTGTGGTTGACGTGCTTGTGATAATGGCACCCAAAGGCCCCACTTAGCCCTCCACCTAGAACACCGAAGGACACTAAGGGAGACTCTCTCCCAGGATCAGACAAGTGCGCTCATGATGAATTACCAGTGGCGCCAGACACAGCTGCCTTTGACACTAAACCTCACGTTCCACGTCCCCACCATTCATGCATTTCCTGGAACACCTTTATCCCCCAGGCTGAGTTAAAAGGAGAAGATGGAGTAGGTCCAGGCAAACCCCATAAGCAGGAGTTGCTGAGGACTGGGACACAGGAGCAGACCCAGTGGTCCAGCTTGGAGCAGGGAGGTTTAGGCTGCTGGAGGGCTGCTGGGAGGGCCTTGCCTTTGCCAGACTTGAGTCCGCCTGGGAGGCCCTGGTGCATCCTAAGCCACTTCTCTCCACGCTCACTCCTGTTGCCATAGGCCTGGTCCCTTCTCTGGGCACATTTTATCCTTATTCTTGCTCCTCCCTTAAATGGGAAGCTCCTCCAGATCAGGAGGCCCAACTCCAGCCCTTCCCAGGGCTCCGCATTTCCGAGGCTGTCATACATCGCTCACAGGTTTCAGAACCTCTCACCGCTTTGGCCAGGGCCAGGAAGGGTCTTTCTAGAACAAAGCCACTTGTTGGAGGGATGCCTGGCTCCCCACTGTGTGCACACTCCAGCTGAGCAGAACCCAGTGCTCCGCAGCCTAATCGTCTCTGCTGCACTGTTCCCTCCGCCTGGCTGCCTTGTCCTGTTCTTCCGTCTGTGGACTCATCCTCTCAGCTCTGGGGTGGCTTTCTCCCTGGACTGCCAGCGCACCTGCTCTGTGGGTCTGGGGTACCTCTGGGGGCCTCACACTGTCTCCAGGTTAGTTCTGCTTGATCGGTGGCCCTGTCCTTCTGTTTGGGCCATGAGTGCCTCGAGGACAGAGCCCACCTTCCCAGCGTCCCTCCGTTCTTGGCCCCAGCCTGGCTCTCTGCAAAGGACTGTCACGGGGACTGTTTTGCACACTTGGCAGACCCACAAGGAAGGTGGCACAGGGCTCGGTGCGCGGTATGGAGACAGGACCAGAAGGGACCCCGCTGTGAGATGAGATGAATGCTCAGAGGGAAGCAAGGCCCAGACCTCCTGATTGGACAGGACATGAAGTGTGAGGCGAGGATGCCCTCCAGCCTCCTTTTGAGGGCTCATTCCACCTTGGGGTTCTGCTCTCTATTTCCAAATCTTCACACCTCCGCTCAGAGCGCTCAGTGATACAGGTGGCCACTCAGAATCCAGAGACAGATTGGGGTGTTGGCCTCCCTGTCTCCTGCCACGCTGCAGCACACCCGTACCCCTCAGTCTGTCTCTGTCCACACCCTACTATACACACAGCAGTGCGGTTTCTCCAGAGAACACGCTAATACGCCATATGCATCTGCAGCCCGCAGTTCTCGGCTACGCACCCTGGCACTCAAAGAGCGTGAATTCCACAGGGTGCAGATCCTGAGACTGACTGCCCTGCCTCACCTGCTCCTTCCCCAGGCAGCCACGGGAAAGGCTCTGGCCTGCAGTTCCCGCTCCTGCCTCCTCCTTCCAGGTGAGTGGTGAGTCCCCCATGACATGGTGCTGAATGCCGTGGTCCTGGTCTATGATTCTGGGGCTGATGGAAGTGGCAGAAAACCTCCAGAGAAGCTTGGGTCGGAAGATCAGCTCCTCACTTAGAAGAGAAATCACCACTGTGTTAGACAGCTCTTTGTCCCTGTGACAAATACCTGAGAAAATCAACTGCAAAGAAGATTTATGTCAGCTTCGGGCCATGGTTGGGGGTCCCACTGCAGAAACATCATGGCAGAAGGGTGATCTCAAGGCGGTCAGGAAGCAGAGAGGGTAGGAGAAAGGGGCCAGGACAAGAAACACCCCCTCAGGTACACCCCTGGTGGCTGGCTTCTTCCAACAAGGCCCTGCCTCCTGAAGTCCCTACTGCCTCCCCCTACTGTCATCCATCAATGGCTGAACCCACCAATGAGATCAGAAGCCCTATGATCCAATCCTGTCCCCAGAGCCCCACCTCTGAATGCTGCTGCCCTGGAGACCAAGCCTTTAGCACATGAGCCTTTGGAGGACATTCCAAATTTAAGCCACGGCCGCCGCATCATTATGTACATGATCCTCGCCCCATAGAGCACTGGACAAGCATGCTCTCAGTGTAGAGAACGGTTTTCCCGAGGAGGGGCATTATTGACTCCTCCTGAACATCCCAGCCCTCCAGTGGGGATCTTATCTCAGAGGAAGGGTTCACTTGCCTTACCTTGGGAGGAGGCAGGTACTTCCTCTAATGACTCAAAAAGTCACAGGATCACACCATGACTGTACCTGAGAATTTAAGAAGCTGGGTGGAAGCCAGCAGGTCATGTGGGTAAAACATCATCATTTTAAGAAAGAAAAAAATAACCCCAATGAAAGTACATACCTCTCTCCTCACCTGTAGTTCCCATCATGAAGCCCTAAAAAATGCTAACTGGAAGCCTGGGTGGAGATCAGTTTTTACTGCAATCAGCATTCACTTTGCAAGAGAGCTCAGGAGTTCGATGCATGTGTGCATCCACCATCTGAATATCCTTCCATTCATCGCTCCATGCATCTGTTCTTCACCCCAGTAAGAAGGTAAATGGCTACAGGAGCACAGAGTTGGTTTGTCTCATTCCCTCTCCTTCCTTTCTGGTTTTTCCTGCCATCCAGGGTGAGATCAGCATTCCAGTGGAACTCAGTGCACCTCTGAGGGCCAGAGGAAGGCCGTTTGCTGTCTGGGTGATCCTGGTGGTGATTTTGACACTCTCCAAGTCACCACGTGTCACCCATGCTAGGGCGGCTCAGCCTGGAGAAGGGAACTTCTGAACACAAGCCCTGCCCTTGTTTTCAAATATCTGCCCAGGCCAGTGGGTAAGGCCAGGAAAAATGGATGTAAATCAACCACCTTGGAGCTGTGGCTTCCTGTTTCTGCGGCCTGCAGGGGGTCACTGAGTTAAATGCTGCAGATGACTGGGAGAGGGACTGGGCCAACCAGGATCAATAATGATGTTGGTTTTTACAGGAGCTAAGATAAGGGTAATTAAATCTGGTGCTTCAGGCCTTATAAACTGATCTCCACAGGGGACAAGAATTAATTTAATTCCACACACAGCGCCCCACCCAACTCCTGCAACAGCTTTGCATAATGGACCAAGTGCATGATGGGGGAGACAGGGAAAGCAGAAAGATTGTTCCAAGTGCCAGGTATTAACTGCCACACATATCAGGCGCTTGAACTTCATGGGCTGCAGGGCTGATCCAGCGCGGCAGATCCAGAGTGTCTTACGGCTTCTCTCTGTGCTTGGTTTATTACACACAATCTGTACAGGGGCTGTTTTCACACTTAATGGCAATCCTGAATCACTATCTATTTCCCATCTCCCCCTGCAAAACAGCAACCCAGAGCGAGCACTGTGCCATAAATACAGGGCCCCATAAAGCCACTACTGTGCAGATTTGCCTTTTCGTGCGTGTCTGACTCACGAGCGCCTTGGCAGGCCTCCAGGCTGGAGGAGAGGGGGGAAAAAAGGCTGAGTATCCCAACAGCCTCATTCTGGTCTGTGATACCCAGCAACTCATTTCCACTACACAAGCTCTGCTGAGCTGTGCCTCCTCGGAAAGACAAGTCCCAGACGTGGCAGGCGGGAGGAGGAGGAGGCGGGAGAGTGGCTGGCTGGGAGGAAGGACGTGCAGGAGAGGGAGGGAGGGAAGATGAAAGCAGAAAAGGGCCGCATTTATTAAGCTGTTTTTCTTTTGGTGAAAAGAGGCATTTATCTGTGATTTCATATATCATGTGAGAGGTGGCTTTCTGCCAATTCCAAGAATCCGAACAACCCCCTGACATCATGTGCTAAATATAGCTCAGCCTTCTCTGGAGGTGAATAAATAAAGCCACTGGAAAGGACTAGGTTCTCTACAGCTACGTGTTTATTATGGTCAGGCTGTCAGGCTTGTGTAACCAAAAGAATGACGTCCAGTTCCAAGGAGGATGACTGATGAGGCCCACTCCGAGTGCCTCCCCAGGCCACCAGCTAGGCCCGCCCAGGGCAGGAACGGTGGGTGATCCTGCTGTTGTTGGTCTTCAAAGTCCTGATGTGTGTGTGTGTGTCCACTGCACTTCCACCTCTGGAGTCAGGAGAGGCACAGAATAAAGACAGATGTTCACGCCCTCAGACATAGTCATGCGCTTTTCAGAGGCCGGGAGGGAGAGGGGTGAGGTCCGGGCTAAGGTGGTCCGAGCTGTCGGTGTGTTCTGCAAGCTTTCGGGTAGAGGTGCTCGTCGATGCATGTGGAGAGCCGGTCCTGCTGCTCTTGGGCCTGGTGCCTTTGATTTTACCCCTAGAGCTTTTGTTAGCAGATTGTGTCTCGGACGGTGCCAGTCATTGGGTCAGAAGCCACCTGAAAGATTCAGATTCCTCTCGAGACCCCTGTCTCCTTTTAGTGCCACCCTCCCTGCCCATCTCACAGGCTGGCACTGAGGAAAGATAGTGTCATCATCAGCGAAGCATCTTCAAGGAACAGGCAGCCGTGAGGAGAAGAAAAGGACAAGAAAATTAGTGCGGGAAGATAAGGAAATTGTATCCAAATGGCTACTGGAAGGTGTGGGATCCCTAGGATCATCTGCACGGTTCCTCCTTGCAGTTGGGGATATAAAAGAGGTGGTTACCATGGAGACTGGAGTAAAAGCAGTGCAGAGAAAGGAGAGGGCTGGATGGAAAGAGGAAAGGGTAGAAGGCCACAGCACTTCCACATCATCAAAGAGGGACACCGTAGCACTCCTGACCTCCAACAGGAGAAAATAAGTAGGAAAACGGAGGGCACCCCATCCTGGGAGGGTTGGGGGACTGTCAGATGCTGCGATCCTTTCCTCTGTGAGCCTGCGCATTGAACCTGCTCACCTGTGGTGAAGTTCGTCAGCTGCAAAGGAAGCTCCAGGCGGCTCAGGATGGTGGGCTCTGCTTGGTTTGCCTGTGACCTTTGGGGACAGCCTTAAGGACAGCAGGTCATTTTCCTGTGTCATGGCTTCATCACCTGCCCTCCTCACAAGAATGACAAAGCACTGAGCTCCAGAAAGAAATGATAGAGGGGTTGCAGGAGAGACGCGACGGTTACGGTGCTTGCCTGGCATGTGCGAGGACGCAGGTTCAAACCCTAGCACCATGTACACAACGAAGTGTCGGAGCAACGAAAGCCACATGAGAAACTAAGTAAAATTGATTCTCTCTTTCTCTCTCTCACTGGCCCACAGGTAGGCTGAGGCCAAGGCCGCACTACCCTCTGCTTTGATGTGGCTGGCCATTAATCAGAAAGCAACTTCTCAGGCCGAGCAAGCTGCAGTGAGTCACTGGCTTCTATTCAGACACCACACACACACACACACACACACAGTCCTGCAGGCCTGTCTGTCCAGCAGAAATACAGCACCAGCCACACAGGCAGTTTTAAATGTCCTGGTGGCCATTCAAACATTCAAAAGGTAAAAGAAACAGGTAGAATAAATTTAAATAAAATGTATTTAAACCAACAGATTCAAAATAAAATCAATATAGAAACTATTAATGAGATTTTGTTGTTTTTCACACTGAATCCCTGAGTGCTGATATTTTCCACTTGCAATATTATCTCAATGAGCCACTTTTCATAAGCTCAATGCCACACGTTGCTCCTGTGTTGAACAGCTCGCTCTAGAATTTTCTATCATAGATACGGGTAATCCTAAAGAAGTAAGAATAGTAGGCCGGGGTATGGCCTGGTGGTAGATTGTGGATGCTCACGGCCCTGGGTTCCATTCCCAGCACCATAAAGGAAAGAAGAATAGAAAACAGTCTCTAGCTAGGTACTGGCTACAACCACTGCCCTGGAGTCACCTTGGGAACGAAGACTGCACATACCGCCCCCCTTGAACAGGTGGTCAGTCTCCAGTGCTGCTCTTGCCCGCTGAGCAGTGGGCACCCCGTAACCAGGACGAAGGAGAACTTCCTTCTAGTCACACAGTCCAGGGCCAATGCCATGTCCAGGTACTGTGCTCAGAGTGTCTCAGCTTGTGAGTTTTCCTCGACTGGAATGGGAAACCATCCGGCGTGTCACAGGATTAAATGAAGCACCAGCCAGCAGAGGTGGGATACACAGTGCTCTAGACCATTCCTTAGCCCAGCTCTGGCTCCCAGTCCCTCCAGAGTGTCTCATCTTGAGGCCTCTGGAAGGAGAAAACCAGAGCTCTGCTTTTCTTCATGTGGCTAGAGAGCTGTGACAGCCCCAGGACTGGGACTAGCTTCTTGCGCAGTCACTCAAGCTGATAGCAGGACACCTGCCCAACATAGAAAGATGCTAAGACCGCTGTTCAAAGTCCTTCTTTGGATGGCTACAGGCCACATGACAGGATATTTAGAAATGATAATTAAATATTCCACCTTTTACCTCTGAGAGCCACAATGGCCAATACGGTGTCACCAGCCACGTGAATGGTATTTAAATTTGCATTAGTTATTTAAAATTCAGTTTCCCAGTCGCACTGACCACATTCCCAGAGCTCAGTGATCAGACACACATGGCTAGTGGCTGCTGGCTGCTGACGGGGCAGTGCAGATACAGAATGCTCCTGTGTCCCAGAGGTTCTGCTTAACAGGGCCATTCTGGAGCCCTGGGTCACCATTCAGCATGCAGCCACTGTGGAAGGAAGGCAGGAGGGCAGCCAGAGCGAGCAGGTGCACAGCCTGTCTGAAGGGGTTTCACCCTGAGCTCTCCAGTCTAGAGAGGGCAATTTCAGAATGATTCCTGACTTCTCAGTTTCTTCAGCTCAGAGTTGGGATGCCATGACAGGACTTTGTCCTCTGAAACCTAAATAAGCAATGCACATAAATAGCTTGCAGTGCTCCCAGCAGGCTGTGTGCCTCTAATCATCAGACAGCATTGCTGTCTACGCCACATTGACTGTGCAGCTAGGATAGAGGCAGGGTCTTACTGAGAGGAGAAGTGCCCTCCATCAACCCAGAGGCTTCCGACGAGAGCAAGTCCCTGGACCCAGGAGCGGAAGGCGGCTAAGGAGGCCCTCCTGCAGTCTGGACACTCACGAGGCATTCACAGTGTACAAAGCACAGTTGGAGATACAAGGATGACCAGAGGGTCACTTCCTTCGAAAAGTCCCACATCCAGAGAGGGCAAAAGATTCTGTTGCCCTGAGAAAGTGCCATGAAAGAGTCACATGAGTGCTCATTGACCCTAAAGAAGGAAAGTGACCCAGCTGGGAGGCCCTGTGCGGACCTGCCCATGAGGGGACATTTGAGGGGACATGGCAGCAGAGGAATGAGCAGGCCTTAGGTGGCAACCGAAGTCACCAGTCTGTCTCTGAATGCCCTGGGACATGTCATAAGCCTCTTGCTGATTGACAGGAGGTGAGTTGGCCTGAGCATTTGCCCCGAGCCAAGCCCCTAGGGTAGAATGCGTTCAACCTGCCATCAAACCAGCAGCCCCCGGCTCCTGCAGCTCTCAGCACACCAGGAGACAGGGTTATGTGTGAAGGACAGAGACTCTCCTGTTGAAATTCTGGTCACTCTCGATTCTTCCACAAAGTGGAAATTTGAATGTCTTCCACAATGGTTCATCTGGCATCCCCTGGTGTCCCTGTGGAGAAAGTGCGCCAGGGCAGCCCGGAGTCAGGAAGGGGCAGTTGGTCTGGCGTGGAGAGATTGCCACATCTGCATGCGTATCAGGTCCAGCCAGCCACGAGGGAAAACCCAGAGGAGCACGTTCCTGATGGTGGGAAGCTGGGAGGTCACACAGCCCTCGCATAATGATGAGCCCCCTGGCCGGCGGACCTCCGACATTCAGCAGGAGCAGGGATGCCTGCACGTCCAGCCTCTCTTCCTGCTTGTCTGGGGTGCGCACCTCCACAAAGCCCAGGAGATTGCTAGCTGAATCTTGAACAGATGAAAGAAGAGCTCCAGGCCCCTGTTTGTGCCCAAGCACGAAGTTCTGCATTTCTCCGTGGGACTTCTGCTTGCTTCCTGCCTTTCCCTGTCCTTCCAGCTGTTGCCAGGGGAGGAAGAGGCCTTTCCCAGATGGCCTTCTCTGTCTCCCACTTGCTGCACCCCTCCGGCTCCACCGTCAGGCCCCGCGCTACCTGGAGCCTCACGGATCACAGGTGCTCTGAGGGCATCCAGCTGCCCAGATTTGTGTCAGGGACCATTCTGGGTTTTAGCACAGAAAGTCCCTTCATCCTGGGAAAGGTCTTCAGTCCTGGGCCAGCTGGGTCTGCTATCTTTCTTTTAAGTCAGCAAGGGCCAGTCTAGTGTGGGCATTGACCCACTGCCACCTCTGCCTGACTAGGGACAGGAGCTGGTCAGGAAACAGAGATGCCTGCTGGAGTGTCCGTGCTCTCCCACCCACTGAGCTTTGGGTCATCAGAGGCCCAGCACTAAAGGGGCGCAGAGGAGATGGTGAAGGAGAAGCGGAGCATCACGACCCGATGCCTGAATGTGTGTGTGGTGCTGTGCTGGGAATGCTCATCAACTGGCTCTTGGGCATGGTAAGTCCTGAAGTATCCTGTTGGCCAATTTTCTTGGTGTAAATACTTCTGTGGTTGATTTCCAGCATCCAGCTATCACAGGATGCAGGGTCAGAAGAAGGCACTCAGTTGGTTCTCACAAGCAGTGCAAACTGTGTACATGTGTCACGCACAGGTGCTGTGTGGGCCCAGGCGAGGTAGAGAGCATAGCTCAGCAGTACCAGAATCTCTCTTCCTTTCTGAATCATGCTCGTTAGTGAGATTTCTCCCCAAAAAAGATTGTACATGACAGGGGTCAACTGTGAGATCTAATTGCCAGGGGTGCTGGACCTGTTCCACAGCAAGCCAAGACTGAGTTCCATCCATGTTCTCCTGCGCAAGTTGAGGGTACGCACCGAAACAAAGTGGATAAGGGGAAGAAATTGTTTTTTTCCACCAAGAAAAGACAATATTTATGTGGGTATAACCTAGAATCAATTATTCAACGTCCCATCTGGATAAAGCATAACTGTTGTCAACTGCAAAGAGTGTTGCTCATTTCACTTAATGATAAGTGCTACATGGCCAATTTGATGAAGGTAGTAAGTCAGACTTAAACGGCCTGACATTTGATGTTGCTGAAGCTACAAATCTTATTAAGCAGCTTTTTACATTTAAAATATGCAAAATGCAAACAAAATTTAGTAGAGAAAGTAAAATTAAATATTTAATGACATAATTAAGTCTTATTAATGGTATGTCCTTTATTTTGCAGACTATATATTCACAACGATTATCATCTCTTTGATCTTTATTACTTAAGAAATGTGCTTTTCATAATTATGTTAGGTATTTTCATTAACATTTGATGAATATTAATAGTTAAAATAATAAACAGTTTTTATTTCTGTTGTAATAACTTTATGGTGATAACAATATATAAGTGTTTATAATATGCTCTACTTGATAATATTTAGATCACTGATTTCATTGCCACAGAATGAAAACCTGAAACTTTAAGGGTGACAAATGACAGTCGCCAGATTCTTCCATTATTCTTTCTTTCTTTAATCCACTATTCTAATACAGCCTCATCGTGGGAGAAATATGAATCGTAAGCTACAACTGAAACTCGTAAGTCATATTTTAAGTCAATCCCACTCTTATTTAGCAATGGCTTGCCTGTGTCCCTGGCGTCCTCATTCATTCTCCACTTTCACTTTGTGGGTCCATCGGAGTTTGTCCTCCCAGGCACATGATCCCTTCGTGACACGTGAGGCTTAGGCTATTGGCCACACGGAGAGTTCTCTTCTGGGACACAGGATCAGGGCTGTCCATCCTGGACAACACAGAGCCCATGCATGTGGGTCTTCTAAGTTTCTGGTCAGGCAGTGACCACAGAGAGTAGATGGGAATGGCTCCAATGGCCATGTGCCAAGGATGTGAGATGCATATGGCAGCCATTCCCCCCAGTGGTGACTGTGGCTGCTCTGTTGCCTTTTTCCCACCTGGAAGGCGCGTCACTTCCAGGGTAAGCCAAGAGCTATACCTAGGCCACCCAGGCCACTGGCCACTGTTAAGGCTTTCTCTGAAAGCGTGAGGACCAGCAGGAAGTGGAGGATGATGTATTCCAGTCTCATTGTCACAGTCACACTAAAGCAGCCTCTGGATTGTGCTCAGCTTTGGGACGAGGGTGTGGGTGCCAATGCAGGATGTTGAGCGCAGTCAGCTGATCAGAGCAGGATGTCCTTGGCTTCCTACAAGGCTTTTTCCCTCCTGCAGAAGCTACTTGCATGCCTAAAGCCTCAGCCTATTGGAAAGAGGGGAGCAAACTACCCCCAGGTGGTTCCCAGGGTGCCTCTAGAGGAACCCATAGTCCTGTACTCCTTTTAAGAGCAACTATAATTTATTGATGGCTGCCCCATTCAGCCCTGTCCAGCACAATTTCTGATTCCCACAAAAGCCCTGCTGAGCAGGTGGGAAGCCCAAGGAGTCAGCCGAGCTCCAAGGTCTCAGGCTGGTGAAGGGCACGGCGGGGATTCCAGTCCTGTGTGCCTCTCACCACAGGCGGACACCTCTCCCTTGTTGCTCCTTTCTGTGTTCCTATGCTGGACACAAGTTCCAGATAAAGGTCATCCTAAGAAACCCAAAGATACACACAGACACAGGAAAACAGAAGAGGGCCCACCTGGTTCCGGAAGTCAGCGCTGGAGGCTGGTGTTGCAGGAAGACACGGCTGTGTCTCCAGGCCCTCCGCCCTTGCTAGCTGTGCCCAATATTGGCCCAGGATGCAAAACACTGTGTCCGCTCTCTGATTTTCATGAGTTGGTGTTAGTGTCTCTAAGCCAAGCCGTCCTCGAGTCCTCGTGAGAAGGGGCCAGCCTTAGGGGTCTCTGTATTCCACGGTCACAACAAACAGCAGCCTGGAACAGCTAAAGCCCAGATTTCTCAATGTGAGCTTGAACGTCTTGTGCTAAAAACTGCCCCAGCTCTGGCCATTGCCAGGAACAGCATCTGCCCTCATGCCCTCAAGAGTCAGGCTGGTTGTGGCTGATGCCACCCAGAGCAAAAAGCAGGGAGACGGGTCACTCGGAACCATGCCTCTGCAAGCCTTAGGGGCCGGGGGCAGTGTGGGAGTGCACCTGTAAGGGCCCACAGGCCTCGTCCACCTTCTCACTTTGAGCACATCAAGGAAAAAACACCACTGGCTCCAGAAGGTCAAACCCTGGGTGAGGGGCCTGCTTGGCAAACGGTGCTGCAGACCCCACGTGGCAATGACCACACTCGGTGACGTGTACATACAGTGACGTCAGTCTGCTCCAGCTCCCATCTGCATGTCCCTCTTGTCAAGCCTGCAGGGTGACCATTGTTTATTACCTATTGAGCTCCAGCACCATATTTGGCTATCCAGCACAAGATGGATAGATTCTTCCTGTCACCAGCCTCATTCTGGTGGCAGCTCTCCAGGCCCCTCCGCCTCCCTCCACCTTCCAACGACCCAGGGCCGGGAGAAGGCCTCCCCTCGGCTGCAGCTGCTGCAGACTCTTTTGAAGAAGCCATTTGCAGGAGAGGAGGGAGCTGATGATGGACACCCCACACCCCACCGGCCTCCATGCTCAGGAGCCAGCCGCCCAGCGAACCAGCTCTGCCAGGGAAGCTGCTGACAGCAGTTGGAGCCTTTCCGGAATCATCTCCCACCCCACCTGCCTGGCTCACTGTGCCTTCGGAGAAGACAGGCGTGGAAGCTCAGAGGAGGCCCGGGATGGCGGGAGGAGAGAAGCCCAGATCCAAAGGACAATTACACTGCCTTATGGGGAAACCAACCTGAGTGCAGAGTGAGGTGACGCAGAATGGGAACCATTTCCACTCTGCGTCCTAAGGCCAGTTGCTGCAGCTGCATGGAGGACCCCTTTTTGTGCTGGTCCTGTAGAAACTGTTGTGGCTTCAAATGGGAAGGACACTTTGTAAAGGAGAAAGGCAATGAGGCAGAGGGATAGTGACCCACTCACAGGGCCACTGCTCTGTCACCAGCCATTGGTGTGACCTTAGGCTCTGTGTCCTGACACCTGTCACTTGAAGGCCACACTCACCTTAACCAACCGGGGGAATGTCTTTGTTGCTGCAGGTGAAGAGGTCTGCAAGCTGACTGGAGGCCGGAGCCTCAGCTGCACAGGAAGGGGAAATATCGTGAGCACATGTGGCCAGTGTGCCGGGTATCATGCGGCCTGATGTTCCTGAGCCCGTAGACCCAGTCTCACCCCAGACCTAGGAAGCTCACACATGGCTCAGTAGGGCAAAGCAGTGAGTTTTCCAGCAGCAACTCACTTGTTCTCAGATCCCCAGCACAACCAGATGTTCTGCGATTCAATTCAGCTCTAACACTGACTACCCAGAACAGCCAGACACCGGAGGTGAAGCACTCAGCCCAAGCAGACTGCCCTCACTCAGGACTCAGCCGTGGCAGGTCCCCAGGGGCCACTGACTGAAAGTCACGTGGACTCCTACTTTCCACCACAGCAGTGGCAGCAGGCAGGGCCTTTGGGTGACTAGGTCCTGAGGGGGGAACCCTCCTGAATGGGATGCATGCCTTCATAAGAGGCCATGTGGAGCTTGCTGACCCCGTTAGCCATGAGAGACACATAGAAGGTGCATCCGTGGGGAACAGGTTCTCACTAGACATCGCATCTGCTTCCATCTTGGACTTCCAGCCTCCATGGAAGGTGCATTCGTGGGGAACGGGTTCTCACTAGACATCACATTGCTTCCATCTTGGACTTCCGGCCTCCATGGTGAGAAACAAATTTCTGTGGTTTATGAATTACCTGATCTAAGGTGTTTTGTCATAGCAGCCCAGGCAGACAAGATACCATGCTATCCATACTTCTGCCCAGCCAACTGCAAATCTGAGCCCCCCTCCGATTCGATAACTCACCACAAAGGCCCACAGAAGTCAAGTAAACACCATGCTTACTGTCACAGTTCACTGTAGAAGATATGAAGGGACTGCCAGAAGAAGTTGTGCACAGTGCAATGGCGGTGAGCCCCGAGTCCTGGCACTGTACATCCCAAATCCACCATTTAGGGTTTTCATGGAGGTTCAATCAAGCAGGCGTCTTTGACTGAACCATTCATTGGTCGTTAGTGACTGAACTCATTCCCCAACTTACCCCAACACCCAGGTGGTGGTGATGGGACTGAAAGTTCCAGCCTGCTAGTCACTCCCTCTGGCACCTCTTCCTCTAGTGCGTCATCTCAAGCGGAGTCCAGAGAGGCTTCTTATGAATAACAAGACTCTCCTATCACTTAGGAAGTGCCAAGGGGTTTAGGAGCTCTGTGCAGAAATGAGGGACAAAAACCTTCTCTATATAGCAGACCACAGGTAGACAGAAACGCTGAGATAGAGCTCAGATGAGTGTAGGAGGTGAGAGCTGAGCACCCTGGCTGCTAGCTGGGGGGCCAAGAAAGAAAGGGGCCTGTGGTCTAGGTCCCACTGAGAGGCAAGGACATGCCAAGCTCCCTGTGGCCACAGCCTGGGACTGCGTGACCTGGGACATGCTGCCCACACCCCTGTTGGAACATGGGGTTACTAACTGCAACTTCCAGGTCACCATGGGATGTAAGGAGACACCGTGTCTACACGGTCGCTTGCCCACAGTGCTTGCATGTACTGAGCACTCCATACCCCTAAGCTGCTACTCCTGGGTGGCGAGGGTCACACCTGAGGAAAAGTCCATGGGAGTGAGCCACTGTGCGTGGCTGAGCACGCACCCTATTGCCTCGTGATCCACAAGACATCTGCTCACTTGAGCAACCACACAGACCACCAGAAACCTGGCTCCTGGACATTGCCAAATGGTTGGTGGGGCAGCCTGTCCATGTCTCCTACATCAGCCCCCTGGAAGCCCAGCAGTCTCGCCTTGTCTGGCTGGCATCTGAAACCCAAACCTGAGGATGCCCCCAGTTAGGAAACACTCATCTTTGAAACAATCTTAATAAGATAGAGCAAAAATATTCTTGAAACAAAACAATAACACGTCATATCTAACCCAAACACGAAGGAGAGGGCCAAGTTTTTATGAGGCTGTCTTCCAAGTTTGATATTTATGCCTCTAAATAGGGACAAGCGAGGCTGGTGCTTAGGATATCAGATGGCTTAGGGGAAGGCAGCGAGGAGACCCAAGGGTGGCATGTGCTGATCTAGAGGGGCTGTGGGGTGGTGTCGCCTGGCAGCTCTGGACTGAGTCAAAGGTGAGCCAGCGTGGGGGACAGCCTTGTAGGCACATGAGAACCCGCTCGCTGAATTGCACCTGCTGCTGGCAGCACCCCACCAGGGAAGACGGGAGTAAATGGTAGCTGATGAAGCGTTGCACACCTGCCACTGCTGGTGACCTCTTCCCTCTTCCTGCAAAGAAATGCCCAGTGCCCTGCATTGGAGGCTGGAGTGCGAGCAGGTCAATGGCTCACATCTTTACAGCATCATGAGTGCTTCTCTGCCTGCCCAGGGCTAGAGGGGACAGAGACACAAGTTCCCTGGACCTCTACGATCAGCATTCCTGGCCCCTGGGGTTGGGCCTGGGTAACACTACCACAGCTGAGCTGTTGCCTCTCACTGAACCTGACCTGAACCAAGGCTAGGCCTCCGGGATTTTATCTCATTTCCTAAAGTCACCACTCTGTTAGAGGACAAGAAGGAGACAGCGAGGGAAATGCTGGCAGCTTCTGCTTGGCCTGCAGCCTGCCTGGACACTCCCGAGGGCTCTCAGCTGCAGAGAAAATGAGATGCCCTCTCACGCACACAGCTGTGGAGAAGCTCATCTCTCCTCCCTTCTGGAACTCTGCAGGAAGCCAAGGCACACACATGGAGTCTCCCTTTGGGATTCAGAATAATGGAAGCCAAGGATCTGCCACACAGCAGCTGGCAGCTCCATCTGGGAAGTGCGAGTACTGCGGGTCACTGTTGGGGGCCCGCACAGGCTGTACCAGCCATCAAGGTCTTGCAGAAATGTGCTAACCCTGAAAGGAGCAGGAAAGTGGCTGTGTGGACTGACAAATGATAGCAAGAAGCACAGGTGGGACTCAGAAGCAGAGGACGGGTCAGCCTGGCCCAACAAGGAGTCCCCATCACTGGGCAGCACCATTACCTGAGCGCGTGACTCTTGAATATGAAGTGGGACAAGGGAAGGTCTGGACATCCCAGGCAAAGCCCACAGGAGCAAGGACACTGAGGCAGAACTGCTCCAGCCAGGGCCGTCTCCATGCTGTGGTCCCACCCACTTAGCCTGGTGGTGGCTTGACGCACTGTAGCAGCCATTCTGAAATTCTTTTTTTTTTTTTTTCTTTTTAAGAGAGGGACGATGAGAGAGAGAGAAAGAGAGAAACAATTTTTCTTTAGTTTTCCATGTGGCTTTCGTTGCTCCGAGACTTCATTGTGTGCATGGTGCTGGGGTTTGAACTTGCGTATTCGCGCATGCTGGGCAAGTGCCGTAACCGCTGAGCCACCGCCCCGGCCCCCATTCTGAAATTCTTAATGAGGTGTTCTTAATAAGGTGTGTGCTTTGAGCCAGGGCTCTGCAGTTTCCTTTTGCTGTGGGGCCTGTCTCTTATGGAGCCAGCCCTGCTGGGTGCAGGAAGCTACAGGATGACCAGGTGCTGCTCAGGTTTGTGGAGGAAGGAGGGAGAGGTAGGGATGACTAGTGAGAAAGGCAGTGGCTAAGTCCCTGAGGTCCCAAAGCCATATCAAAGGCAATCAGGTTTTGTCCCAGAAAGAAAAGGCTTTAAGGAAGGATTTAAATGAAGTTGCTAGGTGTGCACTCCACAAAGACTTCAGTGGGAGCTGAGCAGAGGTCTCTCTGCATGTGGCACAGAGGGCTGGTTCAGAGGCTGTGAAGAGCAAGCACAGCCCCAGGAGGCAACTGGAGAGGCACTTGGTGGTGCTTTGGAATTGGAGGTGGGGTTGGAGGAGGGAGGGAAGTACAGGATGACTCAGATTTCTGGACTGGGTGACTGCGTTGCTTGTGGTACCACCCATAAGAAGCTTTGTTGACTTCTTTTGGGTTTTCATTTTCTACCTCTTCTGTGAAGGTATTTATTCTATGATGCTGGTATTATTCATATTTATCAATGAGAGTCTTGTTTTCAATAGAAAAGTAATTCTTAGGGCTGGAGTGGTGGCTCAGTGATTTTGGCCCTTGCTTTGCATACACAGGGACACAGGTTCAAACCCCAGCACCACCTACACTACAAGCCCAATGAAAGCCAAATGAAAATCTAAGCAAAATTCTCTCACTGTCCCTCTCTCTTAAAAAAAAAAAAAAAGTAATTCTTACTCTTTAAGATGAGAAAAAAGGTGGAAAGTGTAATTTGGTCCTACATTTATTTGTCACTATGCCTAGGATAAGAGCCAATGTGATGGTCAGAGAGTGGAGTGTGCCCAAGAGAAGCCCTGTGAAATCGGCTTGCCACACGATCTCTTCAACAATAGACCTTCAGCTTCGTTTGATTTCTTTTTTGCTATCCTGAATATTGAAGATTTTTGTCTTGTTTGGTTTTGTTTAGCTTGGAGCCTAGTTTTGACCTTGGGGATATCACTCTGGCTGGGAAATACGTGCTGTTTGTCTTAGCAGATGTAGAAATAGGTGCTTTAGATGTGACCTCAAGACACTCTTGCTCCAAAATCAGCCACCCACAGGCCTCAGCCACAAGAGGCTGGGAAGAGGAAGAGTTTGAGCCAAAGTGTGTGCTGGTCTAGACTCCTCTGTGACCCAGGGCCACGGCCTGATGCTCAGGGCTTCCCAAATTCAGCTGCTGCCTGTATTCCAGAGCTGTTCTCTGGGGCATCTCGGGACTCCCTGACATGTGACTGAAAGCTTTTTGAAAGAACAGAGACAAGTATGGTTCAAAATATACACCAGGTGAGAACAGGGCCTCCCTTGAGCCAGTCTGCTTATTCGCAAGAATTAGTAAATTGAGTAAAGAAAAATCAAGCAGCTCTCACAGGAGGCATGAAGAAAATCTCATTATTGATAAATAGCAATTATTCAACAGATAGTTTAGTAGCAGATTCCTCTTTAGAAAAGCCACAGCTGCAGACTGTAGACATTTTGAAAATACAGAAACGTCTAAGGTGCAACCGTGAATTCGCCCAAGAACTACCTGAGACAGAGACCTTGAGAGGAACTTCCAGCCTTGTCTCTGTGCCTGCATCTATGAATTTTTAACTAAGTAGTTCTACAAAGTGGGGTTCATGGACTAACTATAATGTTTATTTGAAAAGCGGATTTGTTACTTGATAGTTCAAAGATTTTTTTAAATTAAAGAATTGAAATTTTGTTAAGACAGAAAAACATGAAGAAGATCCCCCAAATCCCTTGAATTCCAACAATGAGTGCAGCTGCTTCTTATTTATGAAAAATACAGAAATGTCTTCTTTTACTACGTGCATCTTTCATTAGTGATACAGAATGGACATTTCCCTTAAGATACAGGCCCTGCCGCAGGGTTTCCACAGGCCACGCATGTGGCTGCTCCTCTCCACAGTCGGATCATCACTTACCTGATCCCCCTGGTGGTTGAAGGGGTTGTCTGTGATTTTCCACAGCATAAACAAAACCATACTTAACATACTTGTGGATGAAACCTGCTTAACTGCTAAGATAAAATTGTGTTAAAGAAGATATAATCACACGTTTGCAATTTTGGGGAGATAATACTAAACTACTTCCACAAAGGCTGTAGTAATGTGTGCTGTCACTAGTTAAAGCTTTGGACAACATGATCTAGTAGCAAATAGAAATATTTCCATTTTGTCGTTTGGGACAATTAAGGCAGACACCGGTTTGGAGGCCAGGTGAGACCGCTAGTGAAAGGGCAGGTTCCCCTTCTGCAGATCAGGGGGATCAGAGGGGCTGTCACCCAGGCTTCACAGAATCCTCGTTTAATTCTCACCACCATCCAGATAAGGAAAGTGGGGCTCAGGAATGGAACCGCTGTCACTTCCGCTCATTATTCCGTGCACTCTCTGTGGTGTGGCTCTGCCTGCCCGCTGGCTGTGGTGTAGCCAGAGACTCCGTGTGCAGCCCCGTCTCACCTCACCCGACAGATGGAGCATTGCGGAAGCAAGCGCTCAGTTTTGAACAAGTGGAAGACCCGAGCTTTCCCGTCATCGGCAAGTGCCCCGCCCCCCACCCTGGTTTCTTTCTGGGTGAAAATAGCTGTGCGGTTACACCATCCCTTCTTCAGGTGTCAGCGAGGGAAGGCAGGGCGCTCAGCAGGAGAAACAGCTTCCGCAGGGTTGAGCAAGGTGTGAGGCGTGTCCTGCAGCTCTGGGTTGGCAGGCCCCGGCCCTGACTCACAAGCAGGGAATCTGCGTCGGTTTCCTGACCGGGTTGCCTTGCTTACCCGCCACAGGGCAGGAAACCTGCCTCAGCGACCAAGCAGCCGACCTGTCATCCTGGGGGCAAGGTGCAGCTCCACAGGCTGAGTCACGGCTCTGCACAGGTGCAGAGTGAGACGGCCTGCAGAAATCCAGAGCGGCTGCCGGGCCGTGCAAGCATGACCGTCCACGATGACCTAGCGCACCTTAGCATTCTGAAACTCCTCAACTGCACAAAAGAGAACGAAAAAGCCCTGGGTAGATCTGTTTACTCTTCCTTTGGAGCAAAAATCAATCCCAGAGTCCTCTGCGTAGCAGTGGGGCAGTGTTGACGGCCATCAGCCAGGGGACTCAAACGTATGCCTAGGTGGGGTCTGAGTTATCCACCTTTCTACTTTCTTCTCCATCGATTGCCAATCCTTCATGTTCGTCCATTCATCTTTGAAAGGGCTAAGCGCCGTTCGGGAGCCCCTAGGCAAGTGCACCAAGCTAGGAGACTCGCACCTCAGTCTGCTCACCCAGGCCCCAGGAGAAACTCCTCATTCAGTCAACACACGAGCAAGGCCCTGAGGAGGGGCCTGCTACAGGCCAGCGGCCTGTCTTTGTTTCCTCTTCTGTAACACAGGGGCACTGATAGATACTTGTGATACAGGGGCCCCTGGGCACTTGACCTGTGACTGGCAACATACCCACACCGCACCCTTGCTTGCTCCCACTCCTGCTCTGTGTCTCACCTCCCCTAGTCAGCTGCCCTGAATCACGCTGTGGAGTTTGGGGTGACACGAGCAGGCATTGCTTGGTGGATGGTCGCGATTCTTCCGCCTGCCCATGCGGTCCAAACCCTGCCGCGGGCAGCAGCAGCAATGGTGAACTGCGCTCATCCTGACTCTGCCTTTGGCAACTAACCTCAATGAAACCCTCATAGGAGCTTCTCAACATGTACGATGTTCCTCTCCTTGTTTTCCAGGTGACATAAGTGAGCCTTCTGGAGGGCTAATCACTTGCCCCAGGTGCTACAGATTGTAAGTGTGAAGCTGGAGTTCACCCAGGAAAACTGCTTCCGGGACCCATTGTCCCAACCATGATTCTGCCTTAGCTTTTCCAAGTTGATTTTTCTGCCCATGGGTGACTTTTTTCCCTGGGACCTGAAAAGGAGAGTTTCTATTGCCATAGCTCAGCCTCCTCCTGGGGGAAGAGCTACCTTTTTTACTCCATGGTTTCTCTTGGTGCTGTGGAATAAAGCACCTTTGCCCAGAATCATCCAATCCCCCAAAAAGAGACTGGTTCCAAAAGAGGATGGTGAATTGATGTCCACACAACAAGAAAGAACTTTTCTCCTGGAGTTCTCCTGGGGCTGCCAGGGGCTATGTTTCATTCTGTGGACAGTAGAGGGAGTGAGATATTCAAGTGAAGAGAACTGAAAATTAGGAATAAAATATGGAGGAGAATGAGCCGTGGCCATCCGGACTCCCTGGTCCCACCCAGAGGCCCTGGCTCTGCAGCTCCCGCTTCAAAGCTGAGGTCCACCCTGTGCTCTCAGCCACGTAACCCAACAGAGGCTCCTGCTTGCGTAAGAGAGTTGGAGTTGTGCTTTTCTGGACTGCAGTCAAAAAGCCTAACAAGTAGCCCAGGGAAGGGGACTGAGAGCTGGCTGCAGACAACGCAGCAGGGTGCACGTTGCCTATCAGTGAGTAATGCAGACTGAGGGAGGAGATGCACTGAGAAACTGAGTCAGAGAAACCGTGTGAGACATCACACTTTGAAAAGCATACTCCAAACTCTCATTTCACAGAGGTAGAAACTGATTTGCAACTCTAGGAGGCAGCTGGCTGGTGATGAGCTTGGGAGCTGACTGGACTCAGGTAGCCTCAAGCTTTCCCAATACTCTTCCGTCTCCCACTCCACCTACCCAGATGGGCGTTGTGGAGTCAGATGGCTACAGAGATAGGTGATGCATGGGTAATGGGTAGATTGGTAAACAGATAAGTCAATCGATGGGTGGGTAGAGATTGATCAAAAGACAGAGACAGATTTTAGTTTTACAATTAAAGCCACTAGAAAACTGAAAGATGTTGAGAGACAATGAGTTGAAAGAATACTGAACTAAAAGAAAAATCTAGCTTCCAGTTCAGTCACTGTGCTAACCAGCCCTGTTAGCTGGGGCATGTCCCCGAGTTCCTGTGAATCTCAATTAGATACATTAGAGGATTGTGTCTGAGAGTGCCTGGGGAACCTGTGACAATTTCATGAACATAGATGGCCCCGTGTGTTTGTGAAACTGTGTTGTGCTAGTGTGTTCGTATCAGATGGAGAGCTCCAGGGTAGGGGGCAGGCCTTACTCTAGCCCCGTCACAAGACCTCACTCTCTGACTCTAATGGAAGGAGGAAGTTAGCTGTGGGCGGGTATGTGTCACACCTGGATGTCCCCGCCCCAGAGCTGAGGTGTCTGGTTAAAGGTTGCAACCACACCCCAACGAGCGGTAATTCAGATGCTATCCACCTGGCAGGAGCCTCATGTTCCCAAGAGGGCCTTATCTGGGTGATAAAGGGGTGGAGTGTGGGGAACCTCTGCCAGTCTTTCACTACCTGTGGAGACAGGATTTAGTCCACATAGCCAAATAAATGTGTTATGAATATCGGGACAGAAGGAATGCTGGGCGATTCCTGTCTAGATCTGTTGATTCCTGAATAGGCCTTTGATACCCATGGGGAAGAGGTCCTACTCCTGCAGGTAGGAAAGCCAAGGCCAAGGAGCGAGGAGCGCTCCCCTGTTCGTTACCTAGGGGCTTTCCTCTTCATGCAGCCACATCCCCCAGATTCCCAAAACGACAGCCACTGGCAGAAGGATCCTAATAGGAGTAACTGCTGTCCTGTGTTTGATAGTTTGCAAACAACTTCCAAGTATCACTTCTCATCTGAATTCCACAACCCGGAGAGATGAGGTATCGTTCATTTGATTTACAGATGAGGAAACCGTGGGTCAGAGAGGTGAGTAACTTGCGCAAGGCCGTATAGGTGGCAGGTGGCAAAATCAGGTCCTGAAACTCAACATAAAGAAAACCCACAGGCAGGAGTGGTTTGGGGCTAAAGACGGCTGGAGGAATGTGGAGCAACGCAGAGGGAGCAGACACGCTGTCTCCCGGCTTCTTTGTAGACAGCATCTGCCACACCAGGTACTGGAGAGCACCTAAAAGCTATGGGGGCCAGAGACCCTCCCTGAGGGAGACCCACCACCCCACTCGCCCACACGGCTCTCCCTTCTGCGTTTGATTTGCTTTCTTTCTGTAGCTGTTGGACCTGATCAGGACTCAGGCTCCTAGAGTCACCTCTGGCCACTCGGCAGTCTTTTATTCCTAATTATTGGCAAGAACACTACCAAGCCCAGCAGCCACCCTCTCAGAGCCCTGTCACCAGCCGTGCTCAGTGCTCCACGTACACCACTGCATTCAGTCTCAACGACCCCATGAAGGAGACACTGCATTTGTCCCTAATTTGACAAATGAAGAAAATGAGGCACAAAGAGATGAGTCATTTGCCCAAGGTCACTCTGCTAGTACCTGGCAGGCTGAGGACCCAGCTGCCTGAGCCCACAGGCCACTAGTCCTGAGCACAGCCCTTGCTGCCTCTCACGGGGCTGCCCTGCCTCCACTCTATGAGTCGGTGGTCCTCAAGGCCAACTCCCCACTGCTCTGCCTTGATGAGCATGGAGCACTGGGCAATAGCATCCCCCTGCTGGCCTCTCCCCTGAGAGTCCCAGAAGGGACAAAGAAGATCCCCAGATGATGTGGCACCCCCAGATTTCTCCTACACAAGGGGGGACTTCATTCCCTCTAATGCCAGGATTAACAGGATCCACCACCAAGGTGACCCTTTCTCTGGAGCAGCCCACATCAAATGATTTGTCCAGGTTGGGTACAAAGCCCCAGCCTGCTGGCCCCAAATGCAGCACTCCCAAGGGCCACTCCAAGTGCCCCCATGGCCTGGGTGAGGAGTCCTGTAATGGCTTCTTCCCCGCCCTGCCTCCCCCACTCCCGACAGGCATTGGTCTCCAGCTCTCAGATAAAGGCTAACCGTCCTGCGCGCATGCTGCGGCCCCGACTAATTCCCAGGAATTCAACCTGCTCCACAGGTCAATCAAGGGCCAGGCAGGGGGGTCACCTGCACCGCCAGCCGAACACAAGTGGTGTTTCAAGGCCTGGCCGGCACCTGGTTTGACAGTCTAGGCTCAACCATGCCTACGAGCAACCCTCCTGGGACCTATGTCCTGCTGACCGCCTTCTTCACGTGGCCCACATGAGCCACCAGGCAATAGGCAGGGTAAAGGGCATGGACACTCAATGGGCAGTAAGCAGACCTGGGCAGGAGAGGAACGTCCAGCGTCTTGGGCCTGGTCTCGGCTCAGACCCTTACTGGGTCCAGGCCGAGGTGCATGGTGGTTTGTGACGAGCTGTTCACTGCCTCCTCTCTGACTGGCACCCACTGTACACACTGCTGTGGGATTCACCTCCCCCAGAGGGAAGAGGACGGGCCCCAGCCTCCACAGCACTTTCTCGGCTTGTCACAGGACACTCTCTCAGACACGTTATCCGGGAAGTGCTTCCCGACCCAGGGGAAGAGGACGAGCGGGGACTGGCTTCTCCAGGCGCTGCTCTCTGCTCCCTGGCGGCACCTGTGCACGAAATTCTCTTCCCTTCCAGACCACCAGCACCTCCGAAGAGATGCCACACCCGTGTCAGCAGACCGAGAGTGCCGCAGGGGCCTGTCACCCCTTGGTGGCACCGCGGATTCATTCTCTGCCCTTCTCTCTGCCTTCCCACCCGTCTTTGTATTCTTGAAATTAAGACATATTGATGTTGTAGGAAATAGTCATTCCATCATAAAACAAAGTGACACCCTAAGGCACGCCTTTGAGCGGGAAGGCTGGAAATCTGTTGCAGCTGTAAATTGTCAGTTCACAAACTGAATAGAAAAAAACTAGCTGCACCTAAAATAAGGCCATTGCTTTAACCCAACAAAAACAAAAATTGCTGTTTTGAAGTCATACCACTCAAACATTGGGCTAAACCCAGGGTAGAGAGTGACCCTATAACTGTGCCAGAGTGCGGTGGCACATGCCTGTTCATCTGCAGGCTGAGGAGGACAAGTCCGAGGCCAGCAGGGGGCCCTGGCTTCAATTCCTGATACTACAAAAAATAAACAAATGAATAAACACAGCACAGGTTATCTAGAACACAAAGATAATAGTGGTAAATATATTTTAAAAAAAAACTTCCAAAGGAAAGGCTGACTTTTATTGGAAGAATCCAAAATTATCCGAGGCACTGCCATAGACAACTGGCCAGCTGGCCACCCTCTGGCTGGTGGGTGGAGCAGAGGCCCATCTCTGGCCATGTGTGCCAGGCAGCTCAGGCCCCTCTGCAGACAGTGCTGTCGTTGCATCCCTGCTCAGGCTGCAGAGAAAACTGTCTCACACTCAAACAAACTCTTCCCCTGTGTCCTTGGAGTCTTGCTCCCCTGACAAATAGCCAGAAGCTTCTTGCAGGAAGCGAGGTTTGGTTGAGTCTCAAAGTGACTGCTAATGGACAGTCAGGCTCCGAGCTGCTTTTGGACCTATTTCTCCTCTGAGCTTCTGGCCCCAGCTCTGTCATGATGCTTCTCTCCAGAGAGGCAGCCCTGTTTTTGAGTTGGCTGCTGAATTCTGGACTTGGCCCTGGTGGTCAGAAAGGACGGACCTCTCTCTCCTACATCCAGTTTGATGTTAAACTGGCAAGGCCCCAGGTTAAAGTCAAGCCACCCAATGTGAACAGGTCTGCTGGGAAACTCAGACACTGTTCCTCCCACTGTGCTCTCACAGATCCCTCTGTGACCCCAGTGGACGGCGAGGACATGCCTTCTTACGTCTGTGCCCTTGGCTTGCAGCTGAGACATACCCGCACCTGCGGCTTCACAGCCCCAGAGGCCAGTGCCTGGTCTCAGCCCTTCCAGGTAGGCACTGTCACCTGGCTTCCATGGGATGGCCAAGTCACAGGTCACAGTCAGATGCGGCTGCAGGGTGCCCATCCCTGGCCTCCTGACCCTGCATTCCTCTGCAGCTGCCCTGTGCTGCTTCCTCCTCTCTCCCCTGCAGGGCAGCCAAGCCTTGGCTGGTCCTGTTGGCCTCTCCAACACCACTTGGGGACTGCTTTTGTCCTGTTCCCTGTTATGTATCTCCCAAAAAATAGCTGGATCAATATTTGTTAAGGATTTCAAGCTCACTAGATAAGGTGACTCTATTTGCATATGCAAATAAGCCCCTCCTAAATTTTTAACGCAATTATATTTTAAAACCTTCAAAACAACTCAGATGGCTCATGCATTTCACTGTACTAGTAACTGAGTTAGCACACTTCGGTATAGCTGTTAAAGGGACGACCATGAACAAAGTCGTGAAAGTCTCGAAGGCATCGTAACCTGGAAAATACTTATGACATATACAATGTTAAAGTTTTAAACTTTCATATAAAACTACATGTCACATACCAAAATTATGTAAAAATTAGTATACACATGAAAAAGACACACAGAAAGATAAAGAAAAAATATAACTAAATGTTCAAAGTATTAATGTTTGACATAGTGGGTATTAAAATAGGATAGTGTTTTTTCTCTTCCAGTTTTTTTTTTCCTATTTAAAAAATCATTTAGGATCAGGCTAAATTCATGATGAGCAAATTATTTAGAATTTTTTTCTGTAAGTCAATCTGTGAGTAGGGATGCCATCTGATCTTTCGCAGGACACACCTGTTCCCCACAACCCCACTTCCAGGCTCTGTGCATTTTTTAAAGATGAAAGCCACCCCCATTCAGATGCTGTCGGCAGGAAGCACTGTGTGGGACTGGTGTTTTAGGCTTTGTCTTATCAATTAGGAAGGGCAGAAATGAAAGATCCCAGGGTCTTGAGGCCATCACACAGGCTGTGTAAACAGAAAAGCTCCATCATTCTCCAAAGGAAAAGCTGACAGTAAAATGTTCCCAGGGACATGGAGCCACACACTGTGGTCACTGAGCTCGGGATAAATGAGATAAACGCAGCATCTGATCAGAAGACCTCCTTTGCTCAGGGCTCAGAGCTTGTGGCACCACCTCCAGAGGCCTGGCACTCTCAGGGCTTCTGCCTGGAGGACCACGACACACCTCTTTAGAAAGATGAGCCTTGGGCTGGAGTGGTGGCTCAGCACTTGGAGAGCTTGCCTGACATGCACAAGGACCCGAGAACAAATCCCAGCACCACATACCTAACTAAGTGACGGAGAAACAAAGGCCAGATGGAAAAATAAATATAATTAATAAAAACAAAAAAAGGAAAGAAAGATGGGCCACCAGCCTCACGGCACGTGTGCTTCACCTGTGCCTGTCTGGATTTTTACAGGTGGTCAATATCGAGAACAGGAAAGACTGGCCCAAGGGAAATCTCAGACTCTCCCCGCTTCTCCTCTCCTTTCCTTTTCTTCCTCCCTTCCCTTGCCATGTGCTGGGCATGATCACAACACTCAGGATTCAAGGTCAAGATGTGGCCCTGGCTTATAAGGAGCAGGGTCTACACCTTCCCTCTGAAGGGGTGATGCAGGGGCCAGCAGTGAAAGCACTGCCCAACTTGGAAGCTTGTGGAAAATGCAGCCTCTCAGGCCCCACCTGGACTACTCACTCAGAACCTGGAATTTAACAGCTTCCCTGGGTGATTTGAGGACACTTTAAAGAGTGACATGTGCTGGTCAGTGGGACTTTATGGGACAAGCCTAATTCCTTCTGAGTGCAGTTATGATCAGATTCAGGGTTGGCATTATAATTCAGTTTTCATGAGCAATTTTAGCTCATTGTTCAACTATCACCTGGAAATATATGTGACTATCACAGGATTCACGGGCTCAGTCACAAGGACAGTGATTGCCTGGGAGAGTGGAAAGTCCCCTGGCCACCCCTGCCCTGTGCCTGGGAGGCTTTGTGGAGGAGGCTAGTAGGCAGGAAAGGGAGGGAAAGGGAGTCAAGAAAGGGGAAGTGGGTGTTCCCTTCTGCAGAGGAGCAGCAGGTGGCCAGCGGGGTCAGAGAAAACAAATTTGGATGGGCTCCTTCCTGGTCTTCCTCATGCAAGACTCAGAAAGCCAAGTTCAGTAGAACGAGTACTTCAGGGGCACCGGCATATGCTAGTGGGCCAAGGGCAGGGACACCACTGACTTCTACCCCTGTCCTCCAATGCTGCAGAAGGAAGGGTTCTTAGGAATGGCACAAGATTTCTATTTTCTATTTTCATTTTTGAAGATGGAAGTCTTGTTTTCATTAGGGCTGGCTCTTCCTCTACCTTGATAAATGAAATTTGAAGCACTGAACCTGTTTCATAAAGGCTGCTTCTAAAATGAAAGGGATTTTGGAGTTCGGCTCTTTAGTGTCCGAGGACCATCCCAGATCTTACTGGCACTAAGAAGTGCCAGGAGTTGCAGATAAGGAGTTAGTGGCTGGGATGGCGAGTCCCCGAGGTGCCACATCTCAAGGCCCAGGGCTCCTGGACAAGCAGATGTTGCAGAAGACATATGATCTCTCCTTCCTTCAGCCCTCAGGCTTCCTGTGGCTCAGGGTGGAGACCAACTTGAAATTAAAGTTATTCAGAAGAAGAGATGAAGAGTCATAGATGAAGGCTTAAATTTCCATGAGAAATCACCTGTATCAATGGCACAAAACCTTTGTATTTCAGGGGCGTGTGCAGAATGGGTTCAAGGATATTCATTCTAGGGGTGAGTCCTGCTGTCCAAGAAGGGACAACCTATAAAGTACCAACATCTTGCATTTTGAGTTGCATTCACTAAACTACACACAGACCACCAAGAATCAGTCAAGAAGAAGCAAATCCAAAACAAAATTCCTAAGAACACTAAAAAAAAAAGGCATTGGGGAGAAAATCCAGGGCAAGGAGGTAAAATCTGAAATTGTCTTGACTGTTAAATGCACGGGGATCTCCACCTGGTATCACTGTGGGGCCACCCGCTCCCTTGGGACTATGCTCGTGAACCCACAGGGTATGTCAAAGCCCAACAAGGCTCACACTGCATGTCACAGAGGCAGAAGGGAGTACTGTTTGCCCAAAACTGTGCAGATCAAACCCATATTCATTCATTTTACGCATCATAGCGCCTTTAGTTTTGGAAATGTTTGGTCATTCTGTGCCAGAGATTGGAGCCTTGGGGATCTGCTGAAAATCCTGGGAGCCACGTCCACCAAGGGAAGTGAGATGAAAGGTTTCTCACGGTGGGGACAATGGAGCACGTGGTTCTCCAGGTGCAAGTGCCTGTGCTTGTCCGCGCACAGCATGCCTATTTTGGTGAAAAGCAACTTTTGTTTACACTAGCGCATTCTGGAGGGCTCGCTGATGGAAAAGCACGACCTGAACTAACACAGGGCAGCTTACCGGAAGCTAAGGGCCCACTCAGACACAGACACCAGGGGCCACATGCTTCCTTCTTCCACTTCGGACGCAAGCAACCTAGACTCTCTTCCCCTCGTCCCGAAAGAAGACATCTTGATCAGGCCTTTCCTTGCCACCCCACCCGTGTTGCCTCCTCCCCAATCTGTTTTTCTTTTCTGGCTCTTACGGTTGTCCCCTCTGCTTGCCCACTCCCACCACCCATCAGGTGGGCCAACAACTCCAGATGGTTTACTCAGCAAGGCTCCCCGGCCCCCACGGTGGAATAGCTGCCCTTTGGGGCCCCCAGCCCAGGCTCTGGTCTTTGTCATGCCCACAGTTACTCACGAATTATCCTCCTCCTCCTGGGCCAGGCTGCAGCTGCTCTCCTGTGGGCAGCTTCTTTAGACAGGACTCCGAAGCCAGCAACACCCGTACTGCCCACACCATGCGAATGCCAGCCAGGGCTGGGGCCGTTATAGTCACCTGAGAGACAGTGAGAAGAACATGGGTCCTTTGGGATCTTGCAAGGCTCCGAACCACCTTCAAAAGGTGACAAGCACAGACAGGTGAGGCATCAGAAGGCAGATGTGCATCCAGAGGTGGGCATGCCTGTCTTTCCCTGGGGCCCACAGCTGACATTGGAGCAGGGTGACCTCCTAGGGGAGGTCAGAGGGTGCACCGAGGCCTGTGGGGTTGGCAGTTAGAGGCAAAGTCTTGGAGGCAGAAAAACCTGAAACATGGGCCAAGAATAAACAGTCTTACACTTTTCGGGGTTCATAAGCAGTTAGGTAGTGATTTTTTTTTTTTACAAAAAGGAATTGAGTCTACATATAGTGTTTTAAAGAATTTTTTTTTTTTTTTGTCCAGCAAGGTGGTAGAGCACGACTGTAATCCCAACAACTCAAGAGGCTGAGGCAGGAGGATCTCAAGTTCAAAGCCAGCCTCAGCAACTTAACCAGTCCCTGTTTCAAAATAACAAATCAAAAGGAAACAACAACAACAAAAAAGACCTTTTCACATGGAACAACTCTGAGGATATGTGAACAACGCGAGAGCATAGTTTAGACTTTCCGCTTCTCACTCTGTGACTCTCAGGAAAGTTTATTTGATATCTTATCTTATCCTTTGTGTTCTCCTAGAATGTTCTTCAAACATGCATTTAAAGTCCATGGCTAGTGGATAGCCACCTGGCCTCTAGCCAGGGTGTGTGTGGCAGCAGAGTGACTTGCATGGGAGACCGGAGGGTGAGAGACTTGTGTTCCCAGGCATGGTCCGGGCCTCTGTTCTGCCTTGGACACCACTCTGCAGGGCCGGAGGAACAAGCTGCCCGTCAGCGATTCTTCAGCCAGGATTCCCTTTCGCCCACTGCAGGCAGATCGTAAAAATATCTCCTGCGGGCATCTTTCCCAAAAAGGGAGAGGCAATTCACCGTCCAGGAAAACAGTCTATTTAAATAAAAGCACCGAAGGGGAGAAGGGTTGGGCCTCCCCGAGATTCATGTCCTATGGTATCTGGAGGGGGAAGAGTGCCAAGCTGCTTTTGGGGAACCTAGGGAGAAATGGCGACATCTCACGTCCCCCAGTGGGGGGAGGCATACCAAGAGGAGGCCAGGAGGTCCAGCTGGCTGCCCTCCCTGCCCTGCAGAGAGTGGAACCCTCCCCTGACAGAGTGCCTCCTCCCCTCCCACTTCCTGCCACCGCCTCTGGGGCACCTTGTCCACTACTCAGCCGGCCTTATTTTCTGGCTACCCCAAAATAACAACATTTGATACGAGGACTCTGAAGGATTTGGCTTGGGTCCTGTTCCTAAATTCCTGACTCAAGTATTGTAAATGAGAACTACTTTATTTTTTTTCTTTCCCAGCCAGGCTATTTTCCCCTCCCCACCCCCTTGAGATATTGGGAGAACCCCAACCAAGGGTTCAGTGCTTAATGGGTCACAGGGTATAAATAGTGGTGTTGAGACATAACACAAGGCTCTTTGTACTATCATGCAACCAAACCTAAAAAAAGCTTGCAAACAGTGCAGCTAACAGAGCAGCCGGGCGGGTGGGGGCGTCCAGCAGGGCTGAGCACAAGCTGCGAGCTGTATTTGCACACCCCGGCATTCCACTGCAGGTATCTATTTACGGCCTTGCCCTGAGCACAGGATACCCTATTCATGGGATACGTGCTCCAAAAAGCTCCATTCCGTGGATGCTTGTGTGCTGCTGGTGGCTTGTACGCATGAATCTGGCCCACGGAGGCGGGGTGGAAGCATGAGTTTGGGGCTCCGGGCCTCAGCTGCCTCCCGCTCTGTGCTGTTCCTCTTGACACTGTGCAGCAAGCTCCCTCTTCCTGTCCCTCCAGTGGGACACACAGGCCACCCCCTGAAGGTGGGCTCTGAGCGACACTTGGTGCTGCTTGAAGTCAAGACGATTGTGTCCGTGGGCTTCTTGACTTTGAGGCCCTCTTTGAACATGCGATGTTATCCTAATTCAACTAAATTGTCATTATGGGGTCAGTTCCTGGAACAAGTTAAGTGGAATGAGCCAAAGTATCGATTTATTTGCGACTAGTCATTGTATCTGGAGACCCTGGGGGACCCTGAAAGTTGATTAACCACGACAGGTCTCACGGTGTTTCTGGGTGATTGTGGTGAGCCTTGGGTGTATCATGAGGGGTGCCTATTTCCATATGACAGTTACATTTATAGGCCCTAACAGAAGGACTGTTCCCTGCTTGAAGGGACTGGACTGAGGACCATGTGACTCAGCGGCTGACAAGTGGAATGATTCTCAGAGCTGTGTGGCCCAGAATTTCTGCTGGCTACAAGAACTGGGATTTCAGAAGTAGAAAGTTCATGTTTCAAGCCTGCTGGGCAGGAACCTGAACTCCGGTTGCTGGCAGTGCACCCGGGCACTCAGGAGTGGCCAGGGTTCCGGTCATTCAGTGTCCTATGTTTAAATTATGAGCCTGTAAGGGAGAGAAAAAAAGTTGGCAGGGTTCTATTACCTTTTGGAAACTACAAAATAAAATCTCCTTTGGCAAAGAGCCTCCTTCCTCTGTGGGCTCTCCTCAGGCTCCTTGGATAGGACTTCGCTCCGGCCAAGCCACACTGCCTCAGCTGTCCATGCATCCATCTTCCACTGTGTGTGCGTGGGGGCATGGAAAGAGCACTTTGCTCCTCAAGTCTTTGGATTAACTAGAAATGAGCGGGATGGCTGAGCAGAAGGCCACACAGTGCTTAGGCCCGTGCTGGGCTGAGGAGTTACCTCAGATGCTCTGTTCATGGGGGTTGGGTTTCGGTAGCTGGTACTCGAGTGGAGTTTCCAAGGCAGAGAAGTAAGAAGGTCCCAGCAGCACCAGGTAGCCCCGGAGACCCCGTGGTCTTCCCAATACTGGGGACTGCACGGAACATTTACTAAGGAGAAGCCAAAACTGAGCCCTCATTTGACGTGCATAGCGTACCTAGGACTGGTCCCATCTCGTGCCCAGACTTTGAAGGCAGCAGACTTAGGAAGTCAAAGGTTAAAGGCGAATCACACTGTGGAGGCAGCATTGGAACCCAGAGTTTTCATCAACAGCCTTGCTAACTCCATTCCTTCACTGCTCACCTGCCTCTCCCGCTACGCTGGCAATGTAGCTGGGACTCCGCAGCTAGGGCTCAGCAGTGTCTCTGGGCGGTGAAAGCAGGGAGAAGCCTACCTGCTTCCGTGTATTCCGCACCTGGAACAGGCAGAGGAGACGGCTGCTGCTCCTGGCTCTTCTCCAAACTGGTGAGCGCCCAGCGGGAGAAGCAGGCATCTGGGCAGTAACAAGGGCCAGCTCCCCAGGCCCGGGCCACCCTGCTCCCTGCACCTTCCTGCCTCAGCCCTGAGAAACGGTCTGGCTCAGAGACATTGCCCATCCCGAGGAGCTCTGCCCGTGCCCTGGGGACTGCTGCCTACCTGCAAGGTAGACCAGTGGAAAGAAAATCCGCATTTCATGACATTACTGAGCCCTGTGTTAGAAGTATCCTGATTGGTGAATAAACAACCAGAAACCAACAACAACAAAAGTGAGTTTTCTTCGTCTCCGCTTCATCCTTCTATTTAAAGGGCCCGAGCTCTGGATTGGCCCCAAGGGCTGTGTGGGATCCTGGGACAGTCTGGCTAACTTGCTGGGGCAGCTGTGCTCACAGCCCTCATTCCCTGGTAAGTGGAACTTCGAGACGCAGTTTCCAGCCCATCACCTGCCAGCTGCTGCTTTTGCCACTCCTGCGGAGAGTTCCTGAGGGGCACGTTCCCTGCCCTCATCAGTCCCTACTCAGCACAGTGTCCCTGGGCTCATTTCAGAGCAAACGTCCCAGATGGCTACTCGGAATGGCCTGCCCAGACAGACTTCTCCTCCCTCAGTTCAGAAAGCCTGTGGTCTGCGCTTCCACCAGGGGGAGAGCTGCTGGAGGGCTGACCCACGTCTTCTCATTTGGCCCTGGCACCCAGCACAGAACCTGGCCTACAGGAGCTGTCATATCATGTGCGGGACGCATAAGCCAGTGCTGGAATGAGGGACAGGCACTATTGCCTGTGTGGCACAAACGAGGACGCACCCAGACTCTGAATGACCGAGGACCGTCCGTGCACATGGGCACTGAGGAGGCCTCGGCTCTGGTCCTTTCCATCAGCTCTGTGCTGTGTCCCATGATCACCTTGCGTCTGGTCTGCATCCCTGTCTCCTCCACCCAGAACTCCATGGTTCAGCTCAGCTCAGCCCTGTGTGGCCCGTCCCCTGCCGGATGCTCTGGGATAGCCCACACTGTCTGCCCAGCTCCACTCCTTCAGGACAGGGGGATACTCCCATGGCTGGCTGGGGGTCTCTTCAACACCCCTTCCTGCCCACTGCCAGCCCGCCCAGCGTCTTTGCGAGTCTCATCCACTCACTGCTCTTCTGCCATTGGTTCATCCACAGCCCGCTGGCCACCTTAACTCCAAGGCCTCTGGCCTCTCATTCCACAAGCCCCTGCATCCCCCGCCCCATGCACTAATCTCTGGGCCCTGGGAAGCCCACCCTACCCTATGGATTCAAACTTTATTTCCCAGCACTTCTCAGAAATTATCCCCAGTTACAAGTGTCACCGTTGCTCCTTCATGGTCCCCGCATACATGACACTGCTTTCAGCTTTGCCTGAGGTTGTCTCCTTGTGCCCCTCTGTTGCCTCCCCAGGATCCCTGAGTCTCTCTCCTCTCCCCTCCTACTCCCCTCTTCGAGCTCCACGCCCCTCTGCGCCTTCTCACACACCCTTGTAGATTGGATCGGATCCCTAACTAGTGAGCACTCACTGACTCTAAGTTCTCTGAGAGCAGGTTCTGAGCCTGTCTGATGCGGAGGTGGGGGAAGAACTTACAGAGACCACATGTCGTGCTTGTGCTCCTGACCCGCCTGTGCTGATCGTGGCTGGGCGGGGTTCTAGTTGAGAAATGTTAGCTGTGCTTGTGTCCTTCACTTGGGGACATCTGGGGCGCCCAGTGGAGGCTCTAGTTTGCGCTGGCTGCTGCTTCTGCTTTCGGTTCTGCCTTTCCCTTCTCCTTCTCTGACTCCTTTTCCTGCGTGTTCATCAGCCCTGTCTTGTGCGCCAGTCCTTTTCCTGTGGGCCACAAGACTGCCAGGTCTTAAAACAATCATAGCAGGGCTGGAGCGATGGCTCAGTGGTTAAGGCGCTTCCCTGGTGTGCATGAGGACTCAGGTTTAAACCCCAGCCCCACATACACAAGGAAGTGTCGGAGCAGTGAAAGCCACATGAAAAACTAAATAAAATTGATTCTCTCTTTTCCTCTCTCTCTTAAAACACATGGCAATCCAATGTCTCCCTTGCCTCACACACAGAATGCACACCATAAATGTCTGTCAAATAAATTAATTCAAGAAACATCTGGCATCTAGAATCCTCAGAATCCATAGCATTTGAGCCAGGTGCCTATTTCTGTGCTCTTAACTTCTAAACACTCTTGTTGTGATGTGTCCACCCTGCAAGGGCTAGTTCCAATCTGTTCCTCTGCTTCCTCCTCTTCCTGCCATCTCTGTGCTGCCAAATATATTCTCCTGGTATCCTCTTCAAAGTGATTATTTGGCTTTCAAAGAACCCACTCATGAAAAAAAAGTTCCATGATTATTAATTGCAATTATTAGACATTATCATATTTGCTATAGCAAGAGGTAATCCACAGAGATTAATCAGTGTAAAATATGCAATTTATGAAATGACCTCTACATACCCTAAGGAAAAAATTAACACATTAATAAGAGATGAGATTGCTGTTATTAGGCTCTCCAAAGGTCTTTATATATATTTCTAAAAACTCACTTTGCCCTCAGGATGGGAGGTGCAGCTTCCTGGCATGTGTGCTCATGGATACCCCTCCGAGTACACTGTGCTGACGTTGAATCTCAACCTGATCTACCACGGGGCTGGCTGCCAATAGGCATTGCACAGTAATGCCAGACGGCAGGACACTTTGTACGGTGGAGTCACACGCTGCATGCCTCCGGGAACCGTGGCGCCCACACCAGTGTCCCTCCCTGCAAGGAAACCTCAATAAGATATTCCATTGAAGATTTAAGGCCACACATAGTGTGCATTTGAAAGCTAATAATTCATATTTTCTTTGTGAGAATGATTCCACATTTTATGCAGCATAGCAATCACCACAATTGATTCATAAAAGCAGAATTGCCTAATCAGTGGACTAGAAGTATAGTCACCATGAGTATGAATCTTCCCGTCTTCTAACGACCCCAAGCTAATCATTCAGCTCTTCTGGCTCGTTTTCCTGATTAAAACAGGCAAATAAAGACCACAGCAACATGCAGCTCCCACGTTAGTGGACCAAGCATGAAGAGTAAGGATCAGCCAGTCTGCAGCACGGGGGCTGGGAGCTCGGGGAATCCACGCCCAGGCTCGCCTTAACTAGCGTTTCCTGTACTGATGAAAAGGTAGTAAAACGAAGATGGGATTCGAGCGAGAAGCTTTAAGCAAGCCCTTGACATTTTTAGTTTTCTGCTCTATGAAAGGGTTTCTTTCTCACTGACTGTTGGGAGCATTCGATGACCTAAGAGAGGTCAGACACCTTTACCTTTGCAGGGGGACGCTTCCCTTGCTGGGTTTGGATTTTGTGCTGGCTGGGTAACAGCAACCCCACCTCCTTCCAGCAATTGTGCCCTAAACACTTCTCTTCCTAGCTCGGAACCATAGTCCACCAACAGAACAACTCTGTGGACCTCTATAGTTTTCCATGGGTCTGATATGTCTGTTCCCAGGGCTGAGGGTCTTGGCTGTCCAGTATCTGATGGGAACGCAAAGGTGTGTGCTGCGCCCACCAGCCACCCGCACCCTGCAGAAAGCACCTATGCACAAGAAATCTGCTCTCCAGCGAGGGTGCACACCCCTCCCCAGGATTCTGCATGGCAGGTCTGTGCCCGACAGGGCTGGGGCACGGTAAAGAGAGAAGCTGATAAATAGGGAGGGCTGCCGGAAGCTTTTACAGCTTGTTGAGATATGAGTTCTGCCACCTCCGTTGTTGTTTTTTGAACAAAAACAAATTACAGATTGGAATCTCGGAGACACCCCCCTCCTCTGGACTGCCCTGACATGTCTCATGTCTAGGAGCCACCTTCCCCCTTCATTCTTTGTTCCTACCAAGCCACCCCCATCAGAACCGGTGAATCACTCTCCTCCACTTAGAGAGTGGTATCCCCAGTCCCACAGCTGCGAAGCCAGCTGCTGTGAGCTCAGTCCTGCCGAGGGTATCGCTCCCTAGTGAGGGAGGGAGAGGCACACCTCAGGGACAAGCAGTTCTGGAGGGACCTCCTTTCTCCCAGGCACCACCTTGACCCTCCACAGGACCAACTGTGCTGACTCCCAGGACAGAAAGCATCTTCCCTCCGCCTGCCGTGTTCTCTCCTGGGATCTGGTCCCTGCCCTGCGGGCGGCCCCACAGGCTGGGACCACTTGGCACAAGCAGGCCCATCTGCATGGGATGCAGCCTCCAATGCGCCTTTGGCTTTGGGGAAGGCAGCAGCTGTCTTTTGGAAGCTGAAGTGGAGTGCTAAGGTTGTCCCCAAGCACCCAGCCACCCTCAGATCCTGCAGCGGCCACTTGCTCTGGTGGGGCTGATCCTATTTGGGCTCCAAGGCAAACTCCTAACTAGGTACCATCAGGACAATCCCATCTCCTTGTCCTGGGATTGGCCAGGCCAGGGCAGACCTTAGCCAATCACAGCACAGTATTCTCTTGGTCACAACGATGACGTCAGAACTGAGCCAATCACAGCGAAGCCAGGGCTCTCCTGTTGCAGAAGGATGCTCTCTGCTCTCCATCCCCAAGGGTACAAAGGAGGAAGTGTGTCAGCCGTCTGGAGATCACTGGCAGCCCGCCTGCAGAGCACCTGCAGGGGAGGTGGGGCCCAGCGAGTCAGAGGCGGCTGAAGTTCAGCCTAAGTGGGTGAGACCGGAAGCTGGCCTGCCAGAGTTTTCAGTTCCAAGAGCTAATGAGTCCCTTTATAGTTAAGCCTGTTGGGTCGGATATCCTGTGAGTGCATGAAAGTTTCATGACCATAGAGGCATCAAGGTCCAGGAGACCATGGGAGGAGGAAAAGAAAGCTTGAGAAGGGGCCATTTTAGTTAATTTTATGTGTCAATTTGTCTGAGCTGTGGTGCCCAGATGTTTGGTCAGATACCAATCTAGATGTTTCTGTGAAAGTATTTTTTAGATTCACTAATATTAATATCTAATGTTAATATTTAAATCAGTAGACTTTGAATAAAGCAGATTACTCTCCACCATGTGGGTGGGCCTCATCTAATCTGTTGAAGGCTTTCCCAGCAGAGACTAAGGTTTTCTGAAGAAGGAACTGAGCCTCAGGCTTATGACACAGAAACTGGCTGAGTCTGAATGTTTTGCACTCAAGACTACAACATCAGTTCCTTAATGAAATTCTAGTATACCACACTGCTCTATGGATTTTGGACTTGCCCTACCCACCACAATGTGTAAGTCAATTAAAGTAAATCTCTCTATATCTATTGGTTCTGTTTCTCTGGAGAACCCTACCGCGGTGGCACTGCTAGGATGGGACAGGCTCCAGATGACTTGATGGCACAGTTGAATTTGGGAGGTAATGATGGAGACGAGGCACAACACCTTCGGCTCCCATAGTCTCAGGCACAGTGCACTCAGTGGTTGGATTGTGCATCCCAGATGAGACAGGAGATTCTCAATGGGTTTGTCAGCATGGTGACAGAGGACCAGGACAGAAAGTCATCCCCTAGAGACAGGAAGGAAACCAGGCAGGAAGCAAGACCTCACCACTGGACTGGGGCTTACAGGCACTCCCCAGTGCCAGGTGGAACTTGTGCAGGGTCCAGCCAGAGTCCAGGCTCGTGGACTTGGTCAGCATGGTCAGGAGAAGGAGAGCTGAGACCAAGGGGCTGTGGAACTGCCTAGAAGCACTCCAAGGGCCATGGTCCTGGGGCTGGGAGGGAAGGAGACTCGGGGAGCCACATGGATTGCAGGGGTGCAGGATGATCCTTCCTTGTGCCTGGGTTGTTCTGGGGACTGGGCTGTATGTGAGCCCTAGTGAGGCAACCCTAGGGCCTGGGGCAGAGTTGCAGTGCCTCTTCCTCTAGGCACCCACACCCTTTTACTTCTGCCTTGGTAGAAGGACCATCTTCCTCCAAGGGATGCTACAAATGGATCTGTTATGGGTTCAAGAAGAATGAAGCAGGTAGGCAGCAGCCCCTGTGCTGACAGTCGTGTGTGACTCTTGAGCACACATTAAAAAGACACTCACTAGCACAGGTTTCCCACAAACCTAAGGCAAAGTTACTTCCACTCCCTTGGTGGACATGCCCAAAGGAACCAGCCTTTTCTGTTTCTGTATCCAGACTTCTGTGTGTCTAATGGTCTTGCCCTGGGGACAAGAGTGAAGGTCAGCTATTCTGGAATGTTCTCCCAGCATGCCAGGAGAAGGATGTAGCTTCTCTGCACTGGGGACCTCATGGCTCCCAGTGGAGACCTCATGGCAAATCTGAGCAAAGCATTTCTGCAGGGCAGTGCAGACCTGTGACCCAGTGCAGCAGAGCCCTGAGGACTAGCTCCCAGCCAGGCCGCGTCCTTGGGTAAGCTTCGGAGGGCAGTCTGGAGGACTGTACAAATGGTTGAAGAGCTAACCCCAGGGGTGTCCAGGTCTTGGTCTTGGTCTTTATGTTTTTGTAAATTCTATTTGAGGGGAAGTGAGTCTCTAACTTTGCACTAACCTAAGGCTTCTGGGGGTGGAAACCCCAGATTGAGTGGTGAAAGTCAGCACTTTGGAGTCTCTTTTGAGCTCACTGCGTTGTCGCGTGCGTTAGCGTTCCCTCTGCTCCTCCGGTGGGGTGACAGGTGTGCACATTTGGTTGCTTAGAGTGGGACTGGCCTTGGCCCTTGCTAACCGGAGTGAGAGACCAAGCACCTCAGATTCTTCCAGGCCAGCCTCTCCCTGGCTCCCACAAGGTGCCTGGTCTTTGTTCTCATCCAGAGCTCCCCACAGTGGGGCTGGCAAGAGTCGGATGGAGTGGAGCCACACAGATGGGGGCAGGGCAAGAGCAAGGACAAGCACCAAAGGGAAGATCCCAGGGAGCGAGGCTTGTGTAGGGGTCCCTGAAGTTGGGGGACACTTAAAGGATCACCGAAAGGACCCATCCCAGAGGACTGGTGGGGAAGACTTTAGGTGCTCTGTGAGGGGGAAGGGAAGTCCTCCCAGACCTCAGAGGCCTCTGCTTTGCATGATTACAAGACCCTCCACTCACAAAGTCACAGTCCCAGATAGACTTTGGGGTAGAGCTGCAGCACGAAGGTATTGGAGTCTTTAACCACAACACTGATCTGTGCCCACTCAACAAAGCCTTTCAATAAAGGGACTTCTGCTGACCTGCTCCCGAGACTTCCTGGGGGGTCATCAGGTAAGTCCTGGCTTGTGGCAACAACCCCGCTGCCTGCCTCCCTCCACCATGCCAGAAGGTGGAGGACCAGCGACCAGAACCCAGTCCCACCGCCATTGTGGCTGAGCCTGAGATGCTGTCCCCCAGCCCCTGTGAGACCCTCCTCCCTCCTGCTTTATCTGAACCCCCCATGTAAAGCCACCTCAGGGGACATCCCCCTCTGAGGGCACTCTGGTGGGGTTGGTTGGCCTGTGCCCCTGACTGCTGCTCCCTAGCCCTCCTGGTCCGGGTCCACCCACATGGACCTTCTCTCCTAGCTGCACAGTGACCACAGGTCCCAGGGCATGTTCAACATCCCAAAGCCATCATACCCAGCTGACATTCAAACCTTCAGCTAAGACAGTTGTGTTGCTGTCAGCCACTAACTCTGCTGCCCGCAGCAGAGGCTGATGACACAGGACGGTGAGGGAAGGCCTTGCTGATCAGGGGACATTTGAGTACCAACTGAAGGAAATGAGGGACATGCCCTGAACCCTTCAGTGACTTGGGTGTGGTTGGAGTGTACCCCAGGGATTCTGGGTTGGGAGCTTGGTAGTCACTGTGGCGGTATGGTGGCTCCCAGTGGGGGTACTTAGGTAACAGGGGTACCCTGCCTTTAGAAGGGATTAGGGCTAGCCTTGCAGTATTTTCCCTGTGAGGGCAGGTTGTTAGAAGAGGAAGCCCGGTCCCTTGGTCCCTCTGGCTTCCCATCTCACCATGTGATCTCTCTCTCAAGTATCCAGCCATTTGGAGGCCAAACTGATGGGACTGACTGATCTTGGATTCCCAGCCTATAAAACTAAGCAAAACAGACCTCTTTTCTCTATAATATACCTAGCTTCAGGCATTATTCTATAGCAATTATTCTATAGACCTATGAACAGATATTTGGGGAAAGAGCATTCCAGGCAGAAATGTAAAGGTCCTGAGGAGGGAGCATGCTCAGTTCAGCAAGGTCAAGGAATTGCGCAGAAGCCCAGGGGGCTGAAGTGCAATGAGCAAGGGCAGAAGCCATGTCCAGGAGGTAGCAGTTCCTTGCAGACCACTGCAAATCCTTGGTGTCTGACTCTGAGTGAGACAGAAAGGCCCCAGAGGAATCTGAGCAAAGGAGAAACAGGACAAGAGCAACATTTTAAAGGCTCATCTGGCTTCTGAATTTGAAGATAAACTGTAGAGGACAAGGGCAGAGCTGGAAGAACAGTTAGAAAGCTTCCAATGCTCTAGGCGAGAGATGAAGGCAATGAGATATTGATGGAGATTTGCTGACCGACTGGTCAGGGACCTCTCTTTGATCTAGACCCAAGCAACTGGAAGAGGGGCCTGACATTCAGAAAGATGGAAAAGCCCCAGAGGACATGTGGTGGGAGGAGATCGGGAGACTTGTGCCAAGTCAGAGATAATGAAGTGTTCAGGAGAAGGTGCTGGGCGGGTAGCTGGGCAACCCAGGCTGGGACTTGCAGGAAGAGGTGAGATGAGGAGGAGGCAGCAAAGGGGGCTGAGGGGAATGGCCAGAGAGGTAGCCGAATGAAGAGCATGACACTGGGAACAAACTGGAGACCCGGGGGTTGTTTGTACCACCGAGCTCCAGCCCTGAGCCAGCACTTAGTATGCCCGACATCCCGAAAGGTATGCTCCTTACCCTTGCTCATCAAGCCCCTTGACGACCTGAGGTAAGCACTACCCTGAGCCCATTTCACAGATAACTAGAGTGGGATTAGAAGACTAACAGTGAAGCTGGGACGAGGCGAGGAGGAGGTGACAGTCCAACTTGGGCCACCGTCTTCACAGGAAAGAACAAGCAAACCTCTGCGTGATGAACAGATGTGGGCTCCTCCTGTAACTCTTCCTCTCCAGCCTTGGAATGCCCTCCCTCTTCCTTCCAGATGCCTGTGGTCTGTCCAGTCCTGAAGAGTTGCAACCTAATTGCACAAGCGTCCTCAACCCCTGGGCAAACACAGCACTCGGAAACATCCGGGCTCAGCGAAGAGGGGCTGTGTGTCACGGAGCCCTTGAGGAAACTCCTCTCAGAGCTGAAGGAGAGTGGCTGAAGGCTCCCATCTGGATGACTGGCTCCACTGCAGACAAGTGTGACTTATAAGACGTTATTGTTTCACTAGGTACAGTGGCACATGCCTGTGGTCTCAGCTGCTTGGGATGGGAAGATCTACGCCAGCCTGGGCAACTCAGTAAGACCTGTCTCCAAATTTAGAAAAATAAAGTCTGGGAATGAAGCTCAGTGGCAGAGTGCTTACCGAGCAGTGGAGAGGCCCTGGGTTCGATCCCCAACGGCATGAAAACAAAAATCTTTTTTTTTACAAAAACAATTTTACTGAGGTCAAAATTCAATAAAGGTGCGCCCCATACATTTTCATTGATTCGTTATCTAATCTTTAAAAATGCAGTATTTTCAATCGTATGTTCAGCCCTCTATCTCCCCAGCTGCTGCCAGCCACACAAATAGCACCTTGTTTTTAAAGCCATCAGTGTCCTGAGGTTGCCGTTTTGGTGGTTTAAAGGTAAGCTCTGTGAATGAATCCGAGCTGCGAGGTTTTAAGGACAATATTCATATCCTTTATTTGCAGGCTGCTTTTTTATTTCATCCTCCCACCCCCCAAAAAAAAAAAAAAAACCAAAACAAAACAAAACAAAAAACAAAAAGCTATGCATTGCCCAAGGTGATGACCTTGACACCTCCTCTGGCACAGAAACCCAGGAGAGGAAACCCCTGGCTCCGAGCGCAGGCGCAGGCCCGGCCTCCAGACAACGCATCTTCCCTGACGGCAGCAGGGGGAGCCCTTCTTCCCGGTGTTTCCAGGCCACTTGCTGTCACCCGCTTCCACACAGCACAGCACAGTCCATGTTCCGTGTCACATGTGTCCAGCCACCTGGGGAGCCCTGCATCACCTACACAGTGCTGCTTCAGGTCCGGCTGGTGCATGCCCGGACCCAGGAGAAATCAGTAACCTGTCATAGAGATTGCCCAGGTTGACTCTCAGCCTCTCCCAAGGTGAGGCCCTGTTTTGTTGTTTTTTAATAACAGAGACGCAAAAATTAATTCAATTATCTTAGATGGCTGCGCAAGGCCCGAGGACCGTGAAGATTCCTGGCCCTTATTCCGGGAGTTTTGTGCAGCCAGGACAGGGCAGAACGATTCAGAGATGTGTTCACATGAGAACCTGCACTTGGGTCTCAGCACGGTTCTCTCCCGGGGTCTGCGGTCCTGCAGGAGCAGAGGTGCTCGCTGTGCCTGGGGACCGCAGAAAACAAAGCCAAATCTCCCCGCCATTGCCTGTCAACCTGGAAACGCTTCCAGCTTTTCGATCAAGTTATTTCATAGAAAGCTACTACAATGACTGTGGGCCCACGATCACGAAAGAAAATTCATTTAGGGATGTCTCGTGCTGGTATGCCACACACACACCAAAGCCTCGGCCGCTCCCACCTGATGCCTGCCCCCTGCGCTGCAAGGCTGGTGATGAAGGCCATTGTAGCCTCACTTTTAAAAAAGCAAAACAGGCATACCGGTTTTTAAACAATGTTATTCAGAGTACTCAGTTGAATAATGAATAATTTATAAAGATTAGAAGTCACTTGGGTGGTGCCTCGAATGCCCAGTCGCACGGTGTTCAGAGAAAAGCCTAACTTTTAAATGTAAATAAAGTTTCTCCGTAGAGCGTCCACTTCCTTGTGGGCAGTCGTTTGTCGCCTTTACTGGCTCGGTAGTTCCGGTAGCGGCAGGTCCCGCAGTTGGCTGCACAAATGCACTTCCAGCACCGTGTGCGCGGCGGCGTGCGTTCAGCTAGCGCGGTGCCCCTCGCCCGGGCCTGTTTACTCCGGCAGCACGGAACATTTGGCTTATTTTAGCTACAGCCTGCAAAGGGGGTGGGGACGCGGCACTGTGATTTCCAAAAAGGGAGTGTGACATTTGGGGCAGCTGTAGTCCAGCGCCACCCCTAACTTAGCCAATCCACTGGGCCGGGCTGGCGCGCGCCAGGGACCCCGCGGCTGCCGCCGAGGCGCGTGGACCCTGCCCCGGCCCGGCCGCCCGGGCGCCGCCGCCGCCTGTGCCTTTATTTGGAGCCGCGCGCGGGCGCGCACATTCCTCCCCGGGCGCCCACCGCGGGGCCGCGGCCCGCTAATTATAGCGCGCAGCTGGCGCGGGCCGCGGGGCGGGCGCCGTCCCCTCGCCTGCTTCCGGGCCGCCGCCTGGCCGGGGTCGCGCAGGTCCTCGCGCGCGGAGCGGGAAAGTTCTGGAACGGAGCGGGGCGGCGCAGACGGTCCCCTGGGGCCCTTCGGGCCCTACGCAGCCGCGGAGCGCGAGGGCGCCTCCCGCTTCCTTCCCTCCAGTAAACAGAGTCTGCCCAAGCCGGAGGCCCCGGGCGATCGCGATTCAGAACAATGATACAAACTTTAAAAAGCATAAAGAAAAGAAAAAGCTACATTTTGACGATTCTGACCCCGTTGCGCGGGTCCCTTGTTTGCTCGCAGATGACCGCGCACCGCAGCCCCTGGCCGCTGGGCGCACCAGCAACCTGCATCTGCCTTGGTCAGAGTTCTGTGGTTCGGTTTTCCGTGGGACCCTATTCCCTGAGCGATGGTTTTTCATACCCCTGGCAGGAAACCATCATGGGGCTAACTTGTTGCTCTGCGCCCTGAGCGGAGGAACTGACTGGCCTTTCCTACCCGTGGCTTGGACTGCACCCTCTTCAGGACCTACTGCACTCAGCCTGGAAGGTGGGCCCTACTTGTAGGTGTAAAGTAATGGCAGCAGCCCATGTGGTGCTTATTAACTTCTCTAATGACTGTGACCCCTGTGAAATTCTGATTTCAGTCATATATGGGATACAATAAATCTTTATCCTTTATCGCCCAAAAGACTAATTGAATTGCTATTTGCAGCAGAAATAACAAAATGGGGGTAACAGTTTTCACTAAGGCCCCTGACAGCCTTTTCCTGGTAGTCTGGATCCAGGCTGGGCATCCCTGGCAAGCCCAGGCACAAGCTGAATAAAGTGCTGAGTTATTCAACCCAGACAACCCCTACTCCGACACATCAGTTTTTAGCAGACTTCTATTTAAAACAATCTTAGGTACTGCTCAGTAAATTAAGATTTCCTTTTAGTGAACTCCACATATTAATCCTAGACCCTGAGCTGTTGAAATGCTGTTTCTAGGTTTTTTTGTTTTTCCCTTGGAGACACAGCTACATACAGTTCAAAATATTGTACTTGAACCGTCACAAGAAAGATGTTCTCCAAATGGCAGAGGGTACAGTGACCTCGATATTTATGTGTGAGGTTGTCACGTGTGTAGTGTACAGCACAAACCTGACTCACTGGTGGCAGGATGCGTGTGCCCTAATGGGCTTTTGCAGGTTACTGATGGTGAAGCTGTGAATACTTAGAAATACTAATTGCTCAGCACACTTGGTTAAGTGGCGGGATCTACAGATTATGTAACAGTTCCTTTCCCCCAAAATGTAAACTATATTTAGAAATATTCAAATGTGACATTACCCTACACAAGGGTGTCTTATCTCAGTATCAAGGGCTTCTGCTGAGCTGCTGGAGGAGGCCTTTTAGATTATGCAATCAAACTTGTAAAGCCCATTCAGAGAACCAGCGTGGTGATGCTCTCCACTTCACTAGGAATCCTGCAGCCCAGTCTCCAGGTCTTGTCTAACCTCGGAGAAAGCATCTCCCAGAGGCTTTACTGGCTATCTTGAGATAAGTTTTACTTCCGTGCTAGACTGTGCCAGTTTGTAAAGGGCCTTCTGGTTTTGTTTGTTTCAGAGAAATATTTACAATTGTATTATAGAAGAAACCTGGTCTAAGATGGCTGTTCTAATAAGGAAATTTTTTCATTTTTCAGATTCAAAATAAAAGAAGAGCTTTTAAGATACGAGGTCTAAATGATTCTAAAGAGTGGGTTTGATTATTTTTTGCCTTAGAATACCTTTTCTGTGGGTAGTATGGATTTTAGTTTGCTCAGCGCCATGAAGAAACACAGTATTCTGATTAAAAACCAGTGCACATAGATTTCATATTCTGTAATCTTTTAAGAAGTAAGCTATCAGAGGAAATGTAAATCCAGCATTTCAGGTAAGAGACTGGGAGCAGGTAACATACACCAAAGCAAAGTCCACTGTCAGAGCTAGATGTGGTCCCCGCACAGGGGGTCCCAGAAGGGCCTCATGCTCTCCCAGAGCTGCACCCTGGCTCCGTAATGTAATTTCTTGATGGTAAATAGGGGTGGTGTGGAACTCCGTACTCATGAACTTATCTGAGGGTAGGGAAATACAGATAATCCACAAACCCGGGCATTTTCTATCTTCCAATCTCTTAAGAAATTGTCTATTTTTGTGTCCTCAGGCTGTTGACAGGGATCGTGACCCAGAACCTACACAGCTGAACCTGGAAAAACCCTGTAGTTTTTTAACTTTAACCCTACTGCTGTGTTAGAAGCCGAGGCAGTGGCACCCCAGGAGTTAACTGCTCCCCAGACCCAGAGCAGATGATGAAGTGGCTAAATATGTGTTCCATTCACTGGGGCATCTGACCTCCTGGGACTGAGGAAAGGCGTGTCTTCTCACGCTGTTCCTTATGAACAAAAGGCAAGCAAGTGAGGGTGACTCAGGACTTCTGGTGGCCTGCACACAACTGAACATTTTTCTGAATGATTCCACGTACACTCTTAGGAATCAGGAAGACAAACATTTTACTCTTTGCTAACCAAATAAAACATCTCTAAATCATATGCAAAACAACTTTGAGTAAAGGACTACTTAAAAATTAGAAACTAAAAGGGTTCTATGCTTTCAACTTTTTCTTCCCTTTGGGGAATAAACAAAGACATCTGCCACATCAAGAATCTGGTCTGTTTGTTTTTAAACTGAAAACTGAATGTAATCATTAAAGTTTACCTTGGGGAGGAGCTTTTAATCACTTATGTAAGCTATGCTATTTTAAATTTTACTAAAAAGAAAGTTTTTGTATCTTTAAATTAGAAAACAAACTGATTAATAGCTTATTTTAATTATGTGAAAAACTATCACAATCTATAACTTATTAAGAATGGTTTCAAAACTGCATTAAATGGGCTATTTGCTAATAATGAAAAAATTATTATTGACAGACCTCCCAAGTTACTGGACCACCCCTAAAAACTGTACCCAACTACACATCATTGTTGCTGTTTAATTTAAAACATATAGTAGGTCTGCATAGATCCTAGCCTCAGATTCTTCATAAGTTTCACGACTTCCTTTCATAGAGCAGTCTGCCAAACCATTGATCAATAGAGTAAAAGCTGCAAAGTCCAGGAAACTTCTTACTACGTGACAGTAGCCAGCAGTTTTAAAATGCGTCTGTGCTTTCTACCTCTGATCTATTTGTAAGTTCAGGTTTCAGGATATCAATAAAGAAAGCTGACGCTAGCTCTGCTCCCACTTGGTTCCACAGCTGTCTAAGAGCAGGCTTGTTTTTCTTTTTTTTCCTCCCATCTTCGTTCTTTTTGTCTTCAGTGCATTTCCTGTGCCCGCCATGGCTGTTTTATTCCAAAGCTTTCCAACAGCAGCCCCAGGTCTGGATGGTCTTTTCAGCGTTGTCACGTCTTCTCCCTCCAATCCCCTGTTGCAGAAGGCTGGCTGGCTGGGCAGCCGGTTGAAAAGTAAACAAGTGCCTTCAGCTGTCTCTGCAGGCTTTTTGCACCTCTGTCCCCTCTCCAGAGGCTCTTTCCCCAGTCCCCAGAACTTCTTTTTCTACCACCAGTGCCTTTTAGTTGTTGTCTTTTATCTCCTGTTCTCCTGCAGTTCCATTCAAACCCCAAACCCAAACCCACACATCCTTCAGTCACACTGCCATTAGCGATTAACAGAAGAGCCATCCGAAGCTTATTTAAAAATTAAAAAAGGCCTCAGAAAATGTTCAGTGCTCCCAATTTTATTTTTTTTTATTTAATGCTAAAAGTTAAAGAAAAAAAAGGTACTGTGAATCTGACAAACGACAGAATGCAGGTGATATTTCCATAGCGTGATTTTAAAATATAATGACATCTGAAATTACACTTACTTCAGTTGACATGAATTTCATCATATATAGAAAAAGTATCACCTTCAACTTAAAAAAAGTAAAGGTTAAAAGGTGGCACACTTTTAAAATACTTGGTGGCCAAGGAAAGGTACATAGTAAAAGCTGTAAACCATGTGTATGTTCTCATAACTTCAAATGTGAGGCCACATGAAAGACAGTACAACTGTTAAATTCTATAAACTGTTAACGAAAAAAAGGGGGAAGCTTCCACACCCCATTCCCCTAGTATTCTGAGTATTAAAAGCACAGCTGAAATATTAGGATTTGAAATCTGATACTGCCCATGTACAGTAAGTAGCTTTCTGACATTTCTATCCAGCTGTGGAGGAGATCTCTGCCCTTTCATCAGGTACAACGAAAGATCAAACCCATGTCCCAGTGTTTGCTTTTAATTTGGGGACACCAGAGAAAAACCCACATCGGCATTCCAGCTGCAAGCTTTCTCGAAGGCCTCAGAGATGCCCAGCCCACGGGAGAGGTTATGCTCAAAACATGGGAAGCTCTGCAGCCCTGACAGCACCAGCACCTCCCAAGCACAGGCTGCCTTTTCCACAGCTGGAGAGACTGCTCTTCAGCAGGACGTTCTTCATTACTCTCCTTGGAGAGCTTATCTGCTTTAACATTGCAAAACACACAGAGAGCCACCACAAATTAGGTCAAATGACTGATCAAGTTGTAACATCTATGAGGTCAAATTCCAGTTTATAATAAAGTGCCTAGAAACACAGTTAGACAACAGGCCATAGTAGCTGAATTCTTCACGAATGTCTTTATGGGCATGTAAAACTGACTATTTTTCCATGTGTACATTCACATAAGAGAGACCGGTCTGATTGAGTCATGTACACTCAAAACAAAAACAAAAACAAAAGGTGTAACAACAAACTGGTTAATCATGCAAGTCTGTCTGTAATATAACAGCGACTGGTGACATGGATTCCCACAGCACTCGAAATGGGTGCACTCATGAGACACCGTGAAAACATACTGTATTTGGTGCAGTATCTGATTTTCAAGTGTTAGTAACTTGACCACTAAGAAACATTTTGAGCAATTAAAAAAAAAAAAAAGACAAACACATATCTAAAAAAAAAATCTGAAGTTGGTAATAACCTATATTTTCAAATTAAGATAGAAGCTCGGCTGTGAACAATACACAGGAACTGTAGTCGACCTAGAAGCCATGATTCAGCCTGATTATAAGGCCAAGTTACAAACACCTGAACCTAAGGGTTTAAAATAGTGTTCCTGTCAACATTAAATCACAACAGCACAAAAGAAAAACTGGTATGCTGTAAGACAACTATTTCTAATAACTGATGATTTATTGGTTTAAAGAAATCATTTACTGATGCAAAATAGTGATCGAAAGAAATTAGCTTACAACAGGCTTCTAAAAGTAGTTTGAGAGGTGGGGCCTGCTTATTATGTAAAACCCTCAATTTCTTTGATTTTCACTAGTTTATCATTCTTTTCCCAGAACAGTATTATTCACTTGGTATTTCAAACACATGTAAGAAGGAAATTACAGGTTTCCTCCACCCACATTTGGGCTGTCACTGATATGCCCACAGGCGGTCCTGGCAGACCAGGGCTTTACTGTCATTGTACCATACTGCATTTAGCACTCATAGGGACGGTGTGATAGCATCCACAGCAATAGCACTACAGGTAAATGATAAAAAACAAAACACAAAACAAACAAGGCCAACCCCACCATCTCCAAGTCCACCCAGACTGCAACTTCTCCTGCAACTCTTGCAGAGGAAACCACCACAGCACACAAGCAGAGCTCTGGGGTGTTGAACAAGACAAAGTGGCGCTGCAGAGCCAGGCTGCTCCAAGGCGGCAGTGCCATCTTGCACACTCCACCACCCACCACGACCGTTCGTCACTGGACGGTCTTATGTAACCAACTAGCAGGCAGCACTACTCCTACAACTGATCACGTGGACAGAGAACAGCGGTCAACTCTGCTTTAAGAAAAATACCCCCTGAAAACCCCACAATCCTGAGCACCTCTCAGCAGCACCTCTCCAACAGTGACTATTCCAAGAATTAGACTTTAAGAACAAAACAGAAAGATCCAAAACCTATCTCCCTAATCCTCTGAGAAGACATGTTTTGGAATGAACTTGTGACATTTCCGTGGCAAGCCCGCTTGACAACAGTGCCCCCTTCACTCATTTCCTTTCCTTCTCCACCAAGTGGCCTCTGGCCTGAGAAAGGGGACAGCAATAAGCAATAAGACAGTAAGGCAATCTTACAATGTCAGAAAATGTATTTGGCTTTTTTTCTTTTTAAAATAAGTGCATACAAATACAGCTAGAAGCATCTGATTTGCCAAGTGCTCTAAAAAAGCAGCCAAGTCACAGCCTACAAGGACCAGTAACTGTCACCAGGATAATAAAGCACAAAGATATGCTAATAACGTTAACAAAAGAAGAAAATGCCTTTATAAGTACATACCTTTTGTCGTCAAAAAAAATATAGAAACACAATGTATTCAAAAAAATCAAAATTATACAGCCATGTGTATGAAGTCTACATTTCCCTTGTCTTGGATATATATATATGGAGATATATATACAGTTCAAGCAGTTTTAGTTAAGGGTAACCATTGGGTTTTTCTGAAACTGGAAAGTCACGAGTCTCTCTCCTTTTTCACTTTCACATCTCCAGCAAGGATGGTTGCAATTTCCCCCTGCATAAAGGCCCAGGGGACATTGGAGCCCACCAGAGGGCATTTCTCCCCACTGGGACAATAGACCTCTCCACTAGCTCCCTGCTGTTTGATGCTTTGTCTGGAGCAAGGGAAGCAGAACTTGTGAGAAGGGACAGAAGGGCACTGCACAAAGTGGGTGTCCTCCAGCCGCTCATGGCAAAGGGTGCAGCACAGGGGGGCGCTGGTTGCCAGAGAGGAGTCCGGGAGGCTGGCAGGGTGCACGGGCTCCAGTCCTCCTGTGCTGCCTGCCCCCTGACCCCCCACCTCTCTGGGGCCCAGCCTTCTTTGGTTCATAGAGGACGGAGAAGGTGGACTGCTGCTATTCCTCCTGGTGGTGGAGTGAACCTGATTGGCATCTTTCGAAGTGTGACTGCCCCCTGCATTGTCTGCTACCAAAATCAGGGCTGCCATGGGGGACTGGCCATTCTGGGCCGCTTCAGGCGGTGTGGTCCGGTTGGAATGAGGTGAGGCAGTGGGTGGTGGTGGAGACACAAAAGAGGATGTAGGGGTCATGGGGATCTTGAGCCCTTCTGTGGAAGTGGACAGCCATGGCTGGGCCTCTCCATTGATCTTAGGGGGCCCAACTTCACCTTCTGGTTCTGGAGAAGTTTTCCTTTTCCTTGCAGTTCTTGCAACTGGAAAACAAAGAAATGGAAGGAAAAAAGAGAGGTGAGTGAAGGTGCACTCAAAGGGACCATTCTTTTGCTAAAGTGAAACAAAACTTGTTGCAGAATTTCTATTTTCCAAAGTACACTTAAGATGGTCACACAAGTTTTGCATGCAGCTCAAAACACACTCAGGGGGCTCTGAGGTGGCACAACAACCTAAAAGGAAATTAAAGCACAGAGAATGGCCTTTCACACATGCATGCCCCAGCCCTGGCCCGAGTTGTGGTTATGACCGCCTATGTCCCCGACAGGTTAAAAGGTGACTGGTGCCCTCATGCTCCCATCCCAGAATGTGCTGGGAAAGGAAAACCCCGAGTCCGAGCCTATCAATCAGCCCGGTCTGACTCATCCCTGTTATGCTGCTTCAGCACAAGAACACGTTGCCACTAAGCACTGGTTCCGCCTCTGGCAGATCAGGAAGTCGGGTGTTTGTTGTTTCTGGGCTGGGGCTGAATGGTGCATGGAAAGAACCTCCCCCTGTAAGCTCGGCGCCCCTCGCCCCCCTCGCCCCCCAGCCGCCCCTACCTGCTTTAGACCCGTTGGCCCCGTTGGCCTCGAAACCCAACAACCTGCCTGCAGTCAGGGCCGGCTCCTTCTTGAACTTGCTCTCGAAGGGCCCCGAGTGGCCGTGCTGGTGCAGCGCCAGCAGCGTGTCGCGCACCGTCTTGGGCCTGTTGACCCAGTCCTGTTCTCCGGGCCCGCGGCCTTTGCCTGCGCCCTCGGCGCCCAGCTCTGCAGCGCCCGCCACGCTCGACAGACTGTCGGCCGGGCCCCGGTGCGCGGGCGGCGGGGGTGGCTTCTCCTTGGCCGCCGCCTCGCGGGGCTCGTGCTCTGCGGCCGCGCTGCTCGACACCGACGCCGGCCGCTTGTGGGCGCCCAGCTCCGCGGGCTGCGCTGAGCCCAGGCCCGCAGCTGTAGCCCCGGACACCGCGGCCAGCGAGGCGGCCGCGCGGCCGCTGAGGCCCAGGGCGGCGGGCAGCGGCGCAGCGGAGCCGTTCATGAGCGGCACCAGGGTGGGCGGCACTGCGTGGCCGCGCCGCGGGTTGGGGCTCTGGCGGTTCAGCTCGGGAGGCTCCTCCAGCTTGGAGAAGCCGTTGGGCACCAGGATGCCGTTCACGGGCGGCGGCTGCGGCGTCGGTGGCTGGGCCAGGCCGGCGGCCCCGCGGCCGCCGAAGTCGGAGCCCAGGCGCGGGGCACGCTCGGCCGCAGCGGCCAGCGGGTAGCGCTCCAGGGCCTGCGGCGCGCGCGGGGCCGCCTCGGGGCCGGCGTGGCTGAGCTGCTGCTGCTGCTGCTGCAGGAGGAGATCCTTGGCGGAGAGCGGCGGTGGCTTGGCGGCCGTGGGCGCCGCGGCGCCGGGCGGGGAGCGGCCCTCCGGGAAGCAGCCGTGCGCCCGCTTGAGCTGCCGCGCCGTCTCGATGACGAATTCGACGCGGTCGGCGCCTTCGTAGTTGACGCAGCCGCGGCACACGGGCTCCGTGAAGTCCCAGATCATGGCCCAGGGCATGCGGGGCAGGTCACACAGGTAGCACGACTGCCGCCGGGACGCGGCCGCCACCGCCACCGCCGCGGCCATGTCCCCGGAGCCCGCGGCGCCGGAGGAGGAGGAGGACGGGACGCCGCCGCCCCCCACCGGCAGCCCGCGCGCCCGCCGCGCCCCCCAACCCCGCGTCTCCCCGACCAGCGGCGGCGGCGGCCGCAAAGGAGGCGGCGGTGGCGGCAGAGCCCGCGAAGGCGCGGCGCCCGCGCGGCGCCCCCGGTGCACGAGGGGCGGCGGGCGCGCGGCGAGGCGCGGCGGGCGCGGCAGCAGGTCCCCGCGGGCGGCGGGGCGGCGGGGCGGCGGTGGTGGCGGCGGCGGCTCGGCCGGAGCCGCGGCGGGCCTCCAGACCGGGGCGAAGACGGGCCGCGCGGGCGCGGGCGAGAGCAGCAGGTCGCGGCGGCGGGGGGCGGGGAGGCCGGGGGGCGGGGGACGGGGGGCGGCCGCCGGGGCAGGCTCAGCCCGAGCGGCGGGGCATGCCGCGCGGGGCGGCGTGGAGCTCGGGCGCGGCGCGCGCCGCGGGCCGCTCCGCCGCTCTGTCCCAGCTCCTGGCGTCGCCGCTCTCCAGCGCCCAGCCCGCTGAGCTCCGCCGCCGCAGCTGCTGCTGCCGCCGAGGCCGCTCCACTTCTACAGACTTGATTCTTCGACAGCCTCGCACCGCGCCTGCGCGGCCCCCTCCCCTTGCGCGCGCGCGCGCGGGCGCGCCGCCTCCCCTCCCCCGCGCGGGGCTGGAGCGCGGCCGGAACGCCGGGCGGACTTGGAGCAGCTGTGCCGGTTCGGGTGTCCTGCGCTCGCCCCCGCCCCGGCCCTCCCAGTCGACCCCGCAGCCGGGACTCCCCACGTGTCGTTTTGGGTTATATCGTGCCGAAGCTGCTTTTACACACAAGGCCACTTTGTTTTGTGGTTTCTGTCAGTGTCAAGGGGTTTTGGGGTCCGGCTCGCCCATCCTGGGCTCTGGGGAGACCTACTCGGCTCAACACATTGGGTCGTGCGCGCGCTTTCAGCAGCACTTTGCAGTGCATTTGTCTGGGGACGAACACGAGGCCGCGGCCCCTGCAAGTTTCACAAACTCAGCGGAGCCCGGCACGGCGGGGCCGAGCCGCGTGCGCGCACCGAAGAGAGCTAGCGAGCACCGCGTAGCCCGCCGCCCGCGCGCCCAGACGAGCCTACGGCGCCGCCCCGCCGTTTTATGTGGGTCGGAGCGGCGGGCGCGTGACGTGGGCGCGGGCTGCTGCCAGTGCGCACGCTCCGCGCGGACGTGCCCGGCGCCGCGGGTCTGGGGCCGCGCCGAGCGAGAGCACATTCCCGGGATTCGGGCTCTCAGGCGTCACGGCGCAGGCCCCTCCCCCGACTCCTGCTTGCAGGCCCCGCCCCGGGCCGAACTTGGACGCCCTGGGCGGGAGGCGCGGGGGGGTTCCTCGGGGTCCCGGCGGGGCGACCTGCTGGCTGGCAGGCTTGGCACCCCTCTTCTCTCGCCTGTCCGGCTCCCGGCTCCCTTCCGCGGTGGGCAGCACAGGCCCTGCCTAGACTGGCCTGAACACCGTTTCCCACTTGTATCAGGAGGAGGAGCTGGTGTGTGCTTTGGTCGATCACTCTGGGCTGGTCGCTTTCGGTTGGACTGACACACTTCCGCTCCTTAAGGGGGGCTCTGGAGCTGCTTTTGTTGGGAGTACAGTCCCACTTCTGTCCCCGAGACTGGAATGAGCTGGTTAAGTGTGGGAAGAACAGGGTACTAATTATATTATCTTTCCTACAACTGGATTGGTAGGTGGAGAGAGAGAAAAAAAAATCGTGCTGACGTTTCTCTCCAGTTGCTGCTATTGAAAATGCCAGGTTGCTTCAAAGGATTAACCACAAGAGGAAACAAGCCTGTAGAGAAACAGTGGAGGGAGCTGCTCAGAGCACATGAAAAGACCTGTTCGAAATGGCACGGAAAACGTAATGCCAGACCCAAATGTGTGCACAGCCTAACCTTGAACGCCTTCTCTTGGGGGTTTCCAGAGAAGGTACGCCTGCTGTCAAGGGCTCCCCACCTGCCCCTGGATCTTGCCTTGCAATCCTGCCTCACCTTCTCAGAGCCAGGAGAACAATGGGGCCTACCAGGATCTCTCCCTGGAGCAGCTGGGTGCCAGCAGGTTTGCCCTGGCATCTCTTTCAGGACTTGCCCTTCTGGTCACTCAATTTGAGACTCTGTGCAACTCATTCCAGCACGTGACTTCACCCATGGGGACACTGAGCAAAGGGGAACCATCACCCAACACTTTTTGCCTGCAGAGAGACTTCAATGCCCCGGAGAGATTGCCCCACAAAGCAGTGACTGAAACATTAAAAGAAAATACAACTCACCATTAGAGCTGTGGCCTAATTATACTCATTTACCTGGGAGCAGGAACTGAATGCCCTCAAGGGAGAGCCTGTCACTCCATCCCAAAATAGAACCACTGAAATACAATGTCTGCCTGGAGAAACACTAAGGATCTCTGTAGAGCAGAGCTTGGCTTCTCTGAAAGAAGAGCATTTCCTTTTTATTGTACACTGCCAGTTTAATGTTGAAACTGAGCTGTTGGAACTTCCCTCGAGAACTAAATGCCTGCTGAGACACAGGAAGGCCATTTTAGTTCTGTACTAGCCTGCCTTAACCAGAGCCAGGGTGCAAGGGGTTAAAGCAGGCCCTGGACGGGGCAGCATGGGCAGCATTCCTCTTTTCATACGGAAAGGAAAGCCTTCAGTGCTGCTTGGCCTTTCCTGTCGCTCTGCAGCAGCTTTATCGATGTATGCTAAGTAAACATAGCTTTGTTTTTGTCTTCCACCCACCACCCTCCCTCCTGGCGCAGACTGGGGTTGGATCCCATCCAGAGCGGCTGCTGCAGCAGTTACAGCCACCTCCTCCACACGGGAGCAGGGTTTCTAGGGTGAGGCAATGCGTCTGCAATTCGCAGAGACAAGGCAGGAATTGTAATTGTAGTTCATCATGTGATGACTTATGAAAGAGGAAGTTGGTATGTTTTAGTCACGTAGACTCTGCCCTCTTGCTCAAGGCTCCAGGCCCTCTCAGAAGAGTTAGGATCATCTTGGCCACTCAGTCAAGGTTACCAGGTTGGCTGCAGCATGCCCCTACACATTCCTCGGTGGCCAGGCAGGCACATGCTGTGCCAGGCTGGTGAAGCAGTGGGCTGAGGTTGGCTTTTACCCAGATTTGCCTTAAGAACTGATGGAAATATTCTGTGGGGAGCCCTCCTGCTGAGACTAGATGAAGCAACAGTCTTGCCCAGCTGTAATTTCTAAGATTTTTAAAAAATAAAAATCATTGGTGAGAAATAAAAGGAAAAAGCCATTCAGTGTGACACTTTCACAAAGTGGGATGAAGGGTGGAGGCTAACAAGGTAAGAGGTGAGCCCCAGGCGCAGTTCTAAGAGGTGCTGTGCAGAGCAGACAGCTGGCCTCCCACACTGAGGGCCCCGAGGGCTTACCCTGTGAGCATTAGCCTCTGAAATCTGAATCTGGTCCCCAGGGCTCACTCCTGTCAAGGTGCCCTTATTCACACAGGGAAGCCCTGAACCAACAGTGTACAGGGCAGGGCACAGGTATGGGTCCCAGCAAGGACTCTGGTGGAACTCTGCCTCCTGAGCACACAGCTGCAGGAGCTGTGCAGCCCCATACCCAATAGCTTGTGGGCGGGTCCAGGGATGGCATTCCCAGGGACCGCCAAGTTCATGGGTTCCACCCTACGTCCAGATGTGGAGTCACAGCCTTCCTTCATTCTTTGGAGTTCAGCTTCTTTAAATAGTCATGGTGTTGCAACCATAGGACAGCTTTTTCAACTCTGACCTTGGCATGCTCGAAGGAGAAAAAAAATGCAGCCACATATCATTTGGATTTCTCTGCACGTCATTGCACTCTGTGTGACTGGGCAGAAGTGCTGTAAAACTAAACAAGCATTTTCAGGGCGTGTCCACTTTTTAAAAAGTTATGAGTGCATATTTGAACACATTGGTGTCTGTGAATACATCCACACAGGCTGGCAGCACCACGACGTAGATGACCCTTCTGTAACTGGTGTGGCAGCCTTTCTGATAAGTAATGGCATTTTATAGGACAAGGCACTGTTTTTCAAATTGTACATATTCCTCTTTAGAAGTACTTCCCTCTGCTTGACTTCTCCCTGAAGCCTACTTCCATGTGCACAGAGGACACTTGGATATTAAAGAGGCTTTTGCACATGGAAGGTCCAAGATTCGGGCCATACTTCCTCATCCACATACTTGCAGAAGCTGCTGCCACTAGCCTGTCCACATTCACACAGGTCCTCATCTCCAGCAAACTTTGGGGGCGTGATGTAGGTTAGCTACTGGCAGTGTCCGACTTTAAAGGGCCGAGGGAAAAGCAGACGAAATAGACAAAGGAGAGTCTGAGGTCACACACTTGCTCAGTCTGCAAGGAAATTTACAGGAGACCTGGAGGACAGTCAACAGCTAGTTGGTGCCAGAGCCCTCCTATTGGCGTTTTGGAAAGAGCAGGATGGAATGAAATTTTCTGGAATATATCTGGCTGTGGGTTTCATTTCTATTAAAGAGACTCACTAGACTCCTTTAAAAGATACCAGTGGGGAAATGCTGACAGAAATGGTGAGAGAATATTTGAAAACATTAAAATGGTAAATTTTTTCTCATTAGCTTTTCTACTTAAAAATGTGCTTTTCTTATGTACACATTCCACTGTAAGGAAACTGAAATAATCCAGTGATGTTAACAATTCCGGAAGGCTAAAGAATAACATGATAGTGTGGTATTTATTATATTTTTTCATATGGACATTTAAAATTAATGCTTCAAGCATAAATTTTACTATCTTGTCATCCTCAGAAACTAAAAACCTGAGGTATTAAAGCTTAAGTGATTTTCCTACGGTAACACTAAATGTGACTGAAGTCCATTTCTGAGTTCTGTTGTCTAATGACGTAGTCTAGAACATTCTATTTGCATTTTGCACAGTTTAGAGTCCCTGCAAAAGAGTATTAACATCTGTGAATATTAAGTAAGGGTGCTAAAATTGCTCATCTACTTACAGGAAAAAAGGAAATTCTAGTATAGTTCATAGGACCCTCAATCCAAAGAAAAGTGAGCATTCATGACAAATGGAGGTGACAATGAGGGACAGTTGGCACAATTCCAGGGCTCATATGGGACTCCTGAAGTGACTATTCAGGTGCTGGTCTTCCTGAACCTTAGGTTAAAATTGTGGTTGGTGTCAGGATAAAGGATCTGAGTCTGGGACTCAGTTGGGTGGTCAAATGGTTTGGACACTCATCAGATTGGAATCCTGCACCCCATTTCTTTAAAAACAGGGAGGGAAAGCTCAAGAAATCATTTAGTTCTTATTATAGGACTCCCCACCTGACTCCTCCGCAATCAGACAAAGAAACACAATGGGCTACAGACCACTGCAAAGAAGAAAGCGTGGAACCACATCTTGCATGGAAGTTCAGAGTTATGAAGGGCTAGGAGACCAAAACAATCATAACTTACACAAACAGGCTTTCGTGGTCATTTCTTATGAAATAGAAGTTAGCTGGTGTGAATCATAGTGACTTTTCTTGACAAGGTGAAAATATATTTTGCACAAGAATGTTGCTATATGCAGGTATTCTGACTCTACCCATGGAGAGGTGGCTTGCTTACTCTAATGTACTTAGCAAAAAAAAAAAAAATTGAGATGTTATTTAAAACAATTATTTTGTGCATATACTGAATATTCCAATGGTATCTTTTATGTCAAAGATTTAGTCATTTAACAAAATTATTCCAATAAGTTTTGGGGAGGGAAGAGCAGAGGTTAATTTTATGGATAAAGGAGACACAGCTTCCTACAGAAGGAAAGCGTGTTAAAAGATGAATTATAGGCTGTCATCATTAATCAGGGTGAACTCTGTATGCATTGGCACTTCCATGCCTGTGCCCACGGGGGGATACCTCTTTGCCAGGGGGAGTGGAAACCCTAGAGAATGAAAATTCACACTCAGAACTATGGAGTTTGGACAGGAAGGCGAAAATGTGCATGGGAGCAGCCGGCCTGGGCTGACCAGGAGACTACTGGTGGACAGGACGGACAAGTAGACTCCCTCAAGTGACTGCCTAAAGATAGTGTTTACTAAAAAGCTTGTCACAGGCAACCCAAGTGCAGACGCAAATGAACTTTGATGGAATTGCTGGCAAACCTCCCAGTCCTTCAAGCACGTTCCTATGTGAGGAAGTCAGTTCTAAAACATGCCTGGGAGCCGCACACATGTGAACTTCCTGGGGCCTATTCTCGCATTTAGCAGGGATGAGATTTTAAGCATTTGTCAGACAGCTTTTATTCCATCTACTTCTTGGTCTGCCTTTACTCATCGGACCAATTCACTGTTCTCCATGAGGACTAAGAACATCAGTGTCCGCTACCTTTATGGAGTTGGTACCAGGAGACACCAAGACAGTAAAGAGTTTGCCTTGAAACCGAGACATGAACGAGTTCCAATTCAGGGTTCCTCAACTGCAGTTCTTTCTTCAGCCCACTGGTGGGCTACCTCCTATTTACAAATCCTTTGCAGGTTTTTTACATACTTGTAAATACCTGTGCAGGGGCTGGCAGAGGGAAAGAGGTTCTCATACGCCTGCCTTGTGACCTGAGACAGGTCACTGGGACGCTCTGGGTCAGTTTTCTTTGGGTGGAGGAGGGGGTGCTGGCCTTGATGTCATTTCCCCTCTGGGCCCTCACATGTGTGAACACAGGGGAGTTTGACAAACCCAAGCCCGGCATGCTTCTGATACACAGGTTACATGAAGAAAAAGGACTGGTAGATGCCTGCCTGTTATGTCGGGGGCACTGTGCCACCCTAATACAGTTGTGAGACTCAGTGGCTCCCACATCCTCCCATCCTATGAGAGCATCACATCTGCCTGGTTTGGGCTCAGATCCAGGTTAGGAGCTTCTGGCCCACGGTGCACACTCGGTTTCCATTAGCCAGGGCAAAGCATCTGTTATCAGGATACCCGGCTGCGTGTCCCAAGGCCTGTGGAAAGTGTGTGCACCTTTCTTGCCATGAAAGACTACTTTATATACGGATCTATGTGTATATGTATATCTATACGTGCTTATGTGTGTGAGAGAGAGACTGGCAAGGATTTAACGCACACGCACACGCACGGATTTATTTACTTATTTAATTATTTCAGATAAGAGGCCTTTGGTTGAACGAACAAACAAAAGCCAGTTCTACACGCTGACAGGCATTTGGCTGACTAGGTCAGCAGGATGTGGAAACTTGTATTAGGGTTTTTTCCCCTTTTCTTTTTGTCTGTGTTTTTGTCTTCTCATCCAGGATTCTACTGCTTAGTGGTTGTGTGGCCTCCTTATTGGCTGTATACTAAGTTTACTAAGGATGTTATGAGGTTAAATCCAAGGAATTCAGATGTTTCTAAATTTGTTGTGACTGTTAACTATGATGAAACATTACAATCATAACCTTGTATACGACTTTCTTTGTTTGGGTATGATTCTGGGAAAACGTAAATATTCTTAAATTCGATGTTTTTCAAGACCCCAGGGGTGGCACGCTTATGTGTAGTATTTATCTCCTTTGAACTATTCTTCAAAAAGTCTAGATGAAATAGTCATCTAGGTTATTTCTCATTAAAGATTACTCAAATATTTTAACAGGAGTGTTCCGAATCAGGCTTCCAGATTCCTTGAGTTCGGCGTGTGCAGAAGGGCAAGAGCCAGTGGTGCGGCTGTAACAGGAGATGTTCTTTGAAAAGCCTGGGATGCTCAAGGCCTCTCAGACTGAAAACATGTCAGGACATGCCTTTTTGGGATGCCGTCAAGTGGTCTGGGCTCAGGATTCTGCATTCCGCACTTTGGAAGTTGTTCTCGGCTGGCAGGCAACCTCTTGATGACTTTCATGTGGTGGTGTTGAGGCCAGCCTCTCCTGTTCCAAGCAGAAAAACCCCCTCTGTGTAGCGTCCACGTTTTAGCATGTAGCTGGGTGCAGGGCTTGCCCCTTTGTGTGCACCTTGCCACAGTGAATAGCGAGACAGGCTTGGAAATCAGTGTCCACTCTCGGTGGCCTCTTTGTGTGTCACCGCTGGGGACACGTTCACCTATAGGAAGCTGTCTTTCCAGAGGAAAATTAAACTGCAGTTCTCATTCGCCTAGCTCCTTTGCAGGTGCAGGCTGGCTGTGGATTAAGGGGTAAAGACAGGAATGAACAACTGGATGGAGACTCTTCCTCCTGACGTCCCCCGCTCATGGGAGACCGAAGTTACAGGGAGCCATTTCTGCCACTTCTGAGCCGCTCCGTTGGGGAAGTCCTGGTTTGGACTGAAGGCTTGCTCCTAGTTGGTGTGCTGAGTGGCCTGGGCCTGCTGAAAGTAAACGCCCACCCCTTCTGTGACCACACAGACCTCATTTCACAGGCGCCACTATCTGTGAGACCCAAACAAAGACAGTGAACTCCAAGTCCCATCCGCGTTTGCCTTGCTGCAGACTCATGTTGGCAGATGTTTTAATTTTCTTGAGGACCAGTAGGATTCTCATGCCCCCAAACAGAGGCTTGATTTGTAGGATGATTAAAAAAAAAAAAAGAAGAAAAGAAAAGAAAAAGAGAAAAGAAAAGGCTCACTTAACTTTGTGAGAATGGTTTTCTAATTTTCTGTTTTATTGGGAAATGTCCCAGAGACTATATACAATGTGAAACTAGGCTGGGAGAAGACAAACAGGACAGGCGAAACGGAGACAGGGTTCTTTTAAAGCATTTTGTTTTGCATACCAAGAAATACAGCTTGTAAATCTTTTTTATGCTTTATTACAGTATATAAATTATGATATTTTAGTTGAAGCCAATAAAGCCAGCATAAAGCAGAAAGTCAGTTGCCTTCTCGAAGCTTCCCATAGGTAGTATAATCTCAGTAATTCCACGGTGGAGTTTCAACACGTCTGATTGAGCACTTTTGTTTACGAAGTAAGAACAGTAACCCTCATGTTTACAGGTAGTACGCTACCATGGATGGCAGATGGTGTTATTAAATGCACAGGCAAAGCCCAGGGTCATAAGGAACTAGCATTCAACCAGAAATACGATCTGTCACAGTTGTTTAATGGGTAACCCACCAACACATACCATTTGTATTTTGTGAGTGTTGGAGGTGTGTAGTCAAGCATCAGAACAGTTGTACAATTGCCTAGAAATACTGTAATTATCTTCTTGCTTAAGCGTTTAGTGAAAATCAGTGTGCTTCCTCCCAACATTGTGTTCTGCTCGCCTACTTTGAAAAATGCTTTATCCATTCGGATGGCACAGTTTCATAGCTCTCCCTGGACGTAATTGTTCCCTCCAAACTAGTGCCGCCAAATGTTTGAATTTCATGCTGATAGTCTGAACTATTTTAAGTCTGCTAAGTGTAGACATCACTTTTGCCTCTCAGGATTTACTGATGTGAAGGTGTTGAGAAAAGATGTGGGCGTACACAGCAACAAGCAGGAGCCTGGATGCGGGGACGTGGGGAAACAACGTGGGGGGGAGGGCAGTGAGTCGGGAGGTGTGTGGTCTCACCAGTGAGGGATGGGTGGCACCACTACTCTCTAAAGTGGGCTTGACTTTATTGCCAATCCAATACAAATGTATCAGTAAGGTGGGAGTTTTACCTGCAGTGTCTGGGTCCCCATGAGGGTTTCCAAGAACAGTTTACCATGGAATGTGTCTGCAGCTTGCTTTACATCTAGGGCTTTTGAAGATGAGGCACTGAATTCTAATTTCACCCAAAGGGGTCGGGGACTCATGGGGCCCATAACTGAGTCTGAGTCACAAAGATCAGGCTACCTGGTGGAGTTTGGTAGAGTGAGTCGCAGCTCATAGGCAAGGACTGTGACAGATACCCAAGAGTGGAACTCCAGCCACTGCTTCCACCAATGTGAAAACCAGTATCTGGAGAGAGGAAGCATGCCCAGAGCCCAGGGCGAGGAAGATGAGCAATGAGCCAGCTTCGGAGGTGGCCAGCTGATCAGAGTGAGCACGTGAGCAAGGCCTGTCTTCAGCCAACACCGGTTACGAAATTTCCTTGCCGTTGGATTTGGTGAGGAAGTTTGGATCACAGAATATGCATGCATGCTAGGGAGAACTTTTTCCTTATGCAGTTTTGCAAACTACAATATGTGTGTTTCCATTTCTCTAAACTCCAGCTGGGCAAGGGAAGCGCAGCATCCCAAGGCACAGACACAGTCTGAGGCCTGCATTCAGCTAGCTTGATTTCCCACCAGGCCAGGACTCCTGCAGAAACTTCCAGCAGTGCTCGAAAGAACTGCTGAGATGCTCTTGGGCTGAATGACTGGGAACTTTCTGGAGAACAGAAGACTGGTGAAGATGCAGCTGGAAAAACATATGGCAGCAGAGGCGGAAGGAACGCTTTACGACCGGGAGCTTTAGAAAAACGCATGCAGGCTTGAGGCACTGTGCAACCTAAGAGCGCACTAAGCATGACGGATGTCCCTGCTTCTAGGGCTGCCTCCAGTTTCCTGGGACCTCAGCCAGCACCGCATCCTCAAGCGCCCCAGGGGAGGGTGCACGCAGAAAGCATCACCACATCCCATCTCCACCGCCAGCCAGGGTCCCAGGGCTGCCGCCTCCCCGCACTCCTGGAGAGGGAGGGAGTGTGGGTTATTCTTGGAACTCAGGAGATGGCAGCTTACTATGATGGCTGAAAGGAACACAAAGTTTGCAAATCACTGTAGACAGTTTGTTTTATAGTAGACATGTTGGCCGGGAAATGAATATGGTAAATTCGTCTCTTAACCACACATCCACCCAGACAGCATTTTCACGCTAGACAGTGACATGGACTGAGCTCCAGGAGTGAAGGCAGCTGTCTGAGTTTCAGATGTGGGCACCATCAGGGGGTGAATCTACAGAAACCTGTACAGCCTTGAGGTTCACATCAGTCCCTCCCTACCAAGTCATTTCCAAAGGGTTGCAAAGGAATTTTGAATTTTCCATGTTACTTCCCTTTTGAAATCACTCTTATTGCTAATGAACATTTGTATCTGTTACAGAGAACGGGTATAATCAGCTTCAGGAACATTCTGTGTGGAATGCTGTATCCCTTGGAAAAGAGACAGCTTAGGAGGCGATTATTCAGAATTTCAAACCAACACTTTATAAAGTCTGTAATTTAACATGGGATTAACAAAAAGTAAGTTCCTCTAGAATGCCTAAATGGTGTTAGGTTTTAGAAATGCAATCAGTGTGCGCTTGTCAAACACACCGCATCTGCGTGGAGGGACGGGCATGCCCCTTTCCTATCCGCCGTGGCACCCATAATGCAGCCCACTGACATGCTGCTTTTCTTCAATGGACAACACCATCTGCTCTTCGACCTCTTGGGTGGATGTTTCTCCCCCACTTTCCTTAAGCTGTGGCGATAGCAGAAGCAGCAATTACCGTAGGCACAAAACTCAGGGCCTAGCTCCATTACCCAATCATTATGACAATTATTCTCGAGTTTTCTCTTGGTCTGTACACACATTTCCAAGGCATAGATTTTCATTACCAGCCAGAGAAAGGCTGGTAGGTCAATTGCATATACTCCACATGGACAAAGGGGCACCACTGAGTTTTGATTAAAAAGCAGCCGCAGCAGCAGGTGAAGGTCCTCATACCTGAAGGGTGTTTTCCTCTTAGGGTCCCCACCTCCCACCCCCAGACATTTCCAGGCTGGGCTGGGGCCGGAATTTATTCATTCATACATTCATTTATTTTTCTTTCATTTATTTATTTTCCCCCAAGTACCAGGGATTGAACCTAGGGGTGCTTTACCACTGAGCCACGTCCCCAGCCCTTTTTTATTTTTATTTTGAGACAGGGTCTCATTAAATTGCTTAGGGCCTCACTTAAGTTATTAAAGTTGGCTTTGTACTTGTGGTCCTCCTGCCTCAGCCTCCCAAGCCACTGTGATTACAGCATGCGCCACTATACCTGGTACAGCATCTTAAGGCACAGGCATTTCCAAGACCAACCAATTCAGGGCCAGACCACAGGATCCTTACCAATGGCCCTCCATCCACCACTCCACAGAAGCAGTTGTCACTGAAGCTACCACGACCTGCCACGACCATCCCAACAGATTCAACACTAATCCTGTGAGTTGTCGGCCACTTTGATGTCCTCCTAGGACTTCTGGCACTAACTCCAGAATAGTGAGTTGTATCTGATACCAACTGAGCTTCTCCCACGTGGACCCACTGTATGTGTTTGCCCTCTGTCTCCCCACTTCCCCGACCCCAGACTGAAAGTTTCCACTCTGTGTGTCCAACTGAGTCTGTGGATTCAACCAACCTGGAATCAAATAGTATTGTATTCAGAACCCTCTGCTGCGTGGATGAACAGGTAAAGCCACTATCAACCTAAAAGAATAATAAAAAAAAAAATTTGTTCCAAGTACCAAAGCATTTGCATAAAGTTTGCAAATAAACTTTTTGTTTGTTAGTTTTTTTTATGGTGAGGTTTGAACCCAAGGCCTTGAGCATTCTATGCAAGCACGATGTGTGTGTGTGTGTGTGTGTGTGTGTGTGTGTGTGTGTGGTACTGGTGATTGAACCCAGGGACACTCTTACCAACTAAGCTACACTCCCGGCCCTTATATCTTTTGCTTATTTGATTTTGTTTTTTGTGGTACTGGTGACTGGACCCAGGGGCAGCCACACTGAGCAACATCCCTGGTGCTTTATATTTTTATCTTGCATTTTGAAACAGGGTCTCACTAATTTGTGGAGGCTGGCCAAACTTGCCATCCTTCTGAAGCATCCTCAGTCACTGAGATGACAGATGCCACCACATCTGGCACAAATGCCCCTTTGATTTTTATGTACTCCTGATAGTTTATTAGTGCTCTGTTTTTTATTTCCTTCGTGTACACTGATTTTTATGTAAACATTTTGTTTCAATAAACATGTAGGTGTAGATGCAGTTAAATAATACAGATATTCTGTGTACCCTCCCCCCAGTCTCCCCGAAACTGTGTACATATCACACATCGCTCATGGTCAGGATCTTGACAACGAGGATCAGATGCAGAACGCCGGTGCCACTGCCAGCACCCCTCGTGGCATCCTTTTATAGCCTCACCTCTTTCCTCCTCCCCCCAGGCCCCTTTCTTGATCCCGAGCAACCATGAATCTGTTCTCCATTTTGTCAGTTTGTCACAGTGCCGCGTAGATGGAATCATGCAGCAGGTAAACGTGGGGACTGGCTTGTTCTCACGTAGCACAGTCCGTTTGGGTCGCTCTGCGTGTTTCTTGCTTATTATCGCTGGGTAGAACGCCATGGTGCGGTTGTACACAGTTGGCCACCCACCTGTGTAAGGGTGTCTGGGTTTCCCTTTCGGGGCTGTTAACTAGTACCACTGGTAGAAGCCTCCAAGGCCAGGTTGTGCAAACACTTCCTTCCAGTGTGCAGCTTGTCTTTTCTTCTCCTTAGCAGGTGGTTTTGCAGAGTAAAAGTTAATCATTTTGATGAGATTCAGAATATCAATTTTTCCTTTATGGGTCATGCTTTGGTGTCAAACCTCAGAACTTTTTGCCTAGCCTTAGCTCTCCAAGATGGTTTCCTATGTTTTTTCCTAAAAGTTTCAAAGATTTATGGTTTACATTTAAATTTTAGTCTACTTTGAGAATTTCTGCATAGCGTGTGAGGTTATGCGTGAGGTTTTCTATTTTCCTGTGAATGTTGGGTTGCTCTTGCACCTTTGTGGGAATGGCTGTCCTTCTTTCCATTACTGAATTGCAGCTTCCCCTTTGTCTACAATCGCTTGTGTCCGTTTCATTTCTGTGTCTCTGTCTCTCCACTGACACCACGCAGTCTTGGGTCTGTAGCTATGCAGGAGGCCTTAGTTCCAGGCAAAGTGATACTTCACACTTTATTCTCTCAGGATTCTTTCAGCTGTTCTAGGTCTTTCCATATAACTGTAGGAATAAGTTTGCCTATGTCTAAAAAAAAAAGTCTTCTAAGATTTTTATAGAAACTGCATTAACCCTGTAGGTTAATCGAGGGCTAAGTGACCACGTTGCCATGTTGAATCTTGCCATCCATGAGCACAACCTACTCCCCTTTGCTTATTCTTCATTTGTTTAGATTTCTTTATTAGCATTTTCTACTTCCCAGCACACAGATGCAGAACATGTTTTGTTCAGTTTATGGCTAAGCACTTATTTTCTTTGGAATGCTATAAGTGGTATTGCATTTGAAATTTAATTTTCCAAAATTCTAGCACATAGAAGTGGCATTGATTTTTATGTGTTGACTTGTGTCCTACAAACTTGGTGAATGCATTTCTAGTTCTAGGAGTTTTATTTGAAGGTTCTCTGAAATTTTAATTCTTTCTTTTCTTTCTTTCTTCTTCCCTTACTTCCTTCCTTTTTCTTTTTCTTTTTGGTACTGAGGATCAAACCCAGGGGTGTTTTATCACTGACCTATATTCCTACACCTTTTTCAATTTTTATTTTGAGACAGGGCCTCACTAAGTTGCTGAGGTTGCCCTCTGACTTTTGATCCTCCTGCCTCAGCCTCCCTAGTCACTGGAATTATAGGCATAAGCCACCACACCTGGCTACCCTGGGATTTTCTATGTATACATTCATGTAAACTCTAAATAGGGCCAATTTGATATCTGCCTGTTCAATCCATGTCTTTCATTTCCTTTTCTTGTCTTATTGCAGCGTCTTGAACTCACAGGTATTTCATTTAAGAGGGAAAGCATTCAGCATTATTTTGTTCGTGGGTACTCTTTACCAAGTTGAGTAATTACCTCTATTTTTAACTTGCTGAGAATTTTTTTTTATATCATGAATAGGTGTTGGATTTCGTCAAATGTTTTTTCTGAAATTGATAAGATCATATGATTTTGCTTTTTTAGCCTACTGATATGATGGTTTATATTAATTGAATTTTCTAATATTGAACCGGCTTTGTATACCCAGAATAACCCCATTTTGTCATGGTATACACGTTGCTGAATTCAGTTTGCTCATATTTTGTTCAGGATTTTTTTTGCTTGTAAGTTCATGAAAGATTTAGGTCTTCAGGGTTTTTTTTTTTTTGTCTTTTAATACTATCTTTATCTTTTTTTCGTATCAGTGCAATACTAGCCTCAAATTATTTGGGGAATATTTCCTCTTTTTCTCCTTTCTCTTCTTTTGTATTTTGCAGTGCTGGGAACTAAACCCAGGGTCTTGTGCATGCTAAGCAGGTGCTCTCCCACTGAACTGCATTCCCAGCCTTCCTCCTCTTCTTGTTTTTTGTAGAGATTGTGTAAATTTTATTTTAAATTTTCTTTAAATGGTTTGCTAGAATTCTGCAGTAAAAGTATATGGGCCTGGAGGTTTCCTTTTCCTAAGCTTTGTAATTATTTATTCAATGTCTTTAAACATCATAGGACTATTTAGTCTGTCTATTTCATCTCATTCGAGTTTTGATAGTTTGTGGTTTTTAAGGAATTGGTCCATTTCTTCTAAGTTTTCATTTATCCTTTTGCCATCTGAAAGATCTTTAGTCACATCCTGTTTTGTTCCTGATATTGGTGATTTGTGTTTTCTCTTTTTATTTTTGTCAATCTTATTAGAAGTGCATCAATTTTGTCAAAGATGAGATTTTGTATTATTGATTTTCCTATTCTTTTCCTGATTTCAATCTCATTGACTTCCGCTCTTAACTTTATTATTCTTTGTGCTTTTCCTTGAGTTTTTTCTGCTCTTCTTTTCTCAATTTCTTGACAGAGAAATTTCGATTATTCATTTGAGATTTTGCTCTTTTCTAAACAAGTATTTAGTACTGTTAGTTTACCTCCCAGGGCTGCATTAGCACCTGCTATGTATTTTGATATATAATTTTTTCCCATTTGGTTCCATTTATTTTTAAATTAATTTTGAGTTTTAGAACAAATTAGGTTTTTTTTTTTTTGCATCATGCTGGAGATTGAACCCAGGGCCTCTATGTCCCCAGCCTGATAGCATACGTTACTTTTACAATTTATAACGCTTATGGATTTTTTTTAAAAACCTGATTATAATGAGAGAAAAGTAGAAGAATAAATTTAGACATTGTCAAGAGTCTAGCAAATGGAAAATAAGTCACAGGGAATACCAAGCTTCTGAGGTGAGGAAAAACTGAGCTGATAACAGACATTCGAGTGCCTTCCTAGAAATGGCTGCATCCGTCCCAGGGGAGATATCTGTTCACATTTTTCTCTGCATTCATTATGAGTAATTGTTGCTTTTCTCTTTTTTTAAACGCAAACTATCATTTGGTTTCTGTTAAAAAGTCAGCCGAACAGTCTTCCCAGTTGAAGGCGTTCTGATGTGCATACAGAAGAGCGTCACTGTGGCATTTCTGTTGCTTCTGTTTGCTTGCTTTTACCAATGTGTGTCTGTTATCTTTCTTCCTGAAAGAAGGATTCGGGACTTACGCAATACTCTAAAATAAGATCAACAGGAAATGTTCCTGGACAACCTTGATTTGCAAGGGGAACAAAGAATTTTTTGTTGACCTGGTGACTAAAGCAAAGTGATCCAAACTCCTAGGAAGGCCACAGCAAGTGGCCCTTTTAAAAAATGACTTCAAAAACCAGGACCGTACCTCTCAGCATCTCAGAGCAGCGCTGTCACCTTTGCAGAGTGCTGTGCTATCCCCGCTTTCTCCTGCTCAGCATCTATTCCTTCCTGGACACCCCATTTCTTCCAGCTTCCTTTTAGGGACCCACCTTCCCACTGGCATCCTGGGTTATGGTGGGCTGACTCGTTGGGTCCAAGTGCGCCAATGAGAAGGTTCAGGGTGCCGGTGCCTCCAGAGTGAGCCTGGTCACAGCTGAGCCTGTCAGAGCCCTGGAAATGCAAGACTCTCCTTGGGCTCCAGAAGACCAACCTGGGCCCAGAGGACATCTTGTCAGGAAACAAGGATCGTGGGGAGGGCAGAGCTGAGGAGAACAAGGATCTCCTGTTGGAGATGGAAGAGTGGCGGACAGAGCCGAGGAGAACGCTCCTGGAGCTGCGGCTTGACTCTCGGAACAGCCCTGAATGTTCTGACTTAGGTGAACAAACACATCGCCTCCTTTCTGACTTTGTTTCTCTCCCTTGCTACCCAGAGTCTTGACTATATACGCCTGATTTGTTACTAAACTAATTAGGATATAAGGGTCTTTTGAAAATTCCTTCACAAAAGTTTCCTGTAATTAGAAGAAAGATGGCCATTCCTCCCCAAAGAATCTCATTTACCAGAAGGCGCAGCTTCCTTTTGCCCCTGGTTTGCACACTTGTGTTTTGCACACTTGTTTGCCTGCCTGAATGCCTCTTCTGCTTGCCTCGTCCTTTACATTCACATCGGTTAGTGTGTCACCAGGGCAGAGGCTAGGATGAGCATGCCCATACCCCCACCTCTGTGAGCCCTTGCCATCAATGCTGGGGCACAATTTCCCGTGGCAGGAAAAGGCAGTCTGCCTGGGCACTGGGGGGGCTGGGAAGGGGAGGAAAGTGGCTCTCTCGAAGCTCTCTGTTCCCTGTTGGGACTGACCCCTTGCCTGGGGAACACAGTGTGAAGGGGTTGGTTCCTCCACACTGGGTCAGGCAGGAAGGACATTGTGTAGTACCAAAACCACACCTGGGTGAAGAAAGAGCCACGCCAGGTGGCCACGGGCTGCCCGTCTCCCTGCTGGCCTCTGCAGAGGGGCTGCAGTGCAGCTGGTGGGATGGGACAGTGCTGACTTCTGTGCTCCTCCAGGTGGGATTTTTCCCAATGCCAGTGGCACAGTAGTACACGTCATGCTGGCTTCTTCACGCCTGTGCTCCTTAGACAGAAAACACTCCCAGTGCAAATGACAGGGAAACAGACATGCGCTGTCTGGCCTGGGAGGGAGCCTTTCCAGGCAGGCTGCTCAGATCAATCTCGAGCCCGGAAGCGCCATCTGTCTGGGTGGTGGCAGTGACCCTGCCACAGAGAATAGATGGTGAGTGTTCCAAATGGACGACGTGCTGGGTGGCACCTGACTGACGGCAGAAGCTCAGCACTTTTACTCCCCTTGCTGCTTCACTGGAACAAGCAGAGAAAGACATTAGGAAGAAGGATAGTGTGCCACGTTCACATAAAGATGAGAGAGGGGACATGCACAATGTCACGCACTCGAAGGTCCGCGGCAGGCTTCTGTGTCCCCTCGCCCTGAACACAGCTCACTGATTTTAACCCTCTGCGGCCCACTCTGCTTTGTCCTTGCATGCAGCCCTGTGAACCTGCAGCCCACCATCTGAATGGGAGACGTTTACGGTCTTTGCTTAGAAAAGGGCACAGACATCTCAGATTCCTGGGTGATGGGTACACTTGTCTCCCTGAAAGCTCTGTTGCAGACTTAACCTTGGTACCTTCAGAGGTGCTCTTGCTTGGAAATACGGTTCTGAAGATATAATGAAGCAAAAACGAGCTGAAGGTGGGCCTAATGCAGTGTGACCGGTGTCGTTGAGAAGAGGCACAATGGTGACACCATGTGACACGGAGATTGCCAGGAGCCGAGGAGGCACTGGACAACCTCGAGATGAGAGCCTTCGGAGGAAGCAAGGCCCTGGCCAAGTTCTGGACTTCAGACTTCCAGCCTTTGGAACTGGGAGAATAAATTCCTGTTATTCCAAGCCACCCAGTTTGTGGTGATCTGTATGGCAGCCACAGGAAGTGAATGGTGATATCATCCACAAAGGAGGTCAACTCTCCAAAGACTAAAGGTGGCTCCTGCGGTGTGGCTGGACAGGTGTGCCCAGCACTTGAGAACTTGTTAGGGACAGCAGCCATGCCTGTCCCCCTTTGCCCTCTCCCTCTGTATCTGAAGTCCAGGCATGCTCCAAACCTGCCAAAACTGCGTGGATTACAGGAGGACCATTTCAGCTGAGTGGTGACCTTTGTCTTACAGTCACCCGAGTCTTTGCCATCATCTTCCAGGAGGATTTACTGGCAAAGGCGTAGGATTCCAAACCCTCCTTGGGAAAAACCCACCCCGGGCCCCTGGAAGACAAAGCAGTTTCCTACGTTTTTGGGGCCCCAGAGGAAGGTGGCCCCCTTCCTGCATGAAACCCGTCTTAAATGCCGTCTGAGACTCCAGCCAAAGGCACCTCCATCAGCAACAACCAATAAATGCAATAATACCAGACGTAAAATCAGCCACGTGGGTTTCCAGGCAGAAACAGAGCACTTGGGGGTTTCATTTGCTGGAAGCCCAGGATGGCGGCACCTTTGAGTGTTGAATGGGAAAGTGTTTTATAAACTGTAAAGGACTGTAAACAAGTCAGTTACTACGTTTATTATTTTTCCTATTCTGTGTCCTTGATTGAATGACAGGCCTGGAGCTTTGGTAAGCTGCACCTGAACTTCTCGGAGCTGTAGTTTTCTTAACCGCGGGAGTTGTGCACTACGCCAGTGCCCCAGCTCCACCCACTTTTTTTCTTCTTTTGGCTGTGATTCTGTCAACCAGGGCATGTAGATAACTGTGTTCCTGAAATGTGCGAATACATTTGGTGACTCTTGAGTATATGATATCAAATCATTGTGCATTGACTTTTTAGAATATATTTTGCATAACATAAAAGACAGAAATGAGTGATGTGAGTCAGGGAAGGGAGCCATGAAGTATAAGGAGAAGCGCTTTAGGAAATCCACTTACTGTCATCATTAAGACTCCACTATCTAGAAGGGGGTGGCAGGCCACTTACGATTAACAAAGACACATCCTATGCTCACTGCAAAGTAAATTTTCAGAAAAAAGAGGGTCAAAGCTGCTGTGTTGTAATCAGAAATCCCAGCCACCTTTTAAAGATAGCAGTCTTCATTTTTTGCCAGGTAGTGGAAGCAACTGAAATAACCTAACAGCAAGCCATAATTGCCTACAACTGGACACTGTGTTGAAAATGGTCACTATCGAGTCTTTTAAAATCAACAGCCTTTTCTCTGGCCCACATGCCCCTTCAGTATTCCTGAAATCGTCTAGAATGACAAAAAGAACTGTGTGGAAAAACGAAGGGTCGGCGAGTCGTTGAGGGTTTTAACTTAATGGAATCAACATTTCCTGTATACTTTTACGTGGTTTCTTTAGGCAAAAGGCCTTTGGTTGTAATGGGTCTCTTGGCCTTGAAACCAGTCCCCTGCCCAGCAATTGCTGGTGGGTGCTTCAGGGTGTCCTGTAGGCTCCTGGTGTGAGGGAGGCAGTTGGGGCGAGTGCTCCTGAGAGGCAGGGACAACTGTGATGGGCAAGGAGAAGGGACCCTAAGGGTGGCCAACGCCTTGAACGGCCTGGAAAGAAAGAGACTAGAAACCGAGCCAAACCTGTCATTCTGTTCCATAACTTCCTTTAGATCTTAATCCTTAAATGTTTTAAAAAGAATTTTAAAAATATCTTAAGAAGTATGTAATAAGATCTTTAGAAGTGTTTATATTCCTGTGCCCCAGTAATCCTGCTGCTAGATATCTATCTTAAGAAAATGATGGGAAGTGTGTAGAATGATTTATGAATGAGCATATTCTGTGAAGCCCTCTATAATATAGAGAAAGTTGGAAACAAACCCAGCATACGAAAGTAGACAGCAATGAAGTAAATCCTAGTCCATCCGTACGGTGGAATGCTGTGCAGGTACGCGTAATAATCGTGCTTCCAGAGACTGTTGCCGGTCCACGGAAACACCCCATCTGTAACATTCTATGAAAAGACAGACGCATGGCCATCATGCATTCCATGTAGCTTTAAATACATGCGAATCTGTGTGTGTGCGCGTGTGAAAAAAATTGAAGGAAATGCATCAAAATGTTAAGGTTAGCTCATTGTCTCTAAGTGGTGGATTAGGGACAATTATTTCTGGCTCTTCATATTTTTTAGAATTTTAAACAAAAAGCCTATATTGCTTTTAATATCAGAAATGCCAATAATTCTGAAGATTACAGTATCACGTCTGTTCTTTAGAGTGATGGCTGCGCCCCTAGGTTCGGACGCGTGTTGGGGCTTAGAGCTGTGAACTGGAATATTGTGACTGAGCGCTATTTCCAGCCATTAGTGGCTCCATGAGCAGATTGTCACAGAGCACTTATTATTCAGTCAACTAGTGTGTATTGAGCACTCATTGCTGGCCATCAAATCTGTGTCCAGAGCCAGGGGACCACAAAAAGCAGTGATGCCAATGACAGTTAAAGCCATGATGTCCACAGTGCTGGGACGTGAGTGGTTCCAAGTGGCCAGGAAAACTTGCCCAAGCTCACTGCCAAGGGATCTAACGTTGCCCGAGTGTAAGACCCAGCCCAGGTTTCTCTGCAGCCCAGAGGCCAAGCCCGCAGCTCCTCTCAGGATCTTTGGGTGCTTTGGCACCTGCGGCTGGCCTCAGAAGGAATCCTGTGAGTCCACGGGGCTTGGTTTGTCCTGCAGTTGGACAGCGTGGTACTTTCTTAGCATTCTCTCTCAGTGCTGGCAACTTGATATTTCGGTCAGTGGTTGCTGTATTTCTTCATATGTTAAGATGACAAGCTGATAATTTCTGAAGTCAGTCTCCTCTCCAATTTACACAGTCCTATTTTTCAGTTGCCTTAACTGCATTTGGTAAATACCTCAAAGTAGTGGGATCATTTGACCCAAACCCCGTAGAACTGTGTCCTCAGGGCTTGCTGAATCCTTATGCAAATTGAGGCCTTTTTAAAAATTTGTTTATTCGTTCAACACAGTCTTACGATTAGGAGGGAATCATTGCCACAGAATGGTGAACACATGCATAATGACAGAGCAAGCCAAGGCTGATGCCAGTCCATGGTCTCCCTACTTTGGGTTTCCTCCAATCCCGTGTTTCCCTCTACTTTACCCCTGTGTTAGTTGGGCTTCTCATGGATGTCAAAGGTTCCTCACTGGGTTGATAACCCCTCTACTCCCACCCTCCAGCTGCCCTGATGTCCCTCCTATTCCCTCCCCCAACCCTTCGTCCCCCAGGGTCATAGTCAAGTTTCCCCTTGCTCATGTAATAATTCAACCATGTTGAGGTTATTATTAGCTTAGCCAACTTTCAGCCTGTTTCCAGTTGCAGTCTAGCTTCTACATATGAGAGAAAACATTCAGCACTTGAGTCTCTGAGTTTGGGATATTTCACTCAGCATAATTTTTTCCATCTCCATCCATTTGGCTGCAAATCGTTTTCTCTAATAGCCAAGTAGTACTCCATTGTATATATGTACCAAAGTTTTTGGATCCACTTTCCAGTGAGGGGCTTCTGGGTTGGTTCCATAATTTAGCTATAGTAAATTGAGCTGCTAAAAACATTGATGATGATGTATCTCTGTAATAAGCCCATTCTAGCTCTTTTGGGAAAATACCCAGGAGTGGGACAGCTGTGTCCTAAGGTGGTTCTAGGCCTAGTTTTTTTGAGGAGTCCCCACACTGCTTTCCAGAGTGGCCGAACCAGTTTGCAGTCCCACAGCAATGTGACAGTGTTCCTCTCTTCCCACAGCCCCTCCAACACCTGTCATTGTTTGTATTCTTCATTTTTGCCACTCTGACAGGAGTGAGATGGAATCTCAGGGAAGTTTTGATTTGCATTTCTCTAATTACTAGTGACATAGAGCATGTTCTCATGTTTTTATGGGCTTTTTGGACTCCCTCCAATGAGGGATTTCTGTTTTGTGACGGTGGTGGTGGTGGTGGTGGTGGTGGTGGTGGTTGTGATTTGGTTGTAGGAATCCTCTGCTGGAGGAGCTGGGCTCCCCTGTGAACTGTTTGCAGAGAGCCTTGTGAACAGAGACCTCCTAAACAGGCCACAGGGGGACAGACCTCCTTCCTGCAGCAGCCACTGTCTGTCGCTGCCCCGGACTTGGGGGCTGCGAGTCTCTGAGGCAGCCCAGCTGCAACCGTAAGAGGCACCAGGTGCTCAGCATCTGCCTTCCGTGGGGATGAGGTCCTCTGCACATTCTAGGTCTTACCCCCACAGTGGCTGCTTTTCTCAATCGTCTCTGCCACTGAGTTGCGTGAGGGGCAGAGCCACAGGAATGACTGTGTGAACCTCCTCCGCAGATAGCAGAGCCCAGTGCTTGCAAGGGCCCTCGTGTCAAAGGCCATCTTGACCCAGCTTCCTTGAGCCTTAGCTTCCTCACAGGGGTGTGGCCAAGGGGTAAGCAAGTGTAGCCTCAACCCATGGAGAACAGCGGCAGCGGTAACTGTTCCACGCTCCCCGCAGGACAGAGCTCCTGATCTGTGCGTGCGTGTGCATGTGCGTGTGCATGTGAGGGGGTGGGAAGAAGGAGGATGTCACGATAAATCTTCCTTCTTTAGGAAGTGCAACATTTCCTGTGTGCTGCGAGGGGAGGCGACTTGGATTTTTCCTTCGGCTCTTCAGCACTTGAAAGGGCACTTGGCGATAATGAGCAGTCTCAGAGGTCCATGGAGAGTGGTGCCGAATGTAAAAATAAACGCAATGGCAAATCGCTCCTGTCTGGAGGGAGCCGCCTTCCCTCCCACCACACCATGATGTCACATTCATCCCGACATCCTCTCCTGACAGTTCCCTCGGTCGTGTCCCCTCATCTCCCCTATCTGGTGATTCTTAAAGGGTATGAAGGAATATTGATCACACAGCCCGTACCAATCCCACATCTGCCCTCTGTCACATAGTGGCACGATAATCGAAAAGCCCCAGCTATCCTTGGAGGCATCCTGGAGAGCTGTCATGGCACTTCAGACGGGGCCTTCCAAGCCCCAGGAGAGGGGAAGAGCAGGGCAGGGGAGAGCAGAGGAGGGAGGAAGAGAAAAACATTCTAACGTGTAATCACCCTTCCTGAGAGTGTGGGAAACTTCGTTTAACTTCTCTACCTTCCCTTCCATCTTGGAGTCATCACATTGAGAACCGACTCTTCTGTTATTGTAAGATATTGGAGATACATAAGGATATTCACCTGTGCACTAAGGGTTCCAAGTTCCTATGACTTTTGGAATTCTCTAGTCTTCTGCTTTTTACACTCCTGCTTCCCCTTCTCTGGCGGTCAGCAGTG
>PVKS010000325.1:0-211464 GCA_004027875.1 Aplodontia rufa
CACACCATACATTCTCCTGATTACGATAAACAAATTCTTGATTTTAGTGATTATTAAAAGGCTTTCCTTTATAGTTTTACTACATGTTTTTAAGATAAAAACATTTATTCTTATGCTTTTCATTTTTTATGTAAAGCACTTGCTTTTCCCATCGGATAGTGTAGTGTAGCTGTTCAGCCAGTTCGATGAACGCAGCTGTACTTAGTTCGTTTCCTAATATTGATCATTTGTTGTCTTCTCTGTTTTTCTTTATCAGTCTGCCTAAAGGGTTTTCAATTTCATTGATCCTTTCAAACAATCAGCTTTTGATTTCCTTCATTTTCTGCATTTTGTTTTTTGTTTTTAAGCTTCATTGATTTCTGGGCTTTATTGTTTCCTTTCTTCTGCTTGTTTCAAGCTGTTTTGCTTGTATGTTTCTTGTCTTTACTATGGAGTCAGATAATGGACTTGAAATCTCTTCCTTTTTATATGAGCATGTAATTCTATTTTTTATATATTTCCTTTCTAAGCCTTGCATTCTGTGTCCCATAGTTTATTACACTGTATTTTTATTATAGTTGAATATTTCATTATTTTCCTTCTGTTTCTTAGTTAACACATTAAGTTCTAAGTTTTCAATTCTGTGCATATTTCAACAAATTTCACAAATGCATTGAAGTGTGTTGAATTTAGAGTTTACATATCGTTTATATTTTGATATATATAAGGAAATACATTTTCAAACACTTATCATTCATCTGTTTTTTGCAAAGAACTCTAAAAGCACAGTATTTATTTCAAATGTTACCATAGGAGTATATTTGTTGCTCCATTTAAATTTTTATAGATGTCACACATCTGGGATGATAGTACTTAATGGATCATCCTCCAAGTTATACAGAAATATGTTTTTAACTTCCACTTATTGGGGATTTTTGTGTATCTTTCTATTATTGACTTTTACCTTAATTCTTTTGTGACCTTGCGACCAGTGGACATGTTTTGATGGTTTTGAGCCTTTTAAATTTGTTGAGATGTGCTTCGTAGCCGAGACCACGTCTTCCTTGGTCCGTGCACACTCTGAGAGTGCATGTTCTGCTCTTGAGGGCGAGGGTTCTGTCAGTGTCTCCAGACAGCTGGCTGAAGGGTTTTGCAGCTCTGCTGAGCCCTTTCCGATGTCTTGTTTCCTGTCTTTATTGCTCATTACACAGAACTATTGAAGTTTCCAATTTTCATTGTGGATTTCTCTATTATCATTTGAGTTCAGTCATTTCTGCTTTACGTGTTTTGATGCTCCATTTTTAGGTGCAAACCGTACAGATTATCACGTCCTCTCCAATTATCTCCTTTACGCTTGGTAATGTTCTTTGGTTTAAGCTCTAATTTATTTCACAAAAGTGACTCCTTTCTTTTGATCTGCATTTCCTGGTATATGTTTTACCACTCTTTATCCGTTAACCTGTGACTTTTAATAGTTAACATTTACTTATGGTAGAGAAAATAGAGTTTAATCTTATTTTTGGATCCAGTATTTCAGTCTGTCATTTAATTGGATTGTTCAAGCCGTCGGTGATGTTTCCGTCTGTGGTAGGATCTGAAAGCCGCTGTCTCTCTCTTGCGTGTCACCCTTTCCTCTTCCCACTTTCTTTTGAATTAATTCAATATTCAGCGTGAATCTCAGGTTACCTCTTATTGGTCCATTGGTTTTATCAGTGTTTACTTTTTTTAGTATTTGCTCTCAGGTTTGAAATATATTTTTCAATAGAATTAAATATTTCCATATGTCTATTTTACTTAATATTTTTATTATAACTGCTTTGATTTTTACAAATTTTAAAGGGTATATAGTGGTCTAATTATATTGTGTACTCCACTCTGTTGAGAAAAGAAGTGATTGTATAGATATTTGTAAATCCGAACACCATTATATTATACGTATCCTTTTGCAACTTGATTTTTATATTCAACATTTTGTTTTTGAGATTTAATTAAATTGACAAATGAAGATTTATTTGTCATAACTATGTAGTTTTCATAATATGAATAAACTACAGTTTTATATATAAATTTCTCTGCTTCTGGATGATTAATTTCCACATTTTGCTATTAAACTCAGTTTTGCAGTGAATATTTTTGTGTATATCTCCTTATTAGTTTGTTGTCTGGAAGCACAAGAAGGCAGCTTCATTCTATAAATATCAGCTATGTCAGTTTGATTGACTGTTGTTCAAGTCTTATCCTACATATATTCTGACTACCATCCCAGATACTTATGTCCTTAATAAGAGCACTTCATAATAAATGAAAGAAAAATCCCAGATAAACTATAAAGGAGAAGTAAATCCACAATTGTAACAGGAGATTTGAGTACCAGATACCAATGATTGCCGTGTCAGAAACAGAAAATGAATAGTGCTGTAGAAGAGTTGAAGAATACAATCAACCAGTTTTAACTAGTTGACATTTATAAGGTACTTTATCCAATAGCAGTAGAATATATATTCTTACCAAGTACACATGGAACATTTACCAAAATAGACTATATTCTAGCCCATAGAACAGAGCTTTTTATATTAACAAGAGTTAAAATACTAAGCTTATTTTCTTATTACAGTGGAATTAAAAATAACAATAAATAACAAAGGCACCTGGAAAAATCTCCCATACTTAAAAAATTAAAACAAGCTATCTACGGATCAGGAAGGAAGTTATATGGAATATTAAAATTTTTACTTAAAATGCAACACATCAAAACTTGTAGGATGCAGCTAATGCAGTTTTTAGAGGGAGATCTGTAGCATTAAACATTTGTTTTAAAAAGAGTTTGGTCCTCAAATCAACGCTTTTAGCTTCTACCTTGAAAAATCAAACACAGCAAATATAACCAAAGTAGGTACAAGTAAGGAAGTAATGTAAGAGCAGAAATAAATGAAGTTGGAATCAGGAAAACATTAAAGAATATCAACAAATAAAACTCAATCTTTGGAAAGAGCAATAAAAATAATTAAGGTAGACTGATAAATGTAAAATATATATTCTCTATTTTCTTCTTTATAAAAAATGAAAAAGGGATCTTTCAAAGAACAACAAAGGAATATCATGTAAAACTTTATCCCAATAAATTTGGAACTTTAAATGAAATTGAGAAATTTCTTGAAAGATACAAACTACGTAAGCACCTTCAGGAAGAAAATAGACGAACTGTAGATCATCCATTAAATAAAGTGAACTCATAATTAAAAACGTTCTAATGGAATAAGAACTACAAGACAATTTCATTGGTGAATTATACCAAACACCAAAGCCAGAAATAATATCAATTCTACAAACTCCTCCATAAAAAACAGAAGAGAATGAAATCCTTTTTACAACCACTGATGCTGAAACCAAAGGCCATTACAAGGTATTAAAACTATAAACCAACATCTCTCATGTACATATTCTGAAATTATCATCAAAGTGTATGCTGTCATTTTAGAAAGTGTCTGCTGTCATTCTCACAAAATATGTACTGTCATCCTAGCAAGAATTTAGGGATGCAAATTTAAATAACATTTTTAGCATCCAACATGTTAAATTTGTTTTGCTCTATTTAAATCCTGTCTCAGATTTTGACATTTGGACTTTCAATTAAAGTCAGACCTTTTGTTGAGTTTGCGTTGATTAACCTTTTGCAGTAGATAACTTTTCTTTCAATAGTGCCAAGAGATGCTCTAAAGAAACAATCCCATGAATACTTATTTATAGTCACAATATTATAATTCATTAGCCTTCAGTTTTTATATTTTAAATCAGATTAAAGTATTAAGTATGAAGAAAAAGTAAGCTTGTTTTAAAGATTTTTTATGCTAATAGTTAAACTTGGTAAGTTTAGAGAATTTGGGATTATGAAACATTTATCTGAGTCAATGTCCACTTAATTTGGGGCTTAGTCATAATTTAGTGTTTGACTACCCTTACCTCTGATAGTAAATATATTGTGTTTTTAGACCTGAAATTAAAATCTGGAGTACAAATGACTTTAAAATTTTGTCCATAGTTGTAATCATATTGTACATTACTCCAACTATTTACATCAGTGACCTACCATTTTAGTTTGTCTAGGTCTAGGGGAGTTTCCAGAATGTGAAACTTTCAGTGCTAAATATGGAAAGACCTGGACTATCAGGCTGAATTGGTCACTAGTATCATTCTAAGTGTGTCATGTGTGGGTTTCTTTTTGCTTATATGCTTTGCAATGATTAGTGCATTCTCTATTATGTGGTAAGAAACAAATCTTATTTGAATCACTGAACATAACTCTGCCCAAGATTTTTAAATGTAATATAAAAATCTTTCACATTGCCACTGGCATGACTTTCAGTTGCTAAAACAAATCTCCAGGAAACACTTGTGCATGTTTTGTGGACACCACTGAGATTCTGTAGTTGCCCAGGTATAAATATATTATATATCATAATTTCTGGGGTAGGAGAAACATAAGGCATATACATTCTTGAAATAATGTTTGCCATTGTTTTTCTTTTTTTGGTGGGAAATCATCCCAACAAAATTTTTAACAATTGAAAAATATAAAGTTTATCTCATAAACTTGAGAATAGAAAGTGGTTACCAGAGTCTGGGGAGCAGAAGTGGGGTGAAGCATGAGAAAGGTTGGACAGTGAGTGCTGAGATACAGTTGGACAGGAGGGAGAAGCTCTAGTGTGGTATTGTACAGAGAGGGACTATCAATAACATGTGTTGCATATCTCACAAAAGCTAGAGGAAAGGATATGGAATATTTTCATCATGAAAACTTAGCGAATGATTGAGGAGACAATTATGTTTAACCTGATTGACCACTATACAGTGTTTACCTGTATCAAAACAACACATGGACTCCACTGTTAGTATAAAATTTTTATTTATCAGTATGAAACTTCTTAAACATGGCTAAAGATTCAGAACAGAAGGGTTTTTTTAAATAAGAAAGAAAAATAAATATAGGAATCTATACTTCTTGAACATATCAATGGGAGCCTCATTTTACCATGCACTACAACACTGGATGCTGTACCATGACAACTTACCTTTGATGAAAGCTTTGGCCCAGAATCCTATTGAAGATGTGGAAGAAGCTGCTTTTGTTTTACCCTTTTTGAGAATCTGTACTTTTGATGTATGCCATGTTTTTCCTATTTCTTCTAGTTATTTCCTACAGTGATGAGTAGAACAACAGGAATGGGGCTGAAGAGGGAGAGACAGGAATAAAGAAGAATGAATATACAGAGGAGATGAGAAAAATCAAAGAATTGAATTCAGCCCTCAGAGCATAGGGGTTGACTCCTTACTCTTCTTCCATCTAGAGGCAGGCCTAAACTTTTTGAGTGTGATGGAAGAAACAGTGCTAACACCTCAAGAGCTGCCCATTCCTAGACATCACAAGAGTGAGTTTGCACCTCTTACTAGTTCATGGTCCCTTTCCTACAGTGATATCTGTAAGTTTTGTAACGAATGAGGCAACATGGACATAAACATTTTTTATTACCCCCATTAATCTTAACAGAATCAGCTGTAGAATCCAGGAGTCATTACCAGCTGAAATCCTCTAAACAGCTCAGATCCAAGTTAAACCTTTGTGCATACCCCCAAGCTTTCTTCTTTATGGTCTTATTATTTGGTTGTACAGCAAGCACATTCCAATCATACTCAAACTTTTTTTAAGTTGGAGTAAACTAGCCCAACTTAACTCCTAAACAATTTTTTACTTTTTAATGTATGTATTTTTCTCATTAAAATTCCAATTTTAAAGAGAGAGAAGGATAGTGATAGAAAGAGAGAAAGAGAGAATCAATTTTATTTAGTTTTTTCATATAGCTTTCATTACTCTGAGTTTTTGTTGTGTATGTGGTGCTGGTGTTCCAACCCACATCCTATGCATGCCAGGCAAGCACTATAACCTCTAACCCACCTCTCCAGGCCCTAAAATACCACTTTTTTAATAAGGCAAGGAATTCTATTGCTAGGATAATATTAAGTAGAATATACACATTTGTCTTCTGACACGTTCCTAATATGGCCTCGATTTCCATTGCCTCTGTGATATGAAGAAGGCAAAATGAGACCACTTAACTGGTATTGTCCACTCCCCTAAAAGTACTATATAGAGGACATAAAGAAGATAAAGGGGTGGATGATGTGGGGGTGACCCTGGATGAGGATCAATTTTATATCATACTGTTACTTTGTATGGATTTATGATTGTACAACAACTCAACTCCTCAATTTAAAAAAAGATAAAGCATGCTCTCTACCTTCACTGAACTTAAAAATCTCTGCAAAGCTTCAAGAATAACATCTACTGACAAATAAGATCGTAATTAAGAGGAAAACAGTATAATCCTGTTTTTAAGGATCATGTAAAGTTAATAAAAGCTTAGGATGAATATGGAGCTGGAAAATTTAGGTTGTATTTGGGTAAGGAAAAGAAATCCTCAGCATGCAAATAATTCTGGGAGCAAAAGTGAAGATGAGCTCTGTGTTGTTGGTGGGGGAGATTTAATGAATTATTCCCACCAATGGTGGCAGATGTGAAGGAGTGATGGGGGGCAACAATGATTATTAGAGTGGTGGGGAAGGTTCAGGGGATAAGCACTACTTATGAAAGGCCTGGAGTGCCAAGGGCAGGATTTTGTTTTCTACATGATAAATAGAAAGGTATAGTTATCAAACTTTTGAACAAGGGTGCATCGAGTGGAGAATAGCATTTGTTATTACTGGTGACTGTTTCACAAATTTTCAAATTTAATATGTTTTATTCCAAAAGTAAATGCTTCCAGTTGTGAAATTTGAGCTACAGAAACACATATTCTGCTTTTCAACCCACATATCTGAAGTTATATGCAATTCATTTGTGTATCTTTCTCTAATTTTCCATGCTTGTACAAACATATACAAGTTCAAATACACATAGAATTTAAGCAAAATTGAGATCTTAATATGTCTGAAAGGATTTTAGTGAAATTTTACTTTTCCTTATTTTACTGGAATCTATGACTAGGATTAACAGTGTAAAAGAACGCACATTGTTGTGCATCAAGGAAGACTGGTTAACGTGACTAACATTTCTTTAAGATGTTTGAAGAGGTAATAAAAACATGCCACATGGAACATTTCACTGGACTGCAATATTAAGTTATATTTATTATGGATAAAAGGAAAAGTTGTCAGGATTGGATAGTAGAGATAAAATGAGTTAAGTAAATTAGGAAACATTCAGGTTAATGCGACCTCATGGAAAAAGGCAAATCAAGAATGTTAATATTTTCATTACCTCAAGAGTATAATGAAACAAATATAGCATTTTTGTTTGATCAAGTGGGTAAAAGAGGATATCACCAAAGCCAAACTACAGGAAAGGATGAGCTTACATGAGGAGGAATTTGTATTAAATGAAGTAGGATTGAAATGCTTGGAAATTCTGAGGCTACAACAGATCTTTTATATCTTCTGATAACTTTTTTGGTTGGTATAAAAACTGTCAGAGTCTGAGATTTTACCCTGGTTTCAAGCTAAGAAGTTAACCTGTTACTGTAAGGAAAGAAGTGAGTGGAGGAAATAGAGAGAGGAGCGCCACAGAGGCTCAACAGCAACACAGGTTTATTGGGAGAAACCTGCAGAGGGGGCCCCAGTAGAGTCGGGAGCCACCTTCTGCTTACAGACTGGGGTTGATATAGAGCATTAAGGGAAAAGAAGATTAGGGTGTTGCTAGGGAGTTAGTTGTCAGGGAAGGGCTCTTTCTTATGATGGAGTGTTTCCGGTTTCTTTGCATGATGGTGGGTCTTGGGTTTAGGGGTAGGTGGGTTTTGGTCTAAGATGGAGGATAAGATTCAAAATGGCATTGCCTAGGTCAAGTTCTACCTAACATTTTTGACTTTTTCTTTTCATTTGATAGGAAAAAGAGGTAAGAGAGAAGGGGCAATAATGTCTCTTAAATTACTTCCTGCTGAGAGGGGATATCAGATGAGGATTTTTGTAGGCATTGGTATTAATACATTCTAATAGAGCTCAGCAAGAGGACGTTCTGGACCCTCTGATCAGTAGTAGCATTGATTATGCTCTGTGAAAAGGAGGTGAAGAGCAGAAACAGGGAGGGTCCAACAGCAAGGCTGATAATTATACAGAGAATTGGGAAGAAGAAAGGAGCTGGGAAAGCTCCTGTCCAGTTAATGGGTAAATGGATGTGTTAATTCTGCATAGGGAGAAGATTCACTGGTTATAGTCAACGAAGCCAGAAAGAGGATAGTGGAGGCAGGAGTATGAGAAGTCATGGTGGGAATTAAAATGAAATGAGGCATTGAATTTTGTTCAACACCCTGGCAGGGTGTTCCTGCCAGGATAAGAGTTGGGTATCCGAGCAGGAGTGGGGCTTTCCAGACAGGCAACCATAAACAAAGTTTTAGCCTAGGGTTTCAAAACTGGTGTGGGATTTCAATCTCCGAAGTTCCCATTTCTATATGCCTACAGATAAACTATGTCCTGTCTCAATTATCCCTCTGAAGAGATCCTTGACTGCAGTCAAGGGAAAGGGGATATGACCATTCTGACTTCTTTGTGCTGACGGTGGGAATTGGCTGTGGCAATCACGGAAACTCTAGAGAGAGTCTATGTTGGGGGGCTTGGTAGAATTTTTGGAGGCAGCTCCACGAAGGGTCACATTGCCATGACTATCTGGCACTTAATGGACTCTAGGCATCTTGTGTTTCAGGGTAGTCCAGAGGTCCATGATGTTGGTTGGCTGGTGACTGGACATGGTGTATGTAGGGGAGAGGGATCATGCTAGAACAGTAAATCATGCAGTAAAACCTTATTTTTTGCAAGATATTAGTACAAAAACAGTCGGTTTTATCAGCCAGCCTTTGAATAGAGCTTAGTTTGTGTTCTGACATGTCATTTATTTGAGTGGAGGACATTCAGGTACTTAGAAACAGACGTGTTGCTAAAAACATTTAATCTTATGTGCCACATTACATCTTTTAAATTGATCTGAAGGAAAAATATCAGAAATATTTACCTGTGTTGGGGGGGGACTGACATAAGCATATGTTTTAAGTTAAATTAAAAGAATTGTCTCTTTTTAAATGTCCATATTTGACTGTGCTTTGGATATAACTTTCCTGCCAGGTGTTTAAAACCAAGTTGGTCAAAATTGTCCTTTTGCCTATCTATTAGGGTCAGCTGAGATCCCTCAGGGGGCCACTCTCAAGAATGTGTGAGAAACCTCTTAGCTCCTTTAGCTTTCTCTACCAGTCGTTCCATCTGCTAGGATGGGTTAGGGTCCTGTTTGACCACGTGTGGCTTCCCTTGGAAACATCAGGGTTATCTCCCTTTCAAATGACCTTCCTCTTTGCAGAATGTGCACTGGTTGGCTTTCTCTGGAGACCTCATGATCCCCGACTCAGAGATACAAGGCAGAGGTTGACCCACAGTTCTCTGGATCCTGGCTGACCCTAAAGGCCAGGGCCAAAATATTGACTGCTTTTCCTTTGCACTTTTGCTTCCTTGACTTTGGTCTTCATGTTTTGGTTTTTAACATCCAGCAGGCAGTTTCATCAGCCTTAAAGTGGGAGTGCTGGGCTTTAACTTTAATGTGTACAGTTTTATAGAAACTGCTTTCATTTAATTAGGGTTAATAACACTACTAGAAGTTAATATTATATCTTATCTGTCTTTCAGGTGATGGTGTGTCTTAAGTCAGGTTTTTCTGTTACATTTAGTACTTCTGCAAAATATTAATAGGCAGCAGTTATAAAGTTTATAAGGAAAATACAAAATGGAATTAATAAGCCACAAAACATTTAGTTTGCATAATAGCTTTAAATCAAGAAACAATTTCTTTAACATTAATGTCTTTAGTGTCTATTTTGCCTCCATGAAGATCTGTAAATCTGTCATTTGAACACATCTTAATAAATGAGCTTAAGTTTATCCTAGTTTTAAATCATCCTAACGTGGAATAGGGTGAGGCAGAGACTTATCTCAGGCAAGGCAGGGCTCTTGACAAATAACATTCAAACCCATATAAATTTCCACATTGTCAACCTTCAAGCAAACATAATTCTCCTTATTACAGATGATAATATGATATCTAATCACAAAACATTAAGTGACAAATAAATTCCCAACTGAATTTGTTGTTTCTATACCAGTCTGAAAAGACTGTAGACAACTTTAGTCTGGAAACACCAACTTGGTAAAGTGCTCTTCCAAGTTTCATACTTCAGAAGATTAGTGTAAATGGAGGGCATTAAGACACCTAACATACAAAGAAGCCAGTAATACCATCACAATTACATTTATGTCTTTATAGTAACCAAGTTCAACCTTTGATGCAAAATTCAGAGTACACAGTATGTGGTAATAATACAAAACAATAGGTTTTTATTTCACCAGAGATGTCCCTAAACAATAAAACCTGACACCAAGGATTGTCTTGATAGATAAGAGCAAATCAATGTTTTAAGAAACCTTTTGTTACCCAGAGATTCTCACCTATTTCAGTGCCTCAACATTTGGCTTTAGAAAAGAGCCTAAAATAACTTGAATTGATTGTATTAACCACAGGCAACCCAATAAGAAACTTTTGGAGATTTATCCTTCACAAATCTTGTGCTATTGAACCAATTTAAATCACATGATCCAAAAGTCAATTTTAATGTATGAGCACTCATTTATCTATATGCCAATTTTAGTACCATACAGACAAGAAACACATATGTAGACATGATATAGACACATCATACACAGGTGTGCACAAATATACAAAGAATTTGACAGGAAACAGAGATTTTAGAGCTTTTAATTGCCCTCTGAATAAAGATATCAGGAAAAACAGAGGGCTAAAAAAAACTCTAGTTAAAAAAAAAAAGTCTAATCAACAGCAAAATGCATGGTTATGGGCACACAAGACCAACAGTGGAGATGGACTTGGGGTTAGGGACTTGAGAGAGAGGGTAAAAGAATTGAGGATCAGTAGGACATGTATAGTAGCTGAGAGTAGCCTGAGCACCAGGGTGCACCTGTGGAAGAAGCATTTCTGTTGAGAAAGGTAGAGAAAGACAGTGTGTTCACTGAGAAAGAGCACAGGGAAGAGAAATGAAAGCTCCTTTGTCTATTTTATACATCCTTCTGTAGATCCTGGGTGAATCCCTATAAATATAACAGGGAGGGTGGATGGGTGGGTTCTTATTGTTTGATGAATGAGATCCATGGACATGGGGTCTGGCAGAGCAAAGGAATATATTTTAGAGTAACAGAAAGGAAGGAAAACTCTCTAAGAGGAAGGAGTCCGAAGAGAGGGATTCCCTGAAGGATTTCTCATTGAGAAGAATGTGAAAAGTTGAGTCGTGTGAGCGGAGAAAAAGGTCTGGAGTAGAGGTACCACACCTGGAGCAGAGGCCTGGACATAGAGAACCTTGGACCATTTGTCATTGTAGCAGAGAGTTTAAGATCTCTGAGAACTGGGAGTCAAATGTGCCATTTTCAGGCCAATGACTGTTATTATTCAACTTCCATTGGGGCCAAGAAATATTACAGAAGAACACCAGTCTTTTAGGTTTTGACTGTGTCTTGGAGACCCGGAGTCTGCATATGTTTGAGAAGGCACCCCAACAGGGTGTCTGTCTCATGGAGACTTTGATGAAGTTTGGCCCATGTTGGAGAAAATGGATTGAGGAGCATCCCCAGGGACTCTGGCAGAGAGAAAGACCAAAATTAAGGGGCATCCCCACAGGAAATGCTTCTCTATGGTTGTTCCTGGAATCCAGACTAGTCAGAAGGGGTCAATAACTCAATAAACACTGGCTGGTTGTGCATGTGATGTTCAGCAATGTGGGTGGTCTTTCCTGGACCAAGAAGTGGAGGAAGAAGTGATAGAGAGGGAGGAAGGGGGGGAGAGAGAGAGAGGAGAGAAAGGGGGAGAGAGAGCGAGAATGAGTGAGAATGGGTCCAGGTCAAAGGAAGGTCTAGAGAGACCACCCTTGGTGGGAACTTCCCGTGCCAGTCTTTGGAACCAGAATGTAAGGAAAGAAGCCAGTGGAGGAAATACAGAGGAGAGAGGCAGCAGCTCAACTGTAACACAGGTTTAATGGGAGAAAACTTGTGGAGGGGGCCCCAGTAGATTCTGGGACTCATCTTCTGCCAAAAGACTGGGGTAGATATAATGAACTAAGGGGAAAAAGAGATTAGGGTATTGCTAGGGAGTTGTCAGGGAAGGGTTCTTTCTTATGTCGGAGTGTTTAGGGTTTCTTTGTATGAGAGCAGAGTTGTAGGTGGGTCTGGAGTTTAGGGATAGGTGGGTCTTATTCTAAGATGGAGGATAAGATTGAAAATGGCTTTTCCTAGGTCAAATTCTACCTAACAGTTACTATTTCATGGATGCTAGCAGAACACATGAGATTTCTGGATCAGAGACAGCATTGTTTCTTGTGGCATAGTAATCAGTATGAGTGTATTTATAGCGTTTCTTTTTCTGCTTCAGTAATTCAGAGGCAATCTGGAGAGTCCAAAATGAATGTGATGCATGCAGTGCATTTTCCTGTTGGGCAGGAGTAGCTGCATAATTTTTGAGATTTGATACAAAATAAAATGCAATGTGCTTTATACAAATACCAGGAAGAAAGAATCATGAAAGTCATTAAAATACAACAATTTCTTCTTTTGTCTTTGGTTTGTCTCTTGTTATGCCAGTTTGCTATTTAATGCCATTCTAATAAAATAAAATTAAAAATTTAAATTATCATAAATGTTACTATTCATCTTTAAATTTTGCAATGCAAATTTTAAATTGAAGTGTGAGATCATCTGTTTCAGTCAGCTTTTCTCCTGCCATGACCAAAAGACCTGAAAATAACGATTTTAGAGGAGAAAAAGTTTATTTTTGGCCTCACAATTTTACAGGTTGAAGTCAGTAGTCAGTCAGCTCCATTCCTCAGGGCTTGAGGTGAGGCAGGACATCATGGCAGAAGGGTGTGAGGGAGAAAAGCAGCTTAGGACATAAGGATCATTGGAAGCAGGGAGAGAGCTCAGTTCAACAAGGACAAAATATATATCCAAAGACATGCCCCAGGGACTCACCTCCTCTAGGCACCCCCTACCTACCTACAGTTACCACCCAGTTTGATTAACATACCAATTAGGTTAAGGCTCTCATCATTTCACTGGTGAAACCTCTTGTTGACTCATACACAAACTTTTGGGGGACATCTTATGTCTAAACCATAATAGCAACTAAATGGGTACATGGAGTCACTGAGATTTCATGATTTGTGTTTTATAGTTTCCATATGCATATATATTTCATTAATACCAGATTGTAGAATCACACAAAACTGATTTAACTGATTTTATTTCTTGATATAAATACACTGATCAGACTCATACACAAACTTTTGGGGGACATCTTATGTCTAAACCATAATAGCAACTAAATGGGTACATGGAGTCACTGAGATTTCATGATTTGTGTTTTATAGTTTCCATATGCATATATATTTCATTAATACCAGATTGTAGAATCACACAAAACTGATTTAACTGATTTTATTTCTTGATATAAATACACTGATCAAATTTTCTATTTTTGGCCTCTACTGATGAGAAGCCCTGATTGAAATGAAAAGGAAGTGTAAGTTGCCCTGTCTTTTCACTTCCTTCTTTGTCATTATTCTTAGCATTAAGTGACAGGCTAACAAAAGGAAGTAACGTGAGTAAGAAAGGATACGATCAAAGATACGATCAAATTCCTTGTATTTCTTGGATACCACTGCCTTTTTTCTGTGGTTCTAAGCAAGTTCTGAGGCTCTGGAAACTGGGGTCTTGGGGATGTCAGAACTCTCACTTATTCAATCACAGAAGTCACATGCTTCCTTGTACTTGCTTAGAGTTTCACTGATCTCCTAGAATTCACATACAATATGAGAGTGGGGCAGCAAGGACTCTTGGATCACACAAAATAATTCTTAGATCAGACTGGCACACGTGAACAAGAATCTCTAGGAAGCCTTCTAACCACTAGCCTCTCCAGTTAGTTCATGCTGTGGTGAGCACCTTAGTGACTCCATACCCTCATGTAAGTATCACACAGTTGTGTGTATTTCCCTTCCTTTAGCATATTGTTTTTATACATTTACTGATACACATTATATGCCCCACATTGCATTGTTACTAATTTTATTTAAACAAGTCAGTTATATTTTAGGAAGATGTAAATAATAAGAATGACAATATATACATTAATTTACCCATGTAGTTACCATTTCCAGTGTTCTTCCTTCCATTATATAAGCCCATATTTCCATCTGTTATCATTTTTTCTTCTGCCCAAAGCCTGTTTTTTCTTTCTCCTTCCTATGCCATTCCTTGTAATGTGGATCTGCTGCTGATGAATTCTTTCAGCTTTTCTACATTTGAAAAATTCATAATTTCATCTTTATATTTGATATACATTTTTGCTGGATATAAAATAATAGGTGGATAGACTGTTTCCTTCTTTCAGTATTCAAATGTTGCTCCATTTTCAGTGCTTACAGTGTGAAGTCTGGTGTTACCATGATCTTTGTTCATTTATATTTAGTGTGTTCTCCCAGTTGTTTTTAAGATTTACTTTTTAACACTGTTTTTAAGCAAATTGTTAATAAGGTATGTGGTGCTATTTTCTTATATGTTTGCGGGTATGTGAATGCAATGAGGTTTGAGTTGTGGGTTTATAATTTTCATTAAATTTGGAAAGTTTCTTTTCTTTCCTTCCATTATTTCTTCACATTCTTTTTCTGCTCTTATCATTTACCCACTGGCTCTGGACTGAAATGAGCATTGGATTGGTTGGAAATTTGTCATTACTTTGGACCTTTAGTTGTGATCTAGGACTTCAAGTCTACTTTCTTGAATTCAAAAACTTTTAAAGCTGGAGATGTTTATCCATACTGCCAAATTCCAGTGCTCTTGCAACTACTTTCTCATTTTGATATTTCTTCTGTATTTTGGTAAGTAGATCAAGGGTAGATCTGACTTGTGTTTTACCTCTTTGGTTTTAATTTAGATGCAAATTTTTATAACTTTTCTCATGCTCTGCTATTGTTTCATTTAAATTTAGAGCTGTTACTTTTGAATTTTATTTACCCATCTCATTTGAAGCTAAATTTAGAAGGCCAAAGTAGAGAAAGTTGGTTCGACATGCTAGCCATTTTAACACTGTAAAACATGGTTTGGTTTTCTCTAATTCAAACTACCTGAGTTTCAAATAAATATCTTTGACTTCCAAATTATGTGCTGAAATTAAACTAAGGTCCAGGAAACATCATCGCCTAAACTGCAGTATAAATAGGGTATCAATTATTTAGTCACGGGAGTCACTACTATGTAATGGTGATTTCTTATTAACACCAACAACATCAGAACTATTTTCACATAGGCTAAAATAGTAATTTAGCTGCTTAGTAAATGATTAAATGCAAAGAGTGTTATATAGTCTGTTGACTAGGAATTGGTAAATGTTGCCAATTACCAGAGATTCATTTCCTTAATAACATAGGAAGTAGCAGGCCATAAGCTCTGTTAAGGAGGTTAAGTCTGGTCTGGATGAGCATTGGTACAGAGGCAGTCTACTCAGCAGGAAGAACATTGTCATGTGCGGGTCTAATTTTGGATCCTGGCTCTGTTGCTTTGTTCTTAGGAACTGTTAGCAAATTAGCCTCCCTGAATGTTGGTTTTCCTTCTGCTAAAGGCCCCAACTTTGTAGAATTACTATAGGTAAAAAGTAACATATATCTACATTGCATCTTCGTATATTATTGCTAGCTGTTGTACTGGCATGTGCCTGGGCATGATTTTCTGTGGTGCCTAAAATGGCATTGTTTTCAAGAAACAATTCTGTGTAGTATGATTGCAGCAAAACAAAGCAAAAAAACCCCACATAAAAACAAAACAAAACAGAAAAAACAAACAGTGAGCCAGGACTGTCTTTCTTTTCAGATTTTTCAGGAGAAGATTGAGTGTTCTTATAGATACTTATCATGGTTATTTTTTAAACTTTCTATTATTTCAGTGATAAAGAAATCCAAAGGGGGGAGGGAATATAGAAACAAAATGTCTTCATGATTACCTGTGCAGACAGTAAAATCTGAGAACAACTCATTTTGTTATTAAATGTGTCCTTAAACTAGGGAACTAGATTTTCTCAGATGGTACCGGAATTAGAAATGGGTTTGGTTTTCTCTTTCCATCCATTGACTGCTGCATCTTTTCTTGACTATTTGGAAAGTTAATGGACCCAAGTTAGGTACTTTGTGTTTAGGAATTAGTAGAAGATAATGGAGATAATCTGAAATTAAGATGTAAGAGAACCAGGTTCAAACAATCTTGTTTAGTGGAACAACAATTAGAAAATGCAGTGAACTATTGAGAAAGATGAATGAGAAAAATTTAGTGTTTTTGGTTCTTGTGAAGGTACTAAATAAGGAATATTGATCTCTGTCTTCAGAGGAGAAACTTAATCTCATGTTCTTTCACTGGCCCCAGGTTGCTCTCAATGACTGTTTGTGGTTGCTTTTGGTACTAAGGTCATATAGTCTACACAGTAGTAAAACTGTTGTGCACACTGTGTATGTGTGTGCACGTGTGTGCATAATAGGCATTTGACTCATCTTGTCAACAGTAACTCATTGGATACCTTATGGATTAGGGACTGAGGACAGAATGGTAAAAAGACCAAAATGCCTGCTTTACTGGATCTATTACATAATATTAGGAGGAAGGCAGACAATAAGCAAAGTAAGAAAATATTATTGTTAGAAGATAATAAATGGCATTGGGAAAATAAGGCAGAGGGGAGTAATGTAATGTGTGAATGTGCATGGGGGACTGAACGAGGAGGTTGTATTTGAGCAAGCACCTGAAGAAGATCTGAGTTAGTCATGGTCATTGTCTGGTAGAGGAATCTTCCATTCTGAGAACCATCAAGTGCAAAGGTTTTGCATGGGTTTTGAGTGTCCTCATCTATTTGAATGACAGCTGGGAGGCAAGCGTTCCTGGAGCAGAATGAGCGAGGAGAGAAGAGATGTCATTGATCACAGAGGCCAGCTCATAATGGCTTATAGGCCATTGTTACTTGGAGTGAAATGGAACGTGAAAGCAGACCTTGGAGACTTATTTTTAAAAGTTTACTGAGACTTATGTATTGGGAGTAGAATGTAAGAGGGCTGGAGAGGAAACACAAAGACCAATAATCCATTAAACAGTACCAGGTTTGGGGGTGGCTCACTTGCTTCTTCATGTATGCTGTGCCAGGGAGAAGATTAACGGTGACTACCCATTAAAACTCTGTGAGGGGGGCTGGAGCGGTGGCTCAGCGGTTTCGGCGCTTGCCTGGCAAGCACGAGGACCCGGGTTCAAACCCCAGCACCATGTACACAACTGAGTGTTGGAGCAACTAAGGCCATGTGAAAAACTAAATAAAGTTGTTTCTCTCTTTCTCTCTCTCTCTCACTGTCCCTCTCTCTTTAAAAACAAAAACAAAAAAGTCTGTGAGGGGGCTGGAGCAGTGACATGGCGGTTATTGCGCTTGCCCAGCATGCACGGGTACACAAGTTCAGACCTCAGCACCATATACACAACAAAGTCTCGGAGCAACAAAGGCTACATGAAAAACTAAATAAAAATTGTTTCTCTCCTCTCTCTCTCTCTCTCTCTCTCTCTCACTGTCCCTCTCTCTTAAAAAAAAAAACAAAACTCTGTGAGATTGGAAGGGTTGGCTTCCTCTAGGAGAACGCAGGTTCATTTTGACAGGTAAGGAAATATTCCTAGGTGATATAGAGGTGTCATTTCTCTTATTAGTGCTGACTTGGTGACTGGAAATCGAACTTGCTGGCTCCGACCCACCTGGGTGTTTCAGATCTATTTCTGGAAAGCAGGTTTTATGAGGTATGCAGGAACTTCTTCCTTTCATTGCAACTTAAAAGTTCCCTAATTGGGTTGAGTTCAGGTTCTGTGTCATGGTTCTGTTTTGCTGGGAGAAGCTAATAAAGAAAGAAGCTCTGGATTCTCTGGAGTAGGACAAATGGAGTATAGTAATTAGGCAGTGTGGTCCCTCCACTGGACAAAAACTTTGGGCAGCTCAGCTAAACACCAAAGAAAAACCTACCATGAACAAACAGATGTAGCTGTGTGACAAAATCTTAGAAGATGCATTATTTATTTTCTGGAAGTAATTTCTTTTCATTAAACGTTCCACACTGTGATAGCTGTGCCTTTAGTCTGGTAATGTCAAGTTAGTTCTCTGTTGCTTTTTGTGTGGTTTGCTTTGTATATTGGTTTAGAGTAGAAGGCTAAACAACTTAAAAAGATTGGTCTAAGAAATTGCAGGTTAGGTGAGAAAAGAGAACAAACTATCTCTGGAAAGGAAGTGTAGTTAAATCGAAATGGAGCAAGTGTCTGAATGGATGTTTGCATTTGTTCTGTAAATGGTTGGTAATTTCCATGTGTCTCATACTGTGCTAGATACATAGGGTTTCAACCTGATGCCTGCTTTAGAGATGCCAATATCTTTTAGTAGAAATGATTAGGTTGACACAAAGCACAGTTAGCTAATGGTCACTTGTGAGATTTAGATTTTTAAAGGTAGCAGGAATGGAAAGAAATAAGAATGCTGAGATACAAGGGAAGGAGGCTGCTTCCACATTCGTATCTTGTTTTGGGGGAAGATGCTTTTTAATAAAAGAAACTTGTCTTTCTGTAAAATGAAATAGTGTGTTAGTAAATGATTAAGAAAGTACAAAGACATTCTAACGAAACAATAACTTGTAGTTACATAATATTTGAAGTATTTCCACTTTTGAGAAAAATGTTAATTACAGACAATTCTTTATAGTTATTTTATAGGTAATGTTGAGGAACAGGACTAGTTGTAAGTGTTTAAAGATATTGCCCATAACACAGGCAGTCTTCTCTCCAGCCTGCGTGGCATCACCTGGGGAACTCTTGACGATGTTTTTCCTAACATTTAGCTGTATACTTTTACAGTGAAATAAAAAGAAACGGTAAAAACAACAATTCAACATATACATCCTTTCATGGCTTATAATACTAACTGCTCTTTGATGATTCCCTCAGAATATTTTGTTTTATAATATTCTGCCTTCTGCATCTCAATCAAGTAGATCATATATATTAGGGTACTATTTAGCTGTTTTGATACTATATACTCAGTAATTCTGCATTATTGACTATAGATTTGTATTATTTTGCCTAGCACAAGCAGTTTTGTTAAGTTCAGAATTTCAGTGGCTTATACAATCCAGTGAAAAATCTATTCTTGGTTCATTTAAAGGTCCAGTGCAGATGTTTAGGTGTTTTTCCAGGTGGCTTCCTTCTGTGAAGGCATCCAGGGAGCCAAGCTCTGTGTGAAGCTCTGCCATCCCCTAAGTTCTCAGAGGTTTTTTGTTTTGTTTTGTTTTGTTTTTGTTTTTTTCATTCAGTCAACAGAGAGAATAGAGGAAAGGTAGTGCTCAGCTGTTTAGCCTCCTTTTCTTCTCTGGAGAGCAGGAAATTTTATTTTTGTGAATAGGTAGTAAACTTGTTCACATAGCTTCTAATTTTTGTCACTTGCCAGAAGCAGTACTTTTAAATAACTATTTGAGATTAACTTATTTGGGATGTATTTCTAGAAGTGAGTTTACTGGATATAAGTTTTAACCATAAAATAGTGAATTATGTTTTATTTAACAAACACATTAAAATAATAATTTAGATGTGTAAAGTTGCTTGATATAAACCTTCAGCTTCTTATTATCCAGGCTTGGATGAAGAATATATTTGGAATCCTATATCCAGGGTAATGAATACCATGAAAACAATGGACATAGAATCTCCAACTTACAATGATTTGACTTATAATTTTTTTGCTTGACAAAGGTGTGAAAGTGATATGCATTTAATTGAAACCATACTTTGGGTTTTGAATTTTGACCTTTTCTTGGGCAAATGATGTGTGACCAATCTGAGGCTGTGCAGTGACAGCAGCAAAATGCAGGTCCTATCAGTCACACCATCTCGAGGATCGCAACCATCACTTACAGTGTACTTTGTTGGCAGCACTTTTGGCTGTTATGTTTTGTGTTTTCACATTTCATCAGTATACAAAAGATCCATGCGGGGGTTGGGGATTTAGCTCAGTGGCAGAGTGCTTGCCTAGCATGTGCAAGGAAGTTTGATCCTCAGCCCTGAAAAAAAAAAAAAAAGATCCGTGTGTGTACATGAGATATTCAGCATTTGACTGTAGACTAAATTCTGTGCTAGATGGTTTTGACAAGATGCAGGTTAATGTAAGTGTTCTGAGCATGTTCAAAAAAGGCTAGGCTAAGCTATGATGTTCAGTAGATTAGGGTCATTAAATGCATTTTTTAACTTATATCTTCAGTCTGAAATGGGTTTATGGGGATATAATATCATTATTAAGTCAAGGAGTACATGTATTTATATTATCATATTTATATTGTCAGAAAATTATTGCTGTTACTTATTCAACACAAACATGAGTTAAATAATTTAACAAGACAGATTTATGAACTGTTATGCTAAAACTATTTTAACAATACATGTGTTTTGGAAAAAATTAGAATATATGACTAATAATCTTTAAATTTTGTTTGGCTTACTTATAGATAGAAAAATATAGATTGGACTTCAGGCTTTTAATTTGAAATGAATCTGTCCAAAATCAGGAAATATTCTGTGTGCACATTGGAAGTTACTATTTTTAAAAGTGAATCATTTTGTAACTTCAGATAAAACGACATGTGAGTGAAATTGAGCAGGTCACCAATATGATAGATTTTTGTTTAGCTTTGTTTTAATATCTCTAGCACAAATGAAACAAGATTGAAGACTAATAATGAGTTCCATTTTGTGTGAACTAAAATAACAAAGGAAAAATGCATTGCACTGTGGTGAAAATTAACAAGTTTATATAAGAAATGATAGTATAAAGAATATTGTTACTGTAATAATTTTAGGGAGAGAAATCCCTAAACATCACAAATACTTGAAGAACTAATTCTAATTTATATATTTCCTTCTCTATCTACACCAGATATATGGTTTTAAGACTACAAGTGGAAAGCTTTTGGAAAACATTCATATTTGTGATTTATAAAATGTTTCATTCCATTGAATTAGCAAAACCCAACAAAGTTGGTAGAACCCAGAGAACTGAGAAACCCTCTTAAAGAACTGGGGTATCGTAGAGTAATACTGAAGATGTTCCTACCACCTAGCCGAGTGTCTGGAGCAACTGTGATACCCATAAACTGTTGGATCTCATCCCACGTTGTTCTCAGGTTTCTTCAGGGCTGTCACATGGCAATCAAGAACCCATTATGATTGCTTTCTGCGGGATGTGACCTGACAAATGGTGAAGTCGAGCCCATCCTCTGAGTTTGCTCGAACTGGGACTACCGGTCTCCTTAGGTCTCTGTGGCCTCTTTATACTTGCTCATCTATTTTCCCCCACAGTAACATTTTTACAAAGTATACTTATTCCTCTGCTTCTTGAATGCCAAAGTTGTCTTCTTTCAAGTTACAGCATCTTTTTATGGACTTTATTTGATTGTGTTTTGCTTCAATATTAATTCCTGATTAAGAAAATATTTTTTTCTGGTCCTGGCATTTGCTTGCAGTCAGGTTGAATAGTTTCTCCTTGTTTTTTTATCACTTACTTGTTTTCTTTAAAACCATTTTTAAAAATTAGTTTCTCTTTCAAAACTGAAAAATTAATTAATGCACATAGTAACAGGAAGATAAATGAGGAAAGACCCTGGGATCTGATTAAGACATGGTTGCTGCCCAAGTCCACCATTTACTAGTTGCATAAACCTTAGAAAATTACTTAACTTTCTAAATCTTAATTTGCCAATCTGGAAGATGGAAATATATTATAAGGATCATTATTGAATTATAAATGATAAATTACTATCTTGATGTTAATTATTATTAGCTATCACTAATGGAAAAGATTTTAGCAGTTTGTCTTATATTTCGGGATGGAGTATGGGGAGACAGTTTCAACTACTCGACTGACTGACTGACTATCTAAGTATCACTGTCAAATTTTCTGAAAATTGTGGTTACCTGGTTGAGGGTAAAGGTTTGGATCTAGCTGTGAAAAAATCAGAGAAGACTGTGGCAGAGAAATAAGTAAATGTGTCCTTTTTAAGAAACAGGTCTTTCAAGTCTTAATTACTACTACTATTTCTTGTATAACTTTCCAGAACTATGCTAATCACAAACTGCGTATTCCTTTTAAGAGAAGGGAACACAGTTGCTGAGTAAATGTGGCTGAGTGAAGTTCTGTAGAGTGTGCACGTGTTGATACACCTCATGTTTGCATCATCCACTCACCACCGAACAGACGCATAGGCTGGCTCCATAACTTGGCTATTTTGAATTGTGCTGCAATAAACATGAGTATGGATGTATCACTGTGGCATGCTGATTTTAATTCTTTAGGATAAATATGAAGAGAGGTATAGTCAGTATATGTGGTGGTCCCATTCCTAGTCTTTGGAGGAAACTCCATACTGATTTCCACAGTGGTTGTACTAATTTATAGTCCCACCAACAGTGCATGAGAATTTCTTTGTCCCAACATGCTCATCAGTTTTTACTTATTATTTGTTATTGTTGTTATTGGTATTGCTGTTCTTGATGATGTCATTCAGATTGGAGTGAGATGAAATCTCAGTGCAGTTTTGATTTGCATTTCCCTCATTGCAAAAGGTGGTTAACATTTCTTCATATATTGTTGGCCATTTGTATTTCTGAACTTCCTAATGTCTGGTTTCCAAATTCACACTTTGGTATTTTCATCTCTTTCTACTTTCTCAAAATGAGATACTTACTCATGTTTTGTGACCTCTTGGTCAATCTGGGTTAGGGACTTTGGAATTGAAATTGTTTACATGACCACAGCCCCCATCTAGACTAAGCTGCCTGAGGTCAGAGACTCTGTCTTAACACACCTAGGCCCCAGCAAGTATAATGGCTGGTGCATTGTATGTACTTGATAAACATTTAGCAACTTTCATTTGTGTAGCCCTAGCCTAATATATTTTAAAATCATGCATATAGTCATTTACCTCTACTAGAAACCTGTAATGGAAAGATCAGAAGATTCAGTCATGTAGAAAACAAGAAAAACTCTCTATTTAGCAGTAATTGACTCCTGTTTCTTGTATTCCCTTAGTGAAATATAGGTGGTATGATAAAAATAATTATTAGATCATATGAAGTATAGCATTTATCTCAACTTTGCCATACTTCAGTCTTGAAATTTCTTTCTGATCAGCCTTCATTTTATATTAAAGAAAAATGAAAAATTAAGAACAAATTAGTTATTTAAACTGAAGAGACTGATTTCAAAGAAACAGTATCATAAATTTATCAGAACCAAAGCATCAGATTACTTGTCAATTTACCTTAACTGAATAAAATATGCACAGGGTATAACCCCTCAATATAAAGTTCAAATATCACGGAGGAGTTGCAGAGTGTTCAAGAGAAATATGACCAGAATTTAAAGTCACCTTTTCAAATAGAGAAGTGTACATTGTGTCTGTGGGGCAAAGGATTAGAGCCACTGGCCACGTACAAGTGTTGTGAAAATCTGTGGAGAGGAGTGAAATGTGGAGCAAAGGTTAATGATGTTTTCTGGACCCGGATGGAAACCTTATGACTGAATGGTGCCTCATTGTTTTCTTTTTCTATCTCAGGTCTATTATAATCATAAATGAAAGGGCAGTGGGAAGACAGCTCAGAACGCCAATTAATCTGGAATGTAGATTTAAAACCCCAGTTTCAACCAGAGATTGAAGAGGAGTTGTATTATCTGTATCTTTGTTGTAGTGCCCCCCACCTTTTCTTGTACCAGGGATTGAATCCAGTGGCACTCAGCCACCGAACCACATCCCTAGCCTGTTTTGTTTATTTATTGTTTGAGACAGAATCTCACTAAGTTGCTTAGGGTCTTTCTGAATTGTTGAGGCTGGCTTTGAACTTGTGATCTTCTTGCCTCAGCCTCCTGAGTCACTGGGATTACAGGCGTGTGCCACTCTGACCAGTTTTTTGTAGTGCTTTTAAAGTAACAATCAGTGTATTTGAGTTGTTTCCACCTACTTCTAAAGAATCTCCTCGTGAGGTAAGTTCACGGAGGAAAATGAGGTGGGATGTGCTGTGTGATGCCGCAGTCAATTCTCAGAGCTTGTCGAGTGGTCATAGTGTGAGAACTGAGTGACGGGTGGGGGGCCTGGGCCACTGACAAGGGAGACCAGACTAGTGACCTGTGCCGTGATGAGGGAATATCTTGAGCCAGATGTAAAAGGTGGGCTGGAGGGAGCTGGAGGGCACAGAGCCGTAAGAAGCGAAATGGAGTGTGGGAAGTTGTCTTGCTCAAAAGGGACGATTGAGCAGCCTTCACCTTCCCTGCCCTCTCTCTGTCTCATTGTCCTTTACTTGGTCCCATTACACATGCAGCATGCACTGATGTAGAAGCTTTGTCATTTCACAGATACAACCGGAGGTGACGTATGAAACCCCTTCCCATACTTACCTAAACTTTGGAAGCCCTGCGTAGTTTTTTTCTAGTAACATGATGCCAGTTGGACAGATAAAGAAAAGGGCTCAGGGAGATGAATGGGACTTGCCTAAGGTCACTTAGTGCTTTATGTCGGGATAGGGGTTGCTGTCAAATTCTCAAGCACCATGCTCATGGAATATGTGAACAGTATGTAACTAGGTCTTGGCAGGGATTGGTGCTGTCCTTCATAAACCTGGGATCCCAGCCAGGTTTTAGACAGCTTTTGGTCAGGTAGAAAACTGGGAGAAGAATCTAAATAATTTGTTTTCATCTTCTCATATTTTGGGAAGAAATTTTGTTTGTCTACTCAAGGAGCCTGTTTTCCCTCATAAATGGTGCTGCTCATAATAAGACTGAAAGCTTCATTAAGCAAAAAGAAGAAAAGAAAAGAAAATAGCTCACATCAGTATTTCATGGAAGCAGTTGTGAAGAATACATTAAAGTTAATGAGTATTAAGTTGCTTAAATAATTTACAAGCCTTCACAGTCTTTACTATGTCATCTGGACATGTATGTTTACCCCCTGTCACATTCTGGTCAATTTTCCAACTGTGGAATGGCTGGCCATCTTTTCTGGACCCCCATATTCAGCTAGTCCAGTTAGAGGGGACTTTGAATGGTTTGAACTTAGGTCAAATTAGTCTCCTCTAGACCCATCCCAGATTACTTCATGGAGGTTCCAGCCTTGTCTCCTGGCACATTTTACACCTCTTTTCTCCTAGAACTCACCAATTCTGGATCGTTCTGAACTCATGCTGAAAACTGAAGGTCTTATACTTCTGTAGGTGTCATCCTCTTCTAATGAATTCGATAGAGAGGGCAAGCTGAAGTCAAAATAACGATTCTCTGATGGTGGAGTTTTAGGCTGTTCCTGTTTGGGTGACGCAGTTGCAGCCAAGTCACAGAGCACTATGCACTTTTGCCAAATTATCCTAAGATCCTGTCCCTTGGAATCTCGCCATCATGCTGTGAAGAAGCCTGAGGAGACTGTGGAGAGGCTCACAGAGTGAGGAAGGGAGGCACCTGTTCCACCGTCCCAGCTGAGTTTTCAGTTGACATCCAAAACTAATTTTTCAGCCATGTGAGTGGGACATTTTGAAAGTAAGTCTTCACTCTCAGTTTAAATAAAACCAGAGTGGAGAAGAGAGAAGCCATAACTAAGCTCTACTGAATTGCAGATCTGTGAGCATAATAAGCTATTCAGTTTTAGGGTGGTTTATTAAGCAATAATAAGTAATTGATATGATCAGACAGTCATCTTTTACTATTTGCATGTGTGTGTGTGTTCATGCATGTCTGTTCTTAAATATGTTTTCCTACCCAAAGGCCATGAAAGTATGGATCTGTCTTTTAACCTAGGGTCCTGGTGCTATCTCTTTAGTTTATCTGAGACTGATATATATGCATTCACTCAAGCAGGGCTCTATTTCCCCCCAAATGAATAAAAATTTTTTTCTGATACAATTTATTGGCTAATCTATAGATTTTAGTTCTACTTCTGCCCCATATATATTTCTTTATTTTTACAGGTCTATTCCATAGCTCTGTGTGCTTTTCCGTGGTTTGTTTGCGTATTCCGATGCTGATATCACATGGTCTTCTTTGGTGTGTCTCTAGAGTCTGTCTTCATATCTCTCAGAACAGGTTCCTTGATTTTGTCTTTTTATTCAGAGTTGTATTAATTTCTGGCCCTTCATTCATCAATATAAATTTCAGTATTTACATGTCAAGCTCTTCAAAATGTTGATAGTATTTATAGATTAACTTGGGGAGAATTGTATATGAGTACACCACTTATAATTTTTCTATTATAAATGGAATATTTAAAACTTAAATTTAAAAATGTGGTAAAAAATAAATCTTGCACTTGAATTGTTGCTTATATATTTAGGTTCAATTAACATCACTAAAGTACTAAAGGACACCCATTTTAGATATGTGGCTTATTGAATTTTGATACATATTTATGTGTCTGTAACACATCAATCAGGACCTTACTCTCATTCTAGAGAGTTCCCTTATATCTCTTTCTAAACAATACACCCCTCCCCCCAAGACAGCCACTGGTTGGTGTATATGTATCGAGTGAAGTGAGGCTCCATTTTCTCTCCTTATAAATAAAAAGTTTCTTATCATAATTTGTTGTCTGGTCTGTCCGTACATTTTAGTGCTATCCCTGTTGTATACCCATTTACTTATACCTGTGGGTCTGTTTTCAAGTTCTGTGCATTTTTCTCTTTATGGATTATTGCTGTGATGTTGTCTCATTGTTTTATTTGGTGCATTTTTCACTGTAAAGTTGGTTTTTCTGTTCTTAATCTTCATGTAAAAGAAATAATTCAATACAGTATTTGTTTTTAGTTTAGTTTCCTTTACATACTATTGTAGATAGAAAAGATTTTTTAATTTAATTACTGAATACTATTGCATATAAAATACCACTATTTATCCATCTTCCTGTTGATGGATATTTGATTTATTTCCAATTTTTAACTGTTATAAAGACACCAAGAATATTCCAATAAGAAGTCTTTATGTGGGTGTATGTTCTCATTTTTCTTGAGAAAATGCATACAGTGATATTGCTGGGACATAGGGGTGGGTATTTATTTATCTTTTAAGACAATGCCAAATTGCTTTCTAAGATAGTTTTGCTATTTAAAGTCCTATCAGCAATGCCTGAGTTTCAGTTACTCCACAACTTCACCAACATTAGTATTGTTGATCTTCATAATTTTCACCATTTTAGTACGTGTGTGGTAGCTTTAATTTAGTTTCAATTACATTTTTTTAAATCATTGGTCAAATTGAGCATCTTTTCATGTGCCTTTTAAGTGTCCATTTCTGTGTTTGCCTGTTTTAGACTTTGGGTTTTTGCTTCTTGTTTTTGAACTGTATCTTTTTAAGAAAATATTGACCAATGTTTACCAGATATTTTGACTGCAATACTTTGTAATTTTTTACTCACTCTCCCAGTTTTTGTAGTGTTTGGCTTCACACATGTAGGGAAGTAGTCTACCAATGAATTATACCCTTTAACCTCTCATTTTGTTTCCTTGATTATGTTTTTCAAAGAGCAGATCTTAAACAGAAATCCAATCCAGTTTATGTTTTTTTCTCTTACAGTTCAAGACTAGTGTCATATTTAAGAAATCTTTGGCAACTCCAACATTATGAATACTTTTTTCCTATTTTGTCTTCAGTAAGGGTTAAAGTTTTACATTTAGGCCTATAATCAATTTCTTGTTATTTATTGTGTATGAGGTTTGGTAAGAGTCAAAGTTTTCATTTGTTCAAATGAATATACAGTTGGCCCAGAACTGTTTGTTGAAAAGATTGTCCTTTCAAATTAACTTTCCTTGGCACTTTTGTTAAAAATCAATTGAGCATATAAATATATTAGGGACTCTATTCTATTTGATCGATCTGTATGTGTATCCTACTGCCACTACCACCCTATCAGAATTCCTATAGCTTTGTGTTAAGACTTGATACAAGGCAGTGCCAAATCTTCCAACTTAGCTCTTCCTTGTTATGCATGTGGGACCTGGGTATCATAAATTCTTTGTCTTTTGATATAAATCTAAAAATTAGCTTTTTAATTTCCACTCCCACTGGAAATATGAAAGCAGTTGTTTCATTTTTGTCTAGTATTCTATTTGATTATAGTGTGAGTAAAATTCTCATGCCAGTCCCAGAATGAAGGTGTGATGGTTACGTTTTATGCGTCAACTTGACTAAGCTTTGGCACCCAGTTTTACCATCAGACACTAATTTAGATGTTCTGAAGGTATTTTGTGGATATGTTCACACATTCAATCAGATTATTTTAAGTAAAGGAGATTACCCTCAAATATGTGGGTGGGCTCCATTCATTCTGTTGAAGGCCGTAAAAGATCAAAAACTGAAGTTTCCTTGAGAAGAAGGAATTCTGCCTCAAGACTTCAATATAGAAATTTGACTTCTCAGAATGCTGACCTACTCTACAGATTTTGGATGCAAAGCTACATCTATAGCTGTCTGAGTTGCAGTTTACTTGTGTGCTTTATAGATATTGGACTTCAGAGGACTGATCTGGAAGAATAAGAAAACTTTCAGGTTTTAGTCATCTGCATCTCCTAATGAATTTTTTCCCATGAGCTTCATATTAAGTGTGGCATAAATCTGAGAGGGAAAGATAGATGTTTATGAAGGATAACAGAAAGAAACCTTCATGGAAATTCCCCAGAAAGGATTGCTTCTCAGTGTAGGCAGATATATTTAAGAACAATTGGAAGTGCAGCTTTTTGGCAGGGTGCACTTTCCTAAGCGTTTCCACAAAGCTGATTGTGTCTTCTCTTTATGCCCTGATGCTGATTCTGTGGGAGGCTCCAGTCCTTGGAACACAGATTCCCTCAAGGAACTCATAGTTTAATGAGACAGTTCTATAAACAGATAGCATGTAATGAGTGCTATGACAAGGCTAAGTAAAGGTTGCATGGGACTCCATGAGAGCCATGAACTGTCCCTTAATTAATCAAGCACATGTAGTGTGTTATTAGTCAGGAGATACTCAAAGGTGCAGGAAGCCTCAGCTTTCTCCCTGCACAAGGCTTTCAGGACCAGGCTGTGTATATGCACAGAGACTTTCTGGAGGGTGAACCATGTGTTAGGAGAACTTTCCACTTCTACTCTTTCACAGTAAAGACTTTTCTTGGCTGTGAATAGTGCCACAGTTAAAAAGATCCCAAGGGATTTATTTCCCTTGGGGAAAACCACATGCTTATGTGTGGACCTGCAAAAACACACACACCTCCATACATTTGTAAACACATTTCGCAGCAGAACTGATATGCCACAGCCAGGAAATTCCACTGAGAAAAAAATCTTGTGATTAGGATCTTACCATTTACCTCTTCTCGTGGTAGCAATTCCCCACAGGTGAATGACCAAGCTTTGGAGATTGTATTCTCATGTTTGGGGGATGCAGTGTATGCTCAGAGTTATGATTGTACATGCACCATTATTCTTTTTTTTTTTAGTTTAAAATGGTATATTTGTAAGAGAAAATGAAAACCTGGTGTTGTGTTCCTAAGATCTTTGAATCAGTTTCAAACTTGGCCATTACGCAAGATGATAGCCATCCTCAATTAAGAATTTTATGGATCTAGAGTGGTGTCTCAGTGATTTGAGTGCTTTCCTGGCATGTGTGAGGACCTGTGTTCAAACCCTAGCACCACATACACAAGTAAGTGTTGGAGAAACAAAGGCCAGATGAAAAAATAAAATTGATTCTCTCTCTCTTCCTCTCTCTTAAAAAAAAAGAATTTTGCAAAAAAAGTTGGATTCTTTCATTGATCCTCAGGTGGCTCAATTTCTGAATTTCTCATTTTTAAATTAATGAGAAGTGGCAATGAGAATACTTGTGACTTCCAGGTCCAGAAATATGAATGGTGTGGAAGAGTAAATAGCCATCACATAGTGGGCTGTAGGGAGAGTGTCCTTCAGAGGTGAGACAGACTTCAGTTAGAACAAGAAGGCCTGTGGATTGAATGTTCTTTTTTTTTTCAATTTTTTATTTTGAGCAACCTTACAAGATTTTAACAAAATAATATAAAATGTGTATAAAATATGCATATATTCTGGATATTGCAATTAACCCCAGGAGTGCCCCCCCAATTACCCTCCCTTATCCCTCCCTTCCCCTTCCCACTATAACTCTAAAAAAAGTATTAGATTGTAAAACATTACATCTTATCTGGATTTAACTCATGCTACTAGACCAACTTTCTCATTGTCCAGGGTCTAGTCCCCACCTCCACAGATGAGTGGAGACAATTGACCCTTAGATCTCTGGGTTAAGCTGATTTTACTCAGCATGATATCTTCCATAGCCATCCATTTACCTTCGAAGGCTGCAATATCATTGTTTCAATAACAAGGGATTGAATGTTCTTTGAAGGGGTAGAGGATATCAGGGATTCCTTCAGTGATGGAATGTGAGTTCCAGAGGATCTGATGTAAGGGAATGAATAAAGGATGGAACATGAAGTAAGATTGAAGTCTTTGAAGAACCATGGAGATATAAGGGACAATCCAAAAAGTTTTGACCATTTCCCCAGTGGCTGAACCCAAGACTTTGACATTTGCTGTCCATTAGCAAATACTGTTAATTTAGTTTTAATGTAGACCACAAATCCCGCTTCTCACTTTCACTGATCCCATTTTAGGTTCCCTTTTTCTCTTCGCCGGACTTAACTAATTGATCTTTCTTCTGTCTGACCTCTTTCTTTTCTTATTTCCCATATGTCAGTAGTGGAGTAATTTTGTTTTTTAAAGAAACACAATCAGATCAGATCATGTGTGTTTTTCCCCCCCTGAAAGTCTCCAGGGGATTCTCATCATGTTTGGGACAAATTTAAATTCTCACCAAAACTTGCACAGACTGAGCCCATACCTGCTTCCATTGCCAGATTTCATGCTACTTCTACTCAATTCCTCTTTCTGTTAGTCACCCTCCACACTGCGTCCTCCCTTCCTGGAGTCTTTGCTTTACTGTTTCCTTGATCTGGAGAGCTTTTTCCTCCAGATTCACATGACTCGCTCATTCTGTTGTCGTCTGTTCAGAGGCTGTTTTGTCTGAGAAGCTCATAGCGCCCTCTGACCATTGTCCATTTCTTGATCTTGTTTGATTTCACATAATAGGTCTTTTGTTTAAAAGGGAGGGAGGGAAGGAGAGAGAGAGAGAGAAGGACAGAGAGAGAGAAAGAGAAAGAGAGAGAAAGAGGTGAGAGGGAGAGACTCAGTTTTATTTTTCATCTGCTTTTTGTTTTTCCAACACCTAGTTGTGTCTGTGGTGCTGGGGATTGAACACAGGTCCTTGTATATGCCAGGCCAGTGCTCCACTGCTGAGCTACCGCTCCAGCCCCCATCATAGGTCTTAACATGGCATGATGTTATATTATATATTTGTCTACATGTTGTCTTGCTACCCTCATACTTTTCACACTCATGAATATTTTTCTGCAGGAGTTTTGTCACTGCTGAATTTTTGTCTAATAAATATTTCTTGAGCAAGTGAATGACTGAACCTATATTTGGTGGTGTTTCCCAACATTTATATTTTTATTCTATTTGCACTTTTTTCTTTCATGTCAAGGAGCTCTGGGTGGTGTCCTGTTTTCTTTGCTTTAGAGATCATTTATTAATTCATTATTTGAGATTCAAGTCTATGTATGTTTGGACATTATCTTGTCTTTCAAATGCTCCCCACCCAGAAACCACTGATGCCATATTTCCTCTTATAACTACTAAACCTTTCCATCTTTATTCCCTACTTGCAAAATCTTTCTGAGACCGCCTTACCTCTTGGTCTTTCTTATCCTAAAGTGGTGAAGAGCTTGAAAGCTGTACCTTGCATCTTGGCACTTGGTTACATAGTTTAACCTCTTTGTTGTAGACCGAAGGTAGGCAAAAGGGAGATTGTTGGATACTTCATGAAAATCTTAAATTGAGGATGTTACAGACCAGTAGGATTTTTAGCTACGTCAGGTACAGACTTTAAGTGACAGGATTTCCTAGAGTAAAAATCACTTGTATTCCATTTTTATTTTTGCTTAATTTATGTATCTTAAAGTAAGGGCAGGATAAAAAGACTTAACTTTGGAGCAAACTGAATTGCAAAACTTCAATATTAATCTTTTACTTATTGATAATGTCCTAATCTTTCTAGAAGGACTGAGCAAGGTAATTAGATCTTACTAAAATTTTTGCCTATTATAAATTGCACAAATTCTATAATATTAATGATAATCATTCATATTATGAATATAGGTATCTGAAAGTATAGATTTCAACATGGTCTCACTTTGATATGGGGAAGAGTTTTATCTATTGGTGGGGAGTCACAAATATTTTTTAATTATGAGGGGAACCTGTCTTTAGTCAGGTGTCATATTTTAACAAAGCTGTCATCCAGTAACCTGAAACAAATGTCAATGCAGAATTAATTTGTTTCATAATTAACATTCAATCTTTGGTGTCAAATGGATATAATAATTTAATGGTAATAATTAGACTTTATTATAATTAGCTTAAATGAAGAATACATTTAGAGTCATGTAAAGTAATACTTAGAGTTGATTTTTGATTTATATGTCTTCTACACTATTGTTTTAAAAATATTGACTAGTTGATTCTTCTTGAAGAATTTGAATATTGGGGAGGATATTTGGGAAATATTGCCTGCCATATATCATCATATATTATGAAATAAGTATAATGGCAATAATATGGTACTGACATAGGAATAGGTAGATAAATCAAAGGTAAGAGAAAATTCATAAAGAGTCTAATTTATATTGAATTATATTATGATGGATTTTGCATCATAATAATGCAAATGGAGAAATCAATGGAGAAAATGCTGATTATTTAGTCAATGATCTTTGAAGAATTGGCCTGAATTACCAAGAAATCCATTTTGTACATTCATCAGGCTCAGGTGGATTAAACATCAGACTTTTAAAAATCTCTGATGAGAAGAACATTTTATTCTATTGTTTCAGAAGGAAAGGCTTTTCATTGCTTGGCACAAATGCCAGAAATCACTTAAGAAAAGAAAACCAATCATAAAGCTTATACTTTCTTATAATAAGTTATAGCATTCATTCATTCTTTCAATTAACCAGTATTTATTATGTAGTCACTACATGCAAGGCATAAACTATAACAATATATTGTTAATATGGCACACAATCAGTTAATGTTTTAAGTGTAAAAAGAATTCCTACAAATCAATAGCAAAAAGATTAACAGCTTGAGAGAAAATGAGAAAAACACATGTAAAAGTAATTTATCAAAGCACAAAAAGCCAATACACAAATGAAAAAGTGCTTCATAATCAAAGATGTAATTTAAAATAATGATATATAACTTTTCATTTATTGTATTTATAAAGATTTAAAAGCTTGATAATGATGTAAAAAATTGACATTTCAACTTCTGTTGTAAAAATACAAATTGCAGTTTTTGGAGTGCAATTTTGCAGTGTGTAACATTAAAAATGTAGATAACATTTCACCCAGTAATTCTGTTTCTAGAAATTAATCCTAATGAAATTACTGTACAAGTGTGCAAGGATTTATGCTAAAGGCTTTCATTTGTAGCTGTGTTTGTACTGAAAAAGTGAAAATCATCTAAACATCTGTCTGTAGAGATTGTTTAACAGTTTTTTGTCCATATGATGAAATTTTAGGAAATGTATACTTACATAAATGTATACTTACATTATGTATACTTACATAAAAACATGCCTACAATACACTACATTAAGAAAGCTTTTCAGTATGTAGAGAATAATCTCACTTTAAGAGTGTGTATGTATAGATATTAAAAATATATATGAGATAATACATAGAGCAAAATGTGTTAATTCTGAAGGATAGGATTCCATGGAACTTACATTCCCCTCATTATACATGTCAGTATCTTTGTCATTTCTCAATAATCGTTTTGATGAATATTTCCTTAGAGTCAGACACTGAGATTCACAGAGGTAACTTGGACTTGCTGCCTAACCCTAAGACACTTGACATGGTTAACTTGATGTAAAGAAGAGCATTTTAACTGAAGGAGGCTGATAAGTAACACCTATGGGGTCCCTATGAAATGTATTTGAGGGGATCCTAGAGATAAGAAATAAATTATTCACAATGATGGGGCCTGAGTTCAGTCCACTGCCTTCCTGTGGCCACCTTGGACTAGAATGCCCTTCACATTATGGTGGTATTTCTCTGAATGCATTGAATGCTTAGGGGCTCTATTGGATCTCTTACATCCCTACTTCTGGCCTCACCACATTCTTTGGCTCTGTCATTCTTGAGAAAGTAAAAGTGAAAGGTTGCCTGTAAAACAACAGATAGTAGCAGCCCAATTCTCCTGGCTGACCGGAAAGCAAACAGTTTATCTGAGCATCAGTTTCCTAAAGGGGCAACCTTGTTTTATTTCTGGGTAGATTGATAGAGTTGTGATTCTCAAATCAATGTTACCAATCCGCTTGTGATTCCTCTGGGCTCAGAAATTCTTCTATCTCCTTCTGACTTGCCATGATAAGAGGAGACTTTCGTATTCAGATAGAGCTCTGACATTAGTTGTTAGAATTCACATGCGTGAGAGCATAAATACGTCAACTCAGATTTGCTTGTCCATGGGTTCCTTCCTTTTGGTCTCCCTATATCCTGTGCTGAGGAAGAAGGTAAGTCATTTCCGCATACAGTGGATTGTGTTGCACAGAATGTGAAGAAAAAGGAGATGGCTGTGGAGATTCAGAGGGGGAGAGAATCATGTCCTATTAGACATAGGAGGCTTAAAGGAGCAAGCAGCATATAGAATGTATGAAATTCAAATTAACGAGAGTGATAGAGAAAATTGAAGAAATGCCCTAGATTACCTCTTCCTATAGGGGTCTTTTGATTTCTGGGATGAAAGGCCTGTATCTTTGAGGTGCTTGAGATTAATTTGTTGCCAGAATGTATCTGAAAACATAATTGTTTGGAAGCCTCTTCCCCTGCCTTTGAGAGAAGAATATGAGGAATGTAGTATATAGAATGTGGGAAGTATGGATTGTTGGGATCAGAAAGGTAGGTAGGTTTATAATGCCTCCTTGTCTGTAGTAATAAGAAAAGAGAAGCCCATAGGGCTCTTATGAACATTTAACAGGAAATTTGAAGCAACAGGTCTTTGCCTGAGAAAGCTGAGATCTTCTTTAATCTTTCCCAAACATTCTTCAAATATATATATATTTCTTACCATTCCTTCTTCCTGGAATGTCATTCGCTGTCTCCATGTGATTTTACCTGTCCATAAGACATACCTTCTCTGATGCCTTCACTGATTCCACACAGAAGTAATGTGTTCATCCTGTGAGCTCCTGTAACCCTTTTTAATGCTTGACCAAAAGTTTTTATTTGAGAATTATACAGAAAAATTCCAAAATGACATAAACTTTGAAAAGATCTTTAAAATATCCAATAACATTTGCTTCATTTTTCCCAAAGAGAAATATTAATTATATAGCTTAATTTAAATTAAAATCGAACTCCTGAGAGGAGTAGAGTAGAAAGAAAGATATCATAATTTCAGACATTGTGCTGAGAAATAAGAGACCTTCCCACATGATAGCTAATCCAATTAAAATAATCGGACACTTTCCTGTGAACACCTGGAAATTCTGGTTTTCCATGTTTCACCCCAACTCCTATAACCTTTTATACCTCTTTTATGTGTATCATTATGTGCTGCCATATGGTCTCTTGATGTTTGTATATGGTCCCTGTTCCCTGATAGAATGTAGACTTTGTGGCCTCATCCTCAGCAAATACCATTCTGGAAACATCTTAATGATGTAAGTTGGTGAAATAAATGACATGTGAATATTCAAATGGGTTTTTGTTTAGATAAGCAGTATATTACTATTTCCTAAGGGGTATTTTGGAAATTTAAGGGGAGACATTTTAATTATCAAAATGATTGGTAGGGGTCACTGCATTTGCTCAGCATGAACTAACTAGGTGTGTTTGACGTCTAGCAATAGACGGTACTGTCCCACACACTGAGTGATCCTATGGCTCACATGATCTTTGATTAACACACCACATATACAAGTAGATTTGTAAAAATTCGTGAATATCTAAGCCTAGAAGTGAACTGCATTCTGCATATAAACACAAAGTTTATTTTACAATGTTTTGCCATACACTGAATTTTCCAGGAATGTGATAGTTTGTGTAAATTGAGGGAAATTTTAATTTTTTTGTTTGTTTGTTCATTTATAATTTTACCAAGTGTTGTTTAGCATTTTGGAAAATCTCATAACTGGCAGCAGCACTTCTGACGATAAATGATTACCAAAATACAATCCCTCCACGTCAACTTGTATTGTTGAGGTCTCATTCTTGCCACAGTGATTTAGCTGCTTTGTCTATTCTTATATATGCCCAAGCATTCACTTACTAAAATCCATCTTATTTTGCTATCAGTTACATTGTTTTTCTCTATTTTATATTACCATTAGGAAATGTTATTAAATTTTGCACATTTTAGGATATTAAAAGGGTGTGGGGTCTTACAAGTTTGAAAACCACTGATACAGGTAGTGAGCCTTCATATTTACTAACATGGGAAACTTGAATGCTCTATGGCATTTCCAGAAATGTGTTTCTCAATGAAAATAAACCCAGTACACACCAAGTCTCAGTTTAAAAGCTGAAATTTCAACAAAGCTTGGTGGATCCGTGGGGGAGGTGCTTGTAGTACAATTGTTAGAAGACATATGATAAATTGAAATTTTCAAATGCTGCAAAAGAGATCACATCCTCTAATCCAAGCTTAGTCCACTCGTGACTTCTGTAGCACGGTAAATTTGTCACCTATTTGGACTGTGACTCTCACACTTTGGCCTGCATCAGAATTAATGGAAAACTCATTAAGATATAGATTACTAGGCCCTGTCCCCAGAGTTTCTGATTCAGTTTGTCCAAGGTGTGGCTTGAGATTTTGTAATTTTAAGTCCTGGTCCTGCCGATGCTGCTGGTCAGGGACTAACACATTGAGAACCACTTAGGAGATTAAGAAACTAGTATATATTATTTGTCCCTGTGTTGTACCATTATGGATTTAAATCAAATGATATGCTTTTTGAAGATAGAATTAAAAAGAGGGAAACATATAGCAAGCAATGAATCTAAAAAAAAATACAAATCCTAGGATCCCATATTTTTTGGAGGGGGCTGAATGGGCACAAATAAAGTGTTAATTTTTTTTTTAAATCCCTACTTCTATATTTGGTTTTACAGGAATCACCGAAAGTACCTGAGAAAGAATCATTAGGTTATTCATAATTTCTGCCTGGGACAGAGTTCCTATGGCTAGTTTATTGAGGGCCATGTCTGGTGTTACATTATAGCATCTTTTTGAAAGGCCAACACACACACATGCATACACACTATGTGCACACACAGGCTGAATTGAATGAGTCCTATGCTTCAATTTGGCTACGTGTTGAGCCATTTTATTCTGAGTCAATGATTGTATAGAAGCCCTTACACTATCTCTATCCATGTGGTTTATTTTATATGTATAGATACTTAACTGGAAAACAAACTGGACAGTCAGTGGAGGAGACTGCCAGCTAAAAACTTTTGCTCAAAGGAACAAGACAGAATTCCATTTTGTTTATTCCCCTTTATAAAACTCAGGTCGAACAGTCACAATGAATCCTTCACTCATGACCAAGCTATTTCTTTTTTATTGTCTCCTACAGTGTTTATCTTAATGCTCTTCCATGTGTATAATTTCCCAAAAAATGTTGTACATACTATTCTGATGGTTTCTAGCACATGTTTTCCCTCCCCACTGAGACAGTAAGTGATTCAGAGGCAAAGTTTATGCTGTACACCATTTCTTTTTTTCCCAGCCCTGAGCCCATAGGAGGTACTAAATAGAGCAGGAGTTCTTCATGCAAGGCAGAGGTAAAAGAATATATCAGAATCAATAGGGAACTTAAAAACTATGTATTCCAGGTGTGACCCACAGACAGCTTCGCAATATTTCTTAAAGCGCTACATTTTGAAATAAAGGATAAAGTTATAAATACAAGGAACTATACTATTACTAAAAATCAGAAGGGTAGAAAGTCAACTTTAAGTATATGCATGTGGCATGGCATTTTATGTATGAAACTCTTTAAATTATCAGGTGAACTATCAGAACAATTAGACAGCTCAGTAATGTTCCTAGATACAAGAAGAATTTATAAAAATCAATTTAATTGCCCTGCTTCAGCAATAATCAACTAGAAAATAATATTAGACAATAAGATATTGGAAATAGGCTTATAAATACATAGAATACTGATGTGAACCCAAGATAGCTTGCAGAAGTACCTTAGAAAATATACTTAAGACAATTTTAAGGACGTAAAAATTCTGGATAAATGGTGAAAAGTTATGTTCAGGAATTGGAATGTGTTAACATTAGATACAAGTCAAATATCCTCCAATTCATCTGTAAATCCTCAATAAATATTCAAGCTGGGTTCTTTGAAATTTTGGCAAACTTCCTAAATCTTATATTTGATCTAGGAAAGACTAAGTCAACTTCAAAAAAGAAGAACAAAGAGAAGCATGAACATAATAAGGAGCTTAAAAACCAATACATGTAAATATGGGAACTTGATATATGATAAAGGCAACAGCACAGAACCAATATGCAAATGATAGGTCATATTGCAGCTAATAATAGGGATCCTGGCTCATCTGTTTAGATTTTTAAAAATCTGAAGCACTGCACTAAATCTTATAAAAGTTATGCTTTGATTTATTTAATTGAATAATACCTTACAACATGTAAACACTTTTCTAAATTTTAAGGAAATAGGAGTGAGAAAAATGGACAAAGACCTTTATCTCGTGTACCTCTTATCCCATTGGGGTTCTGTGGACAAAACACACACAAATACATATCCATATCTGTTTATATATACACATAAATAATATTTCAGCAGCTCCGGTTTTCCCCTGGGCAGGAGGTGGTCAGTGCCGCCAAGCATGGAGGAGATCTTGGCATTCAGAGCAGAGAAGGGAGACCGAGGTCTTCACAGCAGGCACTAGGAAATCTGCCCAAGATTGAGGTGACTTGCTTTAGAAATTCTCTGATGTGGGAGAAGTTGCCTTGCCTATGGACTGGAGTGTTTCCAGGCATAGAAGGAGTGTGGAACTTCCTCTTGGCAAAAGTTATACAGGGAATAATGTTTTAGGATGGGTTCATAGTCGCTGCTAAACCCTTTTATTCCTGTCTCCACCCGAAGTTGGAAGAATATCTTCAGATGTAATAAAACCTGAAAAGTATGCTTGAGGAGGCATCCCGCGTAAGCGAGACTTGAAGGACTTGAAAGATGTAAACCTGCTTGCATGCTGTGGTTCTACCCTCGCCTTCCAGGAACTAGACAGAATGCTTTCTCCTTATCCCAGAGCCTGTTGAAGCCTGCGTGCTCGGGCCACTGGCAATGGGTATGAAAAGAATGAAAGGAGAGGGAAATCCTAAGCGTCTGTTCAGGGCTACCTGTGACGATTTGATAAGGAAAATGTGTGAGTTTTACATAGTCTGATGGAGTCTCTGTGTGTTTATGATGTACTACAGTAATAACACTTTCTTTATGATAGTGTCATAGTGGGCATGCCCATCTAGATGCTGCAATGTCCCAGAGGTAAGCTCAGAGTTTAATTTGGTATAGGGAAGCTGAGATATCTGCCCTAGAGATATGGTATGGTATAGGTATTTGTGGTTCTCTTTCTACTTCTGTGTATATGTGCGCACATGTGAGTGTTTAAGGATTGACTCTTGTGATCAAGGGGATTGGTATGTCCAATTTTTAGGGCAAGCTGGCAAGTTAGAAACTCAGGAAGAATTGATGTTTCAGTCTTGAGACTTAATTCCACAGGGGAGCAGGTAAGGAGCAGGCAAAGTTTTATGTTACAGTCTTGAGGAAAATCTCTTCAACTTCAGGAAAGCTTATTCTTTGCAGTTAAGGCCTTCCACCAATCGGATGAGGTCCACCCACACAATAGGGGGTGACCTGATACACTTACTGTTTACTGATTTACTTATTTATTGATTTATATACACAAAGTCTGCATCTAAAAATGCATGTGAAAATACCTTCACATCTGGACTAGTGTTTGATTAAACAGTTGGGCACCACGGCTTGGCCAAGCTGACACATAAAATTAGTCACCACAGGAAGCTAAAGTACTTAGTAAGAAAACTTCCTTGGGTGTGGAGATTCGTCTTCAGATATATAGTATAAGAAAGAAACGCTATGAACGGGAGTCAGACTTCTAGGTTTGAATCTTAGCTATACCACTTATCAGTTCTCTAAGCCTAGATTGATTCATCCAGTCTATTTATGCTTTAATGCTCTGTTTTGTAAAATGCATTACCCATATCATATGAGTGCTGGGAGGATTAAATGAATGAATGCAGATGAAATAGCATCACATGGGACTGTTCAGTAAATGCTAGTTATAGGTAACAAGCATGAGTATCATTATTAGATGGTTTGGGGGATAAGATTTGGGGACTCAGGAAATAGTGAAAAACAAATCAGTGGCTATCAGTGATATAAGCAAGGGCAGACTTCAGCACCAAGGCTAGGCTAGGTAGGTAGGGTTCAGCAATGCGTTGAATAGCAGCTATTAGACTTTAGGAATATTTAGGTACTTTATTTCTTTTTCAGCATTGTAATGTCTTATAATAACCTCCAGTGTTCAGGAGAGTTGGATAACTGCTATGATCCAGAATCGTTTGTGGTTTGCAACTGCCTTGAGGACTAGCAGCAACCACGACATATTTTCGTTCCCTAGGAAGTGATTTGGTAGGGAAATGAAATAGAGACTCCAATTATTTTATTTGGATATTAAAGGGAAAAATGTCTCCAGACTCCAGATTTGGAAAGCTTGTCGCATTTCAGTGGCACACATATAAGTACATTGCTTTGCACCTGGTATCTTGAGCACCAACCTTTCTCATTGCCAACTGCTGTGTTGGCCTGTCCTTTTCTGTCTCTTGGCTTTTGTGTATAGGAAAACATCCTAAGGGGATGTTTTACTTTGCTTAGGACATAGACAAGCATAATAAAAAAGTAAAGAGGGAGAGATCCTAAAGTAGAGTGCTTTGGATTCTATCTTTCAGTTCTAATTAGGCCAAAGTTGGTAGTGAGAGAAGGGTTTCTAGAAAGTGGCTAAATGTCCTTGGGCACAGAGTGACGAGACCCTAGAAGCAACCAGGGAAGACTTTGTTTCCATTCAGAGCCCTTCCTATCCTGAAAACTTGGTTCCAGCTCAGCCTTAGGACTGGAAAAGGCCAATTCGAGATTGGTCAGACTTGAGCACCTCACAAACAGCTATCACAAGCCAAGTCACTGGTGCCTGGGGAAGGAAATTAGCATTTATCGCATTTTAGCAAAAATGATGTGGCCCAGTTAAATTAGGTTTCCTTTCATTTACAATAGACTTAAAATCCTATTTAGCTATAATCCAGCCATTGTAAAATTGGTTACAAGGATCCTAATTTTCTGAGATATTGAAGCCTCCCCATTTTATCAGAGCATCTCGATTTTATCCATTTTCATCCATCGTTAAATTTCTTATGGCTGAGAATGCCAGAGGCGACCTACCTTTCCAATCCGCTGCTGCATTCAGCAGTAACTGGATTGAGATCAGAAACATTTATTTTACTCAATGCCTTATCTGCTCTTTTCCACTATTTTAAACACTACTGAGGGTCAGACTGAAAATCCTTCTCTGATTCTAACTGTAATCAAGCGGGAAATGGTTTTATTTTATTTTAAACCAATATCAAGCTTAAGCAGACAGCATTGCTCCTTACCGTGGGACTGAATGGCCTATTCTTCCACTGTTTAAAGCACGCAGTTTGCATATCTCGTCATCACATCCTGCTTGTTGGTGATTCACACTTAACATTCTCTGATCATTTTCACTACTTAAATTGAGGTGTCTCTCATTGGGGAGCCTCTGAAGGCTTTGACAGCTTTAGGAGCTTATGGGCACAGGTGATCTGAGAACTTGATGTGAATTCCTGCTGCTCTGAATATCTGTGACCTCCGTGCAGTCTGTCTGTCCGTAGCACGGCATGCTTGGCTTACTTCCTCTGGGTCAGTCTCGTCACTCCACCCAACTTGAGCACTTTGTGAAGGTGGCAACTACGGTGCAGGCTGCTCCATCAAGTTCACCTAAATAACAGAGAGCACTTGCAGATGCAGAACTCCTATAGAGGAAGCCTAATATGTACCAAGGGGCTAGACCTTTCCAGGTTCTGATATTAGGGACCTTCAAAGGTTAGATAATCCTATGAGAAACATTTTGGTCACTCTGCCCCTCCATTTCCTTCTTGGCCCTTTATGCCTGCTGGGATGTCATCACTGGGCTTGGTGGCTCTGGGAAGTGGGTATAGTGGGGTGTAGTGGGAACAGGTGCATCACATTCCATGCTGAGCTCACTCATTTCCCAGGTACTGCATGCAGCCTCCTTCACTGTAAAGCAGGTTGGACTCTGCTGTGCTCACTTATTCTTCATTCTCATCCTTCCTTCATGGTGGCCACTTATGGCTTTCCCCTGGGCTATCTGCAGAGATGAGGAGACTTGAGCATTTTCAAGGGAAATCAGGTTGCTCTGATTCTGAGCAGGAGATAGGACAGGAGGGGGCTCTGTGATCCTGACCTTGTACTCAGTGTTGCAGTCAAACTGAAGAGCTGGTGTTGTGACACCTAGGGGTGAGGCAGCCACCTGTTGTGTGTCATTGAGTGGGGGCTGACTCAGTACACGCCTTGAGCCCTGTTCTTTTGGAAGTATCAGGGTCTGGGGAATAGAAATCTGCCTCGGGTGGCACCTGCATTTGAGTTGCTGAAACTTCTATCTGGAAGAACTAAATATGAACCCAGTGTCATGGACTGCAGTCAGTCAGGGCCCTAACAGTCAAAAGGAAATCTCTGTGCAGCAGGAGGGGTAGGAGAAGAACTCATAGGAGGAATAGAGAAAGCTTCTCAATGAAATGGAACTGTATTATTCAATGAACCTTGTGATCCTCCCATCAGCCAAAACTGGAAATGTCCTTCCCTTGAGAGGATGGGGTTGAGGACAGCAGTGTGGTGGGACGCGAGCAGTGCTGTGGAGAACATGAGATGCTGCATGAGGCCCAGGCACAGGCTCCTTGCCCACTTTCCTGGAGCAGAAGAGACAGAAGGCATGAAAAAGACTGGCCAAACACCTTTCTCTTCCAACTTAGTAAAATAATATCAGCCGGAGTGCCCACGGAAGGAACTGTTCACTGTTCCAGAAAGCTGGGGTCAAGTGTTTTTGTCACTTCTGTTTTATTTTCCAAATTCAAGTAGCCTACTGCAATGCATTTCTGAAGAAGGAACTTCTGTGGCTCTCTCTGGCCTCAGTCAGACGGAAGGAGGAAGTAGATGCCTTGGCTGTCTCCGGTTGCTCTCCCAGTTACAGGGATGTTGGACAGTTGTGACTGCAGCCCTGCACCAAGGAGACTGCCTTCATACAGGGCCATGGCTCCCTCCCTTCCTCTCAAAGTGTCTGTCCTACTGGATGTCACGTAGGATATGCAATGAGCTTGGAAGGAGGAACCATCCTCTGGAGACGTGACCTGACTGGACTCCAGCTTACTTTTCTGTTCTCATTACCTGCTGAGATCTTGGGTCCTTCTCAGGAAAATTGTCATCTCTTACTGTTGTGGCTTGGGTTTGGAATGTCCCCTAACGGCTCTTGTGTTGAAGTCCTGGTATCCAGTGCAGCAGTGTTCAGAGGTGGGACTTCTTGGAAGTGTTAGGTCATGAGGGTTCTAATCTCATCAGTGGATTAACACATTGATGGATTCAACACTGAATGGATTGTTGGGAGGTGGCAGAAATTATAGGAAGCGGGACCTAGTTGAAGGGAGTGGGTCCTTGATGTATGCTTTTAGGGACTCTATCTTGTTTCCATCTCCCTTCCCCTCTCCTCCCCTCCCCTCTTCTCCCCTCTCCTCCCCTCTTCTCCCCTCTCCTCCCCTCTTCTCCCCTCTCCTCCTCTCTCCTCTCCTCTCCTCCCCTCCCCTCTCCTCTCCTCTCCTCCCCTCTCCCTTTCTCCTGGATGCCATGAAGTGGGCAGCTTTACTCCACTGCTTGCTCCCCATCATGATGCTCTGCCTCACCACAGTCCCAGAAACAATGGAGCTGTATGACTACAATCTCAATCTCTGAAACTATGAGCCTAGAAAAAACATCTTTACTTCTTTAAGTTGTTTCTGTCAGGTATTTTGTTACAGCAACATAATGTCAATACATCACCTTCCATCAACAATCAGCTCCATTCTCAACATTGGCTAAAAGGTGATATCAGCAAGATGAACACCAGAGAGTAGCTAAGGTGCTTCAGGAGAGTCTCACTGCTCCAGCTATACTTAGGGGTTGTCTATCAGAATACAGGGTTCTGAATGTGATGGGTGTGGAGACCCTCTTATGAATGATCTAACAGGAGTAGAAGAAAAGACCTCAGTGAGGACCAGTGCTTTTTTTTGGCCTAGACACTCAAACTCCTCTCTCCTCTAAAGACCCCCATTCTTACATATTCTTGAGTTGCAGGAACAACTTGGCCAGGAAACCCCAGCATAACTGGGGAAGGAGGCAGTGTATTCCTTCCCTTGATGGCCATAGGATGAAAGCAGCTATTATTGTATTAATTGTGTGGACCACTGTCACTGTTCTTACACAGCCAGCAGAGGGGGATCCCTCTCTCTCGGACCACCATGGGACAGCTTGCTGGCAAGGGACCTGTTGAAGCCCCACTGCCTACTAAGGAGAAAAGAACACATAATCAGATCCAATGGAGAACTTCTCTCCTTTTGGCCTAGACTTGCCTCATTTGTGTCCTGCCATTGAACTTTGCTGTGTCTCAGGATGCTATTCCAAAGATAGGTCATCAGAGATAAAGGTAGGATCTGAAATCATACTCTGTGTCTGTTCCCCAGAGGCAATGAAAGCTGAGCTCTGGACAAAGCTCCTTCTCAATTTTCACTGTGGCCTCTTTCAGTTTATATGGGAGTAGCTTACAAATAATGAAACTGAGACTCTAGAATTGGGATTAACAACTGGATGTTGTTTAACAAGAGAATTTTGCTTCATTCATCTTTGTAGCCTGGCATCTGAAAGTTACCATGCATGTAACTGAGAAAATGATTTCTTTGAAAATCTTATAAAATGGGGTGCTCAATGCCCATCTCAAAGGGTCTTCAGAGGAGTCTACCAAAATAGAATATTTTGCACGTTGAATGACACATTGTAAGCCCTCAGAAAATGGCAGGTATTAGTATAGGGCTTTGATCATGAAGACTGAGCAGTTCCTACTCCTAAGGGCCAGAAAACGGCAGCCAGAGTATAGCTGGGGAGGGCAAATAGTAAGGTCTGGCCCCATGGCATTTGACCTGCTTACCCAACTCTCTCTGGTTGCCAAGCATGAACAAATGTGTTCCCTTTAGACCTGAGTGAAGGCTGCTTCGGTTATGCTTTCTATTCTACTGGGGCCTGGAACAAAGCCAGGGAGACACAGTGAAGGATGTTCCTCTTTGTGCACACAGCTGCTTTCTAGTTGCAGTGGCCCATTGTTGTACTAGGCCACAATGGATGGGAAGTGTAACTGATGGGCCAGTTGATTCTGTCTCATGTCATGCGCCTCAGGCCCTGCTCTGACAGGGACATCTGAGGTTTTAGACACTTGTCTCAAACAGTAAATTAGTTATTACTGACTGGTAGATGGATTATCATTCTTAATTCTTTTTTTTCCTTTCCTATAATAGAATTGTGTATTTGTGAGCTTTGCTGTGTGAATTTGGAGTATGAGTGCCATTGACGTTGGCTGTGACTTTAACCAATGGGATGCAAATATACATGATGAGAAAAAAAGTGTTGAATGTGCTTGGGTTATTTGGTTTGGCTGCCTGCATTTCTTCCATTTTCCACAATGGTAGTCTGTTCTGGGTAAGTCCTGATCCATGGAGAAGGAGGAAACACGGAACACATTGTAACTCAATCCTAAATTAAGCTCAAGTGAGATCAGCTGAACACAAGCCCTTTGGCAGATCTATGAGGGAGCAAATTGAATGTTAAGTCAGGAAGGTTTGAGGATTGTCTGTTTTGCAGCAGTGTTTTGAATCAGTGGCCGATGATTGCACTAACACATGGAACTTGCAGTAAAGGGGATCAGCAGGAGAATCTAAAGGCTGTCAACAGCCTGATCTAAACAACTTGGAAGGGCTCAAACTTATCTGGATCCCAACATTTTACCCTGGAGGAGACTACATGAAACACTGGGTGGGTATGATTTATCTCCTTTTTGATCCCTAATTTGGTAACTTTCTTGGAGTAGAAGGGTTTTCATGAGTCTCAAATGATACAGCATATGAAAACTCTCAGAGGGATAGACTTCTGCATAGATATTGTTAATGGAGTGATTATCATGTCTAATATACTTTATGAAGTTCACTTCATCTTCCTCCTGCCAGATGCAGCATCATAAGGCCAAGTGGTGGTCAAGCAGGGTTGCTCTGGTGTCAGATAATACTGGGTTCTAATTCCAGCTCCATCATCCACTAACTGTGTGATCTTCAGCAGGTGACTTGGTCTCTCTGTGTTTAGATTTTACCACATGTAGAAAGAAAATAATAGTATCTACTCTTCATGGTTGTCATCAGATTTAAATGAGTTAATACCTAAAAAGTGTTTAAACTGCATGGCACACTATTTTTTAACATCACATATATATCATATATATGATATATGGAAAGCTAGATTTTTTATTGGGGATCCTTCAAAGTGATAGTATGAAAGGAGAAAAGTTGGGAGAGATTAGACTTAGTGTTCCCCATCTATGCCTCTGTGATTAGATAGGAAGCTTCCCTGAGGAGGTGGAGTTTCAAAAGGCAGAAAAGAGAGGCAGAAGGGATGGGGCAAACAAACCAGGTGAACAAAAAGGAGAGCCATCTGTTCCCTGTTACCTGCCCCTGGTGGCAAAGGCACACCTCTGGCGTGTAAGATTGAGGTTCCAAACACAGCTGTCTGGGCCACATGGAGCCTAGACGCTCTTCTTCTTCCCCACTCTTCTGCATCAAAGAGTTCAGAGCTACACTGTCTAGGAGTCAGTGTGTCTTTCAAGAGGTGTCTCAGGGGAACATGGGCTTCTCTTTCTTCTGGGCTGCCAGGCTTTGGGTCTGTTCTTCTGCAGTCCTTGTTTCCTGATCAGTGATCCTCTAACCGTTTCCGCTCAATAGTGGGGTGTGCTTTGGAAAAAGAAATATGAGGAAGCCTCAAAGGTCAGTCTTCCAGCACCCTTTGTAATATTGTCTCTTCCCCAGGATGCATCTGATTTTCGTTTCCAGGGGGATCTCAGAAGGCAATTTAAAAGACTAACAAACTTTGGCACAGATCACTTTAAGAGCCAGCAAGCTGGCTGGAATATTAATAAAGACATCTAGTGATAGCGTTGCTTCCTGATGCAGGAACACATCAAAGAGGTTAGGTCCAGGAGTGTTGCTCTGCAGAGCCCCATCTCTATTATCTAGTCCTTAATTACTTCATTAAAATTCAGCAGAGAAGCGGCCCAAATCCAGTAGCATGCCCAAGGCTTGCTAGGTGATTTCCCTGCCTCTGGCCATACGTGATTTTTAGTTCTTTTGTTCTCCGGAGATGGGAGGCCAGATCTTAGGCCGCAGAGCTGCTGCTGCTGCTGTTGCTGGCCATGGTAGCTTGGGCGCTAAGGGCTGCTGCCTATCTTACGCACACAGCTAGATGTCTGTCCCCCTCTCCCACAGGTACCAGGACACCCTGCCTACCTGGGGTCCTTGAGGAACAAGCTGCCTTATGAAAGTGCGTTCAGGATCACAGACATCTCTTTGGGCAGATATGTTCATGCTTCCTGAACTCTTGTGAAGAGGTGGCTTGCTCCCAGCCCTGCATCCTGAAACAGCAGGCCATTTGAGCTTGGGTGTCTCATCTTGGGGAAGAAGTGGAATGGTGGGCTCTGGCACTTTGGCTCTGATCTTAGTGTTATGGTCCGCCTGAGCCTCAGTCATTCTGTTTGTCATATGAAGCTGTCACTCTGCTTGGGCTTTAGGAGCATCCATGTTCTTGTCATGACACCTTCTGGCAGGAGACCACACAACTTAGCTTCAATCATAAATTACCGCATGCAAGTGTCCCTCCTCAGTGCTGTGCCATTCATTGAAACCCCTTGACTTGGACTTAAAATTGTAAAATAGTTGTCATAACAGGATACATGTCTTCGTTGTAAGCATAGTTGTAGGTCCACAGGGAATGACATGAAGATGGTGCTGCCTCTTTAGAGCACAGCATATGGGCACTCTGATGGTGACTTTTATATTCAGAGACCCCTTAAATGCTTCTGGGTTTTTGTCTTGCTCCAAGTAGAATGGGTGGTTTTAGAATCTCATGGAGTCAGTAAAACACAGTGTATCTAAACACGCCAATGTGTGGTGGAGGCAACACGTTTGCTGGTGAAAGTGGAGTTTCACATGCTCTTTCCTGTCCTCCTCCTGCTTTGCTGTGTTTACTTTGTTTTTTTATCTCAGGTCCTCCAGGGACTTTGCTCAGAATCCTGGAGATGCTGATGTGACAATGTGGCCAGGGGCTTTGTACCTGGGACAATTAGGCAGAGAGTGCAGGGACACCTCCCTACCAGATGGGAGGTCAGTGAAGAATATAGGCTTTTAGAAAAGGAACGTTAAGAACTTGTACCAAAGAAGTTGGGACCAGTCATGACAGTGAGCCAGTCAGATTTTGACAAACTGTAAAAACATTTAAATGTGCACTTTCTCCTGAGTATTTCCAAGGTGCTTAGAACCTGCCACAGAGTGCTGGTCCTTTTTGGCTCCTGTTGCACTAGTAAGGGGAATTGGGCACCCTCCTTGTGGCTTCCTGAGGCTCTTTGAATCCAGGAAGAATAGGTGATCCTTGAAGATGTCTCACTTGGCTTTAAAGCAGATACCCTTCCAGACTCAGGAGGATGCTGGCTAGAAACAGCCCCAGCGTTGGCTACCATGGCATTGCTTCCTTATGCGTCTTTGTCTTTTTCCTTGTTGGATGGTCAAAAGTTGGGAGTAGGATTTTTTTTTTAAGAGAGAGGGAGGGAGTGGGGGAGGAGGGAAGAGGAGGGATTGATTGTACAGCAACACAACCCCTCAAAAAGGGGGGGGAGAGGGAGTTAATTTTTCATCTGTTTTATGTTTGTTTATTCTTTATATGTGTTTGCAGTGCTGGGGTTTGAAACTGGATCCTCATACATGCCAGGTAAATGGTCTACCACAGAGCCATATCTCCAGTACCTAGGATGGTCTTTTCATAATATGTCTGTCAGTCCTGAATTTATCCTTCAGTTAAAATGGTCATAACTCCCACAATTTTACTAAAACTCTTTATCTTTCATTTTAAAAAAGTAAATGTTTATTTCTCCATGTCTCTCTCTTTGGTAGTGGGACTGATTGTCTGACTGTCTGATGTTACATACACCTGCAACAGCAGGTGGGATTTTGGAAACAGCAGAATCACCCAGTGTTTGTTGGACCCAAAATACTCTGTTTGGGGTTGGCAGTTCTCATCTGTGTCTTGTGTTGTTCTCCACCCCCTGCCCTTGCTGATCCTTAGAAGACCAGTATCATAGACCATGCAGGGAAACCTTATGACTCCTTGAGGGGCCAAATGAACTTGGCAGTGCCAAGAGGAATTAAGAGGGGTTGCTGCTTACAGTGTTCTGGAGGTATCTGGATATTTGGAGGGATTTGGTTTCCAACTTCCAATCCCTGCATGGCACTGGATGGAAGGGAGTGTCTTAGTTGAGGTGTGTTTCTTCTTTCTTCAGTCCATCCCTGCTGTCTTTTCCTCCTTTACCTCTTCTGATTACCACAAACTCCAGCCACCTCCTTTTTGGTACACATGGGAAAGGAGAAAGTCCTAGGGAAGGAACCTAGAATCCCTGTGATGTTTCTGAACATTTATAACTCTATGCATTTCTCTTTCTATAAAACAGGGGATAATTATATCTCATGGTCTTTTGCAATAATTAATATAATGATAATGTGGACAAGTACAAGTTCAGTGTCACAGCTGTTACGATTTCTTGCCTACCTCAGATAATCTTACTAGTTTTCAGCAATAATTTCTCCAGAAAACCTTCCATAATTTTTTCCCTCTCCTGAGGCTTTCCTGGAGAAAAATGCCATATAACTTTTTCATGGCTTTGTTTACACTTTGTTTGGATTGCCCCTTCCTTCTCTGGTTTGCTAGCTCTATTGGATTCTTCTCAGGATGGGGTTGGTTTTCTCTGGGGATGGAATCATCATGACCCTACAAAGTCAGTGGTTAGTGCAATGATAGGGATTCCAGTGTGATTGGTACCAAACTGTGAGGTCATTGGCAACATGACTGAGGCACTTCAGCCCTTAAAAACTGGCCCTTTGATCATCTGGGAATGTGGATACAACTATAGTCTTGGACAGAAGGCATGTGCCAGTCGGTAAGGGATGGTCTTCCTGTACTGTGTGAGTAGTAGTATTAAGGACGTGTGCTACTGAATTTCTGCCTGGGACACCTACCTTTTTTTGCTATAAAAGTATCACAGTCAAGGGCCTGGATTATATGTGAGCTTGGACAAGTACCTGTGTGTTAAAATACTTAATGGAAATGCTCTCACCTTATTCAAGAGATACAAGCCCAAAGTGATGAGTTTAAAAGAAAGAACAAGGAAGCAAGGCATGGAAAGATGGACAGAAATGCAGTGGTATCTTGACTCTGCTGGCCAGAGGTTTATGCGGATCACTGCAGAGACATGGTCAAGGCTCAACAGGCATGATTGCTTGGCGCACTGGACTTCTTGTGTAAACTGGCAAGGCAGAAAACACATTTTGAAGCAATACACACTGGGGAGAGAAGGAAGTATTAATCTGTCCAGTTCCCTTACAGTTCCACTTCTCATTGGTCAGTGTTACAGCGAGGGGGAGCTCCTCTAGTCCCTAGTGGACATAAGGAAGGCCAGATTCTATACCCAATGAGGCTGTACTTCATAACATAAGTGAGGGGACATCTTGGCACAGGTGGCATCCAAACACAGGAAAGAGGGTAACAGAAATTCAGGGATATCCAAGAAGGCATGTGGGATTTTGGTGCTATACATTGATCCTCTTTCTCCAGGCTAGGAGTACATAGATACCAGTGGAGCAAAGGAGTGGATATGGCTCAGCTCCTAAATTCCTTCTTTCATCTCCATCTGCTGGAAGAGATTGCATCCTGCTGACAGGTTCCTCAGCTCAGACTCCTCATCCAAGGGCTTAACAGTAACATAATGGCTTCTGCTGCCCTACCTCAGCCTCCCCCAGGGACCCAATTCAGCCTTATCCTCTCCAAGATCCCTTACGAGAAGCCTGAATCCTTATTAAGAAACACTATGGATTTTTAGAGTAAAAAATCTATAGAGAGACTTCAGAAACAGTCTGGGGAGATTATAAAGAAATGTGGGCCAGTTTTCCAAGGAGATTTTATAGAATATTCAATAGCACTCATGTCATAAAAGGCCTATGGAGGTTTCCATAGCCGAAGCTGGCCCTGAATTATGATTCCCTGATGCAGAGCCCAGCAAAAGGTCACAGAATAACAGATTAGAGCTTGATTCTGCGGTGCTTGTAAAAATAGAGCCACCTCACTAAAATGCAGTAGGGATATTAATTTCCAGGGCTGAAGTTCAATTTAATAGAAAGACAGAGTAGAAATAGAGCTGTCTTTTCAATCCCAATGGTCATAATAGAACCCCACCCCACACTTCTCTGGGAACTGTCTCCTGGCCAACTCCTAGACATTCTGAAACACGCCTTGTGCTTTACTCTGCACAATAACAGGAGCTGGTAGCTGGAGGGACAGCAATTACTGTCTACAGATGAGGAACCTGAGGCATTCAGAGGTTAATCTACTCTCACGGGCATAGAGGAAGTCAGAGGATGTGCCAGTTTGTGGTTAGGAAAATTCTACTTCTAAGTGGGAGTAGAAGACCACAATTACTGTCAACTTCTTTTTTACAAGAATGAAGGTTATTAACATGTATGCCTACTATGAGCTGGACCCTGTGTGAAGTGCTTTCCATCCATACTCACTGGATTTGACAGTTAATCTGATGGGTCAGTATTCTCTCCATTTATTAGGAAACTGACTGTTATGATTTGAATATGAGCTGTTCCCCCAAAAGTTCACATGTGACAATTCAGAAGGCTGAGTGAAACGATTGGGTTATAAAAGCCTTAACCCAATCTGTAGGCTGGTGGGGTGTGGCTGGAGGAGGTGGATCATTGGGGGCGTGACTTTGGGGTATGTATTCTTCATCTGGCATGGAGTTTCTCTCTCTGCTTTGCTTCCTGATGTGATGACTTGAGTTCTCTGCTTTCTGGAGCCGTGCCTGCGCCACGATGTTCAGCCTCGCTTAGAGCCCCGAGGAATGGAGCTCGCCTTCTATAGACTAAGACCTCTGAAACCATGAGCACCTAAGTAAACTTTTCCTCCTAAAATTGTTCTTTTCAGGTCCTTGGTTCATAGCAACGAAAAGCTAACTAAAACACTGATGCTCAGTGAAATAAGGACATTGTCCAAGTACATAGCATACGTCTGGAGAATTCTGGAGCTGAGAACTGGGGCCAGATGGTCTGACTGGTGTAGTTTTGCTCTCCTCATGACTCTATGATACCTGTTCTGCTTTCTGGACTGGATTCTCTGCCAGATCCAGGACCTGTGTCCTAGGACCCCAATCAGGGAAGATTGTTAGGCTGCTGAAAAGTAAGTGGACTGTTGGAAAATCATAAAGAGATTTCTGGAGAATGGAGAGAATCTGACCTTCATTCTCTGAAATTGGCCTGAAACTTTAAATGGAAGGTTCTCTCCTTACATTAAAGCTCAATGGAAATGTCAATCTTGGGCAGTCAGAAGAACTGAAAATGAATTTGTCCAGTTAAGTGGAAATGGGAGCTTGAGAACAGAGATATGTGAAGGTCAGACAAGGAACTTTGGCTTAGGGATACAGAAAGACAAATGGAGAGATCCTGAGATTTTACCATTTCAGAGGTAGACTCAGAACAGATACCAAATCAGCATCTCCTGTGCCTATGGAGACTTCTTCCCTGAACCCTCACCATTGGTCTGCAGTGGCTGTTAGCCTATGACAGAGCAGGAAGGCTGACCCCTTGCCCCGTGGTGGTAGTGATCTCCAGTGGAGTAAAGGTCGAAGGCTCTTCAGCGGTGTTGCTCAGAGAGCTTTTCTGTACAGGGCCGGGTGCTTTTGCTAGAACCAGGGGGGGAGAAAAAATGGAGAGTAACCCTGGGACTGTCTCCATGCATAAAATTTTGAGGTCAGCTCCATCTAGGTCTAGAAAGGAAGGGGAGAAAAACAAGAGGAAGACCCAGGACCAACCCTCCAGAGGCCCCTGCTTCAGTGGAGTTGGAAAGATTTTAGTTTATAAACATAGCCTGACATAATAGGGCAAAAATGCCATGAGAAGTGGAAAGGGTACTGTATTTATTTCTTCAAAGTGCAGGCCTGGCCTGTAAGTTGTATTTTACATGTTGATGTTTCTTGAGGGGAGTGCGGAAGGATAGGGAAGAAAAGGGGTGCGACGTGAGTGGTTTGGACTGAACACTACGTCAGAGGAGGCAAGGAATTGGGGGAGGGGGCGCTGAACTTCTTAGGGAAGCTTTGCATGGAAAGCAAAGCTGTGGCAGTGGGTGTTGTAACTCTTCCAAATTTTTCTCAGGACTGAGGACTCGTGCTTCTATCTGATGGACATGTTGATGGATGACTTCTCAATCCTCCCCAAAATTTCCTTTCCTTGTCCAAGATCAGGTCCTCTCCCCAAGGATAACCCAGCAGCTCAGTGGTGAGAGGGATGTTTTTCACACGGCGAGTCTGATGCACAACCCTGTTTCTAGGGTTTCCCATGGTTTGTGGGCTGATACCCTCTCAAGATTATAAGCAAAATGCAGAGAGAGGAACAGGTCCTTTTGTAAAATTGCAGAGGGGAGCTTAAGAGATAGACATGGACACATTAGTGGAGTTGAAGATTACTCAGCATGAGTTTAGTAGATGAATATGTCAACTTCATTGTGTAGAGGAAAGAGCTCTGAACAAGGAACCATGAGACTCAAATGCCAATTCTTGCTCTGACCCTAACTTGCTCCATGACCTTGGACCAGTGACTTCATTTCTGTGAGCTTCATTGCCCTCAGTTCTCAATATAACCAGATCCCTTGCACAGTATTGCTGCAGTGGCTGATGATGGTTTGTCTCCATGCGCCAGGGTGTCTTCTCTGCTAGATGGCGTTCTTCCAGAGGGCAAACCACAAGCATCCTCTATGACTTTGACCCTCACCCAGTGAGTGCCTGGTTCTGATTCTGCATGCAATGGGGGCTCAGTGAACTCTGGCCCTGAAGCCACTCCATCAGGGGGTCAGTGCTGATTCCGAGGAGCCACAATCTCTGTTCTTGGACTCTACCAACAGTATGTGAGTGGCACTCTCTTAGCTGTTACCCATTTAGCCTGAGCCTTGTGCAGCATGTAACATCAGGACTTACAAGAGCACCCAGCACATGTGGACTCTCAGGAGATTCTGATTAAATTGAGGGAGACACTAATGAAAAACATGCAGGTGAAAACACCCCTTGAAATGTACTCTGATTATTTTTTCCTGCCTTGATTCTCCTGACTACCCTCCTGGTCCCTCTCAATGGCAATTGATAATATGAAGTCACTGTTGCCAGGGCAGTGATAACTCTGGTGTGCTAATGAGGACATTATGTGAGCTGGTGCTTGGCACTGGGACATTGACCCTGGCCTTTGCTTACAAACCTGAGCTCAGGTTGGCTGTGGTATGACACTTGTTGCTGCAGTTTGTCACACTCAAAAAGATCTCATTAGCGCCTGGGGAAATCTTCCTCTCTGGTCCTTTCCTCTCTTAAGAGTGAGCAGTTTTAATTGCATTTGGTCACCTTTTGCAAGGACCTTGATGTAGTCTCACTGTTTTCTTGTCTTCCAGCTGCTCTGAGGCGGTATATGTGTGTGTAGCCCACACATAGTGGGTGTGAAATGGTTACAGGCATGACTGTACGCAGGGAGTAGGATGATGTTGATGGCCTTGTGCTGCAAGTGTCACGGCCTCCATATTTGTGCACAATGAAAAATTTATTTTTAGCTCACATCTCATATGCAAGTTACTTTTCTAGGAAAAAACAAGAAAAGCAGAATTTACCTACCAACTTCCTATTACTGCAGTGACCAGAACATAGAGGTAGCCAGAGATGACAAAAGATTTGGATCATAGTGGTTGGCTGTAAAATTTCAGAGTGCATAAGAAGTACCTGGGAGGTGTATAACATGCAGGTGCCTGAACGCCTCCTTGGAGATTTTGATTTGGTAGATCCCAAGAAGGGATGGAGCGCTTTAAAAAACCTCTTCAGGCCATTTGAGTTCATGGCCTCACTTTTAGAACCACTGGGCTAGAGAAATGAATTAGAGTCAGCCACAGAACCTCACACATGGGGAGAAAGCATTTCCCAGGTAATATTTAATTAGCTGCTAGTGAACACAAACCTCTTCAACACCACAGATGACAAAGCTCAAGTTAGGTGGCAACATGTGCTGTTTCTTCTGGGTTCCTGATTGATGGAAATAAGTTAATACCTGTTATTTTTAATTTCCTTCAGAAAAGTATGTGTGTTGGATAATAAATTATGTAGTTACCCTACTTTAAAGTGAACTTTGAGCAAGCTTTGTAAAGGGAAGAAACACCTTTTCCTGCAAACATAAGGCCTGGAGATGAGTTATCATCTCCCCAGCCAGTGTCCTTGGAAGCTGAGGGCACTGGGAATGAGGCCCTGCAATAGGTGTGTTCTCTCTAATGTCCCCAGCTAAGGGATCTACTCAGGAAGGTTAAAACCCTTCTGATCTCATTGAGTTCTGTGACATAAATGATTCAAAAAGGCCACAGGCATGTTTCCAGAAGCATAACAATCTTATTAAAATCATGGCTTATTCTCAACAAATTCAAATCTGCTTATATCCAACTTACTGCATATGGACACAGAAAAAAGCTCGACTTTTTCTAATCTCAACATTTTTTTCTCTTGTTCAACATTCAGATTTTATTTCCACAAACACAGAAATGCATTCTACATTTGAGGATGTCATTTAAGGCTAAGAAACTCCAATAAAAAAGCATTTATCAGCAGTAAAGTTTGTTTGAGGATTACCCACTGTGAATAAAGCCAAGCTCCCCTTTTAAACTGAAGCATGCTATTTCGGGAATGTGACCCCTTTCATGAATAAATGACATGGTGACATTTACAGATAAAGCAAGATTTAACTGCTATGAAAGGAGGTGACAAATGTCAGGATGTCAATAATGATCCGTGAACATAATGGTTTCTTGCCTGAGCGCTGAACAGATACATAATGTAACTGCTGCCTGCCAGCTCTCTACAGAGAACGAGCCCTGTGCTCGGGAAGAGCTGGAAGGTTCCCAGCACTGTGAGAGCCACCAGTCCTGGGTGCTGGGTGCTGGGTGTCGGAGTGCAGTCTGTTAATGCAGGAGCCCGTTAGTCAGCTCCTTCACTCTGCCAGCCAGGAAGGGTCACGTTTTTCTACTGTCTCTGGCTAAACGGTGTCAGAGGAGGATTCAGCTGCTGTGAAAATAGCCTTTTGGTTACAGCTTCATTTTTCTAAAGAGCCAGTTTGGAGAAAATGTCAAGAGAAAGTCCATGAACAAAGTTATGAGTGGTGTCTGACCAAGAGGTGAGACCCACATGAAGGTCACCTCCCCATCAGGCCTGGACCTGCCAGCTGCCCCAACAGAGAAGGAGCTAAGTCAGAGCACATCAGTGACGGAGCACAGGTCCTCCGCCAAGTGCGACTCATCCTTACAAGACCCTTTCCTCTGAGCCACCTGCGCTATTGTGGATTCGGGTCCTCCTGGTCCTGCTCCTCAACTTTGAAGCCACTGACAGCTTTCTTCTACTGGCCCTCTTAGTCCATTTTCTGTTGCTCTAACAGAATAACCAAGACTGGGAAATTTGTACATACCATGAAAAGTTTGTTTTGGCTCATGGTTCTAGAAGTCCAAGAGCAGGTTCCTGGTATCTACTCAGCTTCAGGTATGGGCCTTAGGGCAGAGAATGGAAGAAAAGCCGGCTTTGCGTCCCACGATGGCTGATCCATTCCGCGAGAAAAGCATTCATCCTTTCAAGAGAGCTCTGACCCCTGACTCGAATATCTCCCACCAGACTCCATGTCCCAACACCACTGCACTGAGGAATTAGCCTCCATATGAAAGTTGGGCAGGGGGACAAACCGTATTCAAACTGCCACAGCTTTGGCCAGATATGTCCTCATTTTACATTAAATGACTTGGGCTTATGGTACGTATTTAACAACCAGCTCCTGGAAATCCCTGATCGCTCTGTAATTTTCTGTGGTGTGAATACTGCCCTGCCCCCACAGCTGATCTTCAGCGGGGTTTTAAAATGAAGTGATGGAGCACTGAGTTGGGAAGATATCCACAGATGGTTGTAGCTTCAGTGCTCCACAGTGAGCTCCTGGGTCCTCTTTGCTTTTCTGTACTCACCGGTACCTCAGCTGCCACTCTGATCCCTCGGATTCAGCTGTCGTTCTCAGGCAGTGAGCCCATCTCCAAATCCAGCCCGTGTATCTAGTCTAGCGGGTGCTGTCTCCTCTTCCACCTGTGCAGCTGTCCTGTCTGACCCTCTTCCCCCCTCATCTTGCACCCCTAAGGCATGGTCGGCCCTGAGCTTCCCTCCTCTGGGATGCTTTTCTAGCTCTGGCTCCTGCTTTCCAGCTGTGTGACAGCACCCCCACCCACCCTGGTCTGGACAGGGTTTTCCTATCTTATATGTTCAGGTTTTTGCTTAATGTGTATCCAATTATCGTTACCTAGATAGTAAAAATGGGGACGCAGAGGCTGACTTGCCCGAGGTCCTGCAGGGCGTCTGGACTCAACTGTGCCCATGCCCAGTTTTCTATTCCCGGTGTTCCTGCTTTTCCTGCATAGAACCCTATCTTCCCTTTCTCCAGAGGCCAAGGCCCAGCTGAGCCTCTGAATCACCCCAGTTGGGAGCCCTAGTCCTACATTTGGCCCCTCCCTTCTCAGGGTTCTTGGATGGGCGCTTTAGGGGGTCAGGAGTCGTTGACAGTTGTGCTAGAGCCCCTCGCACCACATTTTGCTCTGGTGTCCTTGGTACAGTTATGATTTTCTTGATAAATCCTGTGGTCTTGTCTCCTGCAACTGCCAGAAGAGCCATGGCCTCTAAGAACAAGAGTAGGGGCTGGAGCAGTGGCTCAGTGGTTACGGTGCTTGCTTGGCATGCGCAAGTACGCGAGTTCAGACCCCAACGCCATGTACATAACAAAGCGACGAAGGCCACATGAAAAATGAAATAAAAATTGTTTTGCTCTTTCTCTCACTGTCTGTCTCTCTTAAAAACAAAACAAAAGAGCAGGTCAGAAAATGGGGCAGGGCTATCACAGTCAGTGCTAGGGGGCACCCAGCCTCTATCAGCTGGGCTGAGCAAAGCCCTGGGCATTTACGCCAACTGAGGGGTTCTTTTCCTGGTGGGGGTGGGCCTTTTAAAACAAACAAAAGCCATTTGCACATCTTCTGTACTGTGCAGGTCTGAATGGCCTGCTGTGTGTGTGTGAGGCATCCCGTGCTCAGCTTCCCTAAAAGGCAGGAGCAGAGCCCAGCCCCATGCTATGGCTAGTGCTGGTGGCACGTGGGGGGGCCCTCTGTCGCCTGCAGTCTTTCCAGGATGGAATCTGTGGTCTACCTGAGATTCAGGATTGAGTTCAGCAGAGGGACAGGTTCTCGTTGACTTTGAAGAGCCAGGGTGATTTTCTGAATGAGTTTGTGAGAAGCATTTTGAAAAGAGAACCAAAATTTGGTAAAGAAGGGACAGAGTTGGACAGGACCTTGAAAGATGAAGGCTGTGGTCAGAAGAGGTTCAGAGGAGGGAAAGCACAGCTCTTCCCTCTCCATTCTACCTCTTGACTCCTGCTGCTGCCACCAAGGAGCACTCAGGCTGAGGAAGCAGCTCCCAAAGGACCTGACCCACTCTTACTAGCATGTAAGTGACTGCAGACCCTTTACTCCTGGGCCCTGAGGGTCTGCAGAACAGGGAGGGCCCAGGCCGTGGGGTCAGAGGTGCCGTTAGTGGCTCAGTGCTCCGTGAGCTGATTGTAACCTCTGTCCACTGAGAGGGCCCTGCTTTGGCCATTCCCTGAGGTTGGGGGACCGCTAGAGATCTCGGGTGCAGACCAGGGACCCTAAACCTCCTTAGAAAATTCTGAGGCAATTAAAAGCCTTGACTGACACTTTTTCCCCCTCAACAGTAGCTTACTTCCATCCTGCTTTACAAACTGACAATATTTCAACTCAAGGTGGGAGACTTGCAATGCTGTCATAAAGTACATGTGGAGAAGAACTGCAAGGTAAATGCTTTTCACTGGAAGTCAATTTTGTCTGGAAGTTTCCTTGTGGTTGGAAGTTTCTTTGAAAACTTGGTGATTATTAAGATGTCAGTGGCAGGAAGTATTTGCTGCTGCCTCCCTGCTGCCTGGCCCTGTCTGCTCTGACAGTTCTCCTCCTTGGGCCTCGGCACAGAGCCCGGCAGAGAAAGGACAAGGGACGTTGAAAGGTAGTGGGGGACAAAGACTGCTCACTGCAGCCAGGGCCTGCCGTGCTCGGTGTGTGTAGCCACCGTGCTGAGCTCTTCTGTCCCTCCACGTGTGGCAGATCCCAAACAAGTATGCAGCTGAAGCCACACACGCTTGCCTGTGTTCCACTGTCTTGGGGTAGCCAAGGAATCCATCTTGGAAGGAGCGTTTGTAAGCATTTTGAGCATGCCACAGCCAGGAGGAAGAGGAGGCGATGGAGGAGGACCTAAAGCTGTCCTGCCTGAGGATGCACTGTGGTCAGGCAAAAGCCCCAGAGGGGCACTTTGAGGTCTCAGGCTTTTAGAGTTGTGGACACAGTACGTGGGACACCCGACTGGGCAGCAAAGAGGAGAGCAAGCCAATGACCTTCCCCTTGGGAGTGCCCCTGACACATGGCGGGGTGTATGGCTGATTGTGGGTGCAGGTGTGAGGCTGTTTGCTACTTGGAGATGGTTTCCTCTGCCTTGGGATGGCCTTCTATCCTCCACGCAGAGGATTCTGATACTCAGCTTTTAGGTTTTTCTTTTCTGTGGTTTTCCCTCCGTTTATCCCCAGAGGGCACTGAAGTTCTGACTTTTTACAGCCAGTGTCAGCCTTGGTATGGGACATGCAAGGAGAGAGGTGCACATGAGGGGAAGCAGAGCAGGAAACATGGAGGAAAACGGGAGGTCAGAGGCCAGACATCAGTGGGGTTGCCCCAGACTGTTCTGAAAGGAGCACTGAGGAGCGGCCCTGGGGCCTCACTGCATCCTCTTCTGGGGTTCATAGCAAAATACAAAGAGTGAGTCTGCTAAGAGATATGACCTTTTTATGGTCACAGAGAAGGAACTGGAAGGTTTATGTAGACAAAAAAAGGCTGTGGCTGGAAGATGAGAAAATTGGGAATACTTGTATAGTTGCTTTTTTATTTATTCACTGATAGACACCTGTTGAACACAATTTTGTGTCAGGATCTGTTAAGGAAAGGGAAAAGAAAAAGATGCAGTCTCTCTCTGGATTTTGCTTTATTAGTAGTCGTAGAAGCAGCAGCAGCAGTAATACAGTAGAGTCTTAGAGCTGACCCAGGGAGTTTGTAACCTCTAAGGGGAAGACTGACTGTGCACAGAACCGGCCGTGGCTGCTCGATGACACTTTGCCCTTCCTTGTACTCCTAGCTGCAGAGAAGGCTGTGGATGTGCCTTCCCGATGAGGAGAACTCAGGAGCGAGGGAAAGCACTACTCTTATTTGCTGAATAACTGTTTTGAATGAAGATCCTCGTGCAGCTAGGCTAGAATTGGCATGTTGAAGATGTCAAGTTCCTGCCCAGATCATGCCGTTTGGAACTTTAGCATCCTTCTCTTCAACTTCTTCTTCCTCTTCTGGTCTGGGTGTCCGGCCACTAAAAAGTAGGTTTCTGGAAGTCAGAGATTGTCTCTAGGGAACCAAATATGGTCTGAGTTCCCAGAAAGTTCCAAGTCAGCTGAGTTGAACGAAGGGCACAGCAATTGCCTCAGAGGAATTTTTTGTCTTCCCACCAGGCAGCCTGAAATCAGCAGTCATTGGTGTTCATGGTCCCCCTGGTTGGACTTTTGGGTTGGCAGCCTTGGTCTTTGTTTCTGTGCCCTCTAGCCTCTGCATTTGAGCATCCTTGATCCCTATACCTGGGGACAGCAGGACCACATATTCCTTCCTGATTCATTCATTCTGCAAGAGCTGTGGCACTGGATAATATCCTTCCTGCTCCAAGAGCCAGGGCAGTGCTCTCCACCTGATGGCTCCTGCTGATCAGGCTCTCAGCTTCAGCCTGTGCTTCTGGAAGACTTACTCTTTGGTCAGACTGGTTCAGATCCAGCCTCTGCTTTTCCTGACTCAACTCACTGGGCTCAGTACCCAGAAGAGCACTGTGGCTGCTGCTGTACAGCTTTGCCCCAGGAAGTGTTAATGTTGTGATGGTCCAGACAATGCGAAGAGTGAGGGTGAGACTAATATTCTGCTTGAACTATCGTGGGAGCAAGTGTAGCAGCCGTCGGTATGCTTGGAAGAAATGCGTTCACGTGCGCGCTGTGCTTTCGACGGTGTGGAGGCTGTGCACACAGGGCTCTGTGTTCAAACTCTACCTTACACTGTAGTCAAGAGGTTAGTAGTTTAATATGTAAATCTAGATAAAAAATTGACCTATAACTGGTGTAATTGTAGTACAAAATAATTTCATAACTATTGCAATAAGAAAAAAAAAAGACAGTGGAACGTAAGTTCTGTTTTCTTGTGACAGGTTCATTGACTCGCCCTGAGGTCTGCTTCTGGTCCCATCTCCCTGTTCCAGGCACCAGCATCCTCATGTACAGAGCCACAGCCTCAGGTGGCCTGAGCAGGGCCCCCTGGGGACTCACTCAAGTCCAGCAGCTGTGCCTTTGTTCTAGTTCTACAGTTACAACTGCGCTCTGTGACTTTTAAACTTTGAGGGTGAAGGGCATAATGCCAGTTTTCGGGTGTGGCATTTCTGTGAATGAGCGAAGAAGCAGTTGGGGAGCAATAAACATGTGCATAATACGGAGCAGTGTGCAGCAGCCAGGCCTCAAAGGCTGATGTTTTTCTCATATCCCACAGTTTTATGACTCCATACCTTTAAATATTCATTTCCATTGCTCTACGTGAGGACATAAAGTCAGAGTGTGCTTCCCTGAGTCCTGGTGGGGGCCGATCCCTGCTGTCCTGGCAGCGGCTTCCTCAGGAGAGCTAAGGGGAGTCTTATACTCTGCCATCCATGAGAGAGACTGAGGGCTCCAGGCCAAAAGAGCTGGCCTGGCAACTTTGGCCCTGCTGAGGGTGACAAAAGAGAATGTGTCCCCAGTGTCCTCTGCTGAGGGGCACACCTACGCACACATTTTTTTCTCCTGACATCAGACCTCACTAATGAATTCTGTTTATACATTCACGGGTAGCGGTTGCCCACTCCTACCAGGGATGACTGGCACCTCTTCTTTTAACCCTCTGCCTGCCCCACTCCTGAAACATACTGGGTTTTCATAGCTATTTTGTGAACCAATGAATGATTTGCCTGTGAGAAGACTGGTTCTTTAGTAACTATGGCTTTCACTAGATGAGTAATACTGGGTTGTAAATGAATTGTGCATGGGGAAGATCAAGCTGCACCGTCAGGTGGAAAGGCCACCTTATTTGTTCACCTCCTCTTCACCAACTTTCAGTGCCCCTGCCTGGCTCACTGGCTGAAGAGGAGGCCTGTGACTGGGAGGTATCACCCCAATTCTGCCAAGAACCCTGACTGGATCACGGCAGATGACTGAGCTCCAGGTGCAGTAAAAGGTCCTCTCTGAGGTTGTGGTCCTCAGCTAGTAGTGACTCTGTCAGTCTAACAACAGTTAGACTTGGCTGCTACAGCTGCTCGTCATTTATAACAATGCACACTTGTTTTATATGCCTGTAATACCCCCAAATTGTCCAGTTTCTCGGTACTTGGACATATTATAGAATCTCTGATCAGGTTGAATCATTTCAGGTCTGTACACAACCACAGTTTCTGGTAAGGGTCAGGTATAGAGTTAGCTGGAGGTATGCTTCTGGAGGGAAGACCTTCGACAAACACTGAACTCAACCATTTATGACTCTCTGTTTGATTTTCTTGGAATGATATCCCTGCACAGTTCATCTGAGGTCAGACTATTGGAAGGCAGTCACTGAATGAGAAAAGAGAGCACAGAATTTTGACATGTGCTGTTATAGCATGTTTGCTGAACACCTGTCCATTCCAGTACTCCACAGGTATTTATAACATCTTGTATATATTGCATTTTTAATGAGATAAACAAAGCATACTGCACAAATTGCCCTCCATTCTAACTACTCCTGGTTAATTGTACAAAATTACTGACATAGTGCTAGAGACAGGAAATTGTCTAAATCTCTCCATGCATGGGTATACCTATAGATATGAAGCATCCCATGTCAGCCACCAAAGCCAGCCTTGGTTCCTTGAACTCACTTTGCCTCAATCTGTGACTTTAAGGGACTACATTACCTTCCATTTCCTTTTGTTGTGGCCTATTACCAATATAAACTGTATGAACACAACTCCCAGGTGGCAGTTCTTCTCCCATCTGCCACTGACCTTTGTTCTTGTACTCTCTTGACACCTGTGGTCCCCCTTTTTAATAGATCTAGAAACTAAGGCTCAGATGAGTAAGAACTTACTTCAGAACATTTCAGCTGATTGGAGCTTTAACTGACATGAGAACTCAGGACTTCTAAATTCTAAACCAGGGCCATCTACACCCCCTAGCACACTGATCTCCTAACCAGGCACTATCTTCCTGAAAATGAAAGCCAGGTTCTTTCCACTGATCTTGGTCTTAAGTAGGTTCAATGTGAATCTTTGAAACTTCTGAAGGAAATACTGGTCTTGTCATGGGCATTTTCCTTTCCAAACTCCTCCTTCCATTTCTGGGTGCCAACCTGCTATCATTGCAGCATTGATATTGAGGTTTTCCCTTGTGCCTTCTTCCTGTCTTGCCCTTCTGTATGTTCCATGATTAGACTGAAAATATGCCTGACTAGCAGCGAGTGTGTGAGTGGCTCTTCCTTGGCCAGTGAAATGTAAGAGAGCACAGGTGAATGCAGCTAGCAGTGGGCACAGCTGGGACTTAATCAGCTCTGGACTTGAACTGTGATATAAGGTGAAGAATGGGCTATATAAGGTGAGTTAAGGGGATTTGCCTCTGGGGTCCCCTTTGCTTTTCTCCTGGCAATTCTCCCAGTGCTTCGTATACCTCCACCTTCAGATGATTTGAGCTTTTACCATCTAAACATCCTCAGAAAAAGCATGACTGATGCCAGCTTTCAGGAAAACTTGAGGCATGGGGAGAGGAAGTAAAGCCCAAAGAAGGGGAGGAAGCTCCGGCGCTGGGATTCCTGACATTGCCCAGCACATGGGTCAGGGGCAGCCAGAAGGAGTCTTTACATGGTCATTGTGGGGTCAGCTGCCGAGGGGATGCTGCCCTTGGAGGGTTGAATAGTGTTCTCTGGCCGTGACTAGGATCTGGCACTTCAACAAGATTTAAGATGCAAACTGAGTTTGCAACTCAGTTCTGGGCAGATCACAATCCTTCACTTCCAGAGCCAACTGAATTAATTGGGAAAAGGAGAGAGCCCTAGTGACTTATGCCTGACAAGCCCTGGGTCTCTTTGAGCTCCAGTGACAGGCAGCCAAACTTGAAAGGCCCTTGTGCCCTCCTCCTTTTACCCTGCCTGTCAAGAGAGGCTGCTGAGGAGCTGATGCCGGGGCCGGAGGGAGGTTGACCAGGGAGTAGGTCTCCCTGACATTTGTCCTTCCCTCACTGCCGACAGCCAACTCAAGATCCGCTCTGTGCCCCGCTGCCACAGCCCCCAACCTCTCACACCAGGGAGACAGCTTGCCTCTAAATTTAGCAGGAGAAGGGGAAGGGGAGGTCAGTGTGTCCAGGGTGAGGGCTGAAGGTGGAAGTGGAATAAAAGAGACAGTGGACAAGTGGGGGCAGCGTGTGAGAGAGAGAATGTGTGGCTTCTGGTCAGAGTAGCTGTTGCAGACAGAGAGGAGTCTTTTAAAGACTTTGCAGAAATGTAGAGTGCGACACTTCACTGTTAGTACCAGGGAGCGTTGCTAATGTGTGCTAATGGAACAGTCAGTTTGCATTTGTGAGGAGGTTCAATTAGAACTCTCTTTTAATGCTGCAGGAGCACGTTGAAGCAGTTAGAGCTGCTGCCACTAGAAGTGGACCACTGGCATTTTTGTCCAGTGGAAGGCAAGGTGGTAGAGGGGCTGCTTATTAGACACCTGTTATGAGCCCTGACTGGAATTTGCATGTTCCATTACTTAGCTCATTTATTCCTTGCAACAGTTTGGTGTTTTCAGGATAATTTTCTTTTTTGAATTATGGATTAAACGGAGACTTGACTTTTTGACTTTAAGCAACTGGTCTAGGACTCAGCTAGATCTGTCTGATCTTAAATCCCTGTACTTTCCACTCCTGTAATAAATGAAAATGAATGTCCTGAAATCCTCCCATCCTCCTCCCATTGGGAAGCTACAGTTCTAACCCCTTCATTCAAGAAAGTTACATATTTTATATTCTTTTCATTTTTAAAAAAAATCTTTTAAATTTTTTAAAAAAATTTTATTGAGGAGTTGTTAGGTCATACAATCACAAATGCATATGTAGTAACAATATGATATGCACACGATCCTAATACAGAATCACCCCCACATCACCCACACCCCAGTCTCTTGACTCTTCTATATTTCTCCATATATATGTATATGTACATGTATATATATATATATATACATATATATAATTGTGCATTTTCCAAAATTAAATGATAGCATTAGCATAAATATTATTTGGCTTCTTGGAGGAGTAAATAGTTGATTCCCCCCTCTAGATCCCTCCTATCATCCCTCCCTCTCCTGGACATGACAAGAATTTATCCTTTTAATTCCCTGGCAATTTTATTGGCACTCTTACTTAATATAGCAAACCATGTCTGTGTTGAAGAAGCTTAGGCGAGTCTCAGAAATCTCTGGGCCAAAGCCCAGGGTGACTAGGGGAGCTATGGAAGCTTGATGCCTTGTTACCAGTGCAGGCCTACATGTGTGGCGTTCACCAGATTTTCATTGCTGTGGGAGAACACCTGAGAAAATCAGCTTAGAGGTGCAGAGATTTATTTTGGCTCATGGGTTCAGAGGTTTCAGTCCATGGACATATGGCTCCATTGTTTCTGGGCCTGTGGTGAGACAGAACATCATGGCAGAAGGGCATGGCTCAGCACATGGCAGCCCAGAAAGCAGAGACAGGGAGAAAGAAGAGGTCCGGACAAGATACAGTCCCTAAATAACACTCCCCGGGACTCACTCACTTAAACCAGGTCTCATCTCCCAAGTTTCAGTCATCTCCCATTGCCCATCAAATTATGAACTTATCCATTGATAAGGATCCAACCACTGTGATCCTCCACTTTCGTGAGGATCTCGTGATCCAACCACTTCCCACCTGTGAACCTTACTGCACTCGGGACAAAGCCTTCAACACATGAGTCTTTGGGGGACATTTCAGATTCAAACCGTAAAATCAATTTTCTCAAAAGTAAACTTGTAGGCAAGAGAAGAATTTGGAAGTAAACTTGGCCCTAACCAGATAGGAACAACATCTGGAGCAACCAAATAGGAGAAAAAAGCCACATGGACACAACCTTTGAATTCTCCAGTTACCTCAGGAAGCTTTTGTTTTTCCAAAGGCTAACTGACAAGATTCAAAGATTATTCTGAAGTACACTTACGATTGTGCTATCACCACCTGGTGCTAGACAACCAAGAATTTTCACAATCATCAGTGAGAGAGCTAACATCCCAGGTCCTATATCTGCTCCTTGGCTACTGATGTGGGGTACAGCTGGCCTCACTGCAGAAAAAATATTCATCTCCACACATGCCTTCTTAACCAGATATGCAGATGAATGAATGAAGGAATGCCCTAAAATGGGCTCCTAATTTTAAAAATCTAACTTTTCAGTGAATTCTGGAAGATACTTTAAGCAAAGGGGAAGAGTGGAGTAGATATCTGAAAGGAGTGTGTGAGATTGTATATATGTATGTGTGTGTGTGCATATGCACGTGCGCGCGCGCGTGTGCATGTGTGTGTGTGTGTGTAGAGGAGGAGAAGGAAGGCAAGACAAGGTAAAGAAAGAAAAATTTTAGCACTTTTAGATTTTGTCAGCAGCTACCACCCCATCCACCCCAAAGGCTGCCAGCAGGTCACCCTGTAGGATGAGATTCTGGCACCATCCTTCCAGTGTCATGCTTTCTCTGCAGTCTATGAACCACCGCTGCCCCTGGGCAGCGTGGGAAGGTGCTTGTGCACTCTAACAGGCCAGGCTCTGCTTCTCCTGCCTCACCCGGGAGCTGGAGATGCTGCCCTCCAGGATGCTGGGGAGCGCATGGTTCCCTGCTCTGGGCGTGGGTGTGCACGTGAGCAGCTCAGGCCTATTTGTTGTGCAGGAATGATGGCTGCATTATGAAACACTGTTCGTTCCTAGCTAACGTGCGCTGTTTCCCCTGCAGCTCTTTTCATGTTAAAGCCCGTCTCTCCCAGTGTTATCTGATGGTTTCCTAGGAGATGCCCTCCCTGGCCACACGCTCGCTGATGCTGGCATTGGATGCTATCTGTATGCACTAAATATCCGCTTTGCTCACTCAGCCCGGCTCCGCTCTTTCTCTGGAGCTGCTGGCTAGTTTCTCAGGAGGGTCCCTAATGTGTGGGAGAGGATAGGCTGAATGGATCCGCCTTCCCACCTCCCCGACTGCTCTGGTTTCACTCACTGGTAATTTTCCATTTCAAGCCAATATAAACACCTTGCTGATTGCTAGTGGATTTTCCAAATTGAGGAAAATTTAGGAAACAGAAATGTTGCCAATGTTCGTATGAAGAGCAGAGACCCCTTCCTCAGGATGGATTAATGCATTTATTCTCTTTATAACTCACCTGCTCTCTCTGTAAGTAGGACCTTTGCCATAATCCCTCTGAGCATCATCAACAGTAGCTAGAAACTTCAAGTGGGCAGCTTTACTTCTTCCTTAGTTTTCTCTGACAGGAAGGTCCAAATATAGCTCCAGGCTGGCTTTTCATAATGTGATGAGAAGACAGGGCGTCCCTGAAGTTTGAGGAGGCCTGCTGTCACTGTAGGAAGAGGGCTTGACAACTTGGGCAGTATCCACACGGAGAGACAATTTCTAATCTGTCAGAATTGCTTTTTCTTAGAAGCCCTGATTATATTAACACATTCTCTATCTGATCTGATGGTCTCTCTTAGGAATTTTCTCCTTACAGCTGTAACCAAAGCCAAACAAATTATATTGAGGTCAGGAAATAAATACATCCTTTTGGGAAATGATATATGCATATACATTATTTTTAGAACTGAATTTAGAGGGAAAACTGCTTATAACATATTTTAGCCCCAGGTTTCTGAAGAAAAAAGTGGTAGAAGAAATCAAACAGGCCCCGAAAAGAAACAAGAACTGTTCAAAGAAAGTACAATATTAACAAGTATCTGAGAGTCAAACCACAGCTCAACCATTTATACTTTTTGTATCTTTAAGGTACCAAAACATCAAATAAGAGAAAAATAGAAGCAAATAATCCTTAAATACCAAAGAAGTCAGTATTTTCCTCAAAGAAATTTTTCTCCACATCTTCTTTCCCCAGCCCTGTTTTGGCTGGAACTCTGTGGAGGGACAGTGAGTTTGGTGGCTGAATTCGTGACAGAGTCCCTGAAAAGTAGAATGAGGACAGGTGCTGACACATGGCAAAGGTCATGCCTACACTGCAGCTCTTTGCAAGTGAAATCAAATGATTTATGCTCTGATGACATCATTTAACCTTTCTATAACTGCAGCTCTTTGTCTCTGGATGGACTAGCTCTGTGGACAGAGTGAAAGACGTCAGTGTAGAGCATCGTAGCTAATAAGCCGAACTCGGTTCGCCACTAAAAAATGTTACCAGGAGGCTTCCCCAAACTTTCTCTGGAACCATCTCATCTAGCCAATGAGAAAGACCTGACGCCAGGGACTCGGGAGTACCTTTCTGAGTGGTGGCTTTGCATGTGTTTGATTGGGACCCACAGTGAAAAATAATTTGATGATGTCACTTAGAACACATGTACAACTGTAAAGACATTTGATATGTGTATAAAAATCAAGCCCTGTATAAAATAATCACCCACTGTATGACATGCACTCTGATTTTTTAAAAAATTCCTTTCCACTTCATTTCAGTGCAGGTAAGTTTTTGATGTTGTAATTAATGTATTTTAACATTAATCTAGAACCACAGGTGGGGTACAAAAGAAACTCCATTGGACCATGTTATTCTTCTATAGTGAATGTGGGAAGAAGATTCACATGGTCTCATGTGGCAGCCTTTAAGATAATTGAATAATATCTGTCAAATATTGTAAAAATTCCAGGGCATTTAAAAACTTTTATGTATCATTATTTCACTTCACTATAATAGATATAAACAAATACAAGATATTTGAACTGAATACTACATATATTCATTTACTAATAAATCACTCACTTCCTTTAAATTTATTTTGCAATAGGCATAGAAGGAAAATGTATTAATATGTACTGAAGCCTAACATGTCCTCAGCAAATTGTACATCCTACTCAATCCTCAGAGTCACCCTAAAAGAAAGGTTTAATGTTCATCACTTCACAGATAAGGAAACTGAGGTACAGAGGAGCTTAAGTGCTATGCTTCACTCCACACAAGTTATCAGTGAGGAAGCCCAGCTTCCTATGTGGCTGTTTCAGTATAAAGTGGATGTGTTAGCCTCTCGTCACTATAAATCAGCTTATAATGAGAAAGGGTTATCTGGATTGATGCTCTCAGAAGTTCCAGTTCATAATCAATTTGCCTGTTGCTTTTGGGCCTATGGGAAGGTAGCACATTATTACGTGAAAGCACATGGCATAGCAAAACCATTCACTTCATGACCAGGAGGTGAATGAAAAGAAGCTGGGGTCCCACAATCCTCTTTGAGGGCACACCATTAATAACCTGGCATGTTCCAGTAGGCCCCACCGTTTAAAGTTTCCACCATCTCCCAATAGGACCATGGGCTGAGGACCACACCTTTAACATATGGGCGTTTGTGGGAGATTCCAGATCCAAACTGTAACAGTGCAACTGCCCTTTTACCTCCAGTCTTTTACCCCTCCGTGTGACTTCCACCTTCATTAGGTTGGCAAGCATAGACTACTGACAATTTTAAACATTTTTCTAGGTGATGATTTCTTTACTCTTCGATTCACAGCCATTCTAAGAGTAACTGAAGCAAGAGATTTTTAAACTCCAGGGTTAAAAATTTCCTGTGTAGCAGTCTCTGATTCTGGCCATTACTCTGAACATAAATTGCATTTGTAGTCAGACTAGGGATGTTGTCAAAACTTTTCAAACACAAAAATCAATGAATGGACATAAACACGTGGAACCAGAAGTGCTTTTCTCAGCTCTCTGTATATGGTATGTCAAGAAGCCAAGCTATTGCTGAGGAATGTTTATTTGGAAGATTTGATTGTTGATCAGGGGCACAAATAAGAGGCACAATGGCGTCCCTCATATAGGATGGACCACTGTGTCACTGTGCAAAATTATAAAAACTACCTTTTACATTTTGTATTTTAAATGTTTCCCAAAGCCTCATATGTTGAAGGATGGTTTCCAGATGATAGTGTTATTGGGAGGTGGTGGAAAGTTTAGGAGGCAGAGCCTAGTTGAAGGTAGCATGTCACTGGGGTCATGTCCTTGAAGGATATTACTTGTCCTGAGCCTTCCACCACCACTCTCTGTTTACCTCATGGTGCTCCACCACATACTCCCTGCCATGTTGTTCTATTTCACATGGGCCTAAAAGCAGTTGAGCCATTTGATCATGGGCTGAAACTTCTAGAACCATAGACCAAAATTAATCTTTCCTCCTGTAAGTTGAGGATCTGAGATATTTTGTCATAATGTTGCAGAGCGACTAATACTGGACATTGGTACTAAGAAGTGGACTTGTTGCTGTGACTATACATGACAATGTGGTTCAGAAGCCTTTGGAAAAGTTTTGCAACAGGAATTTGGAAAAGTTTTGCAGAGTGGAAAAGAAAAGCCATGGAATATTATAAGCAGAGCTTAATGGGGAGATTCTGGTGAAAGCTCAGAATTCCAGAATACTGATGGGGGCGTGGACAGTAAATCTTGTGTTCATTGGTTTTCAAATGGAGAAAAAAAGAGCTCTATCAGTAATTAGACTAGAAAACATTTGTGTTATGTTTTGGCAAATAAGTAAATAAGTAAAAATATCTACAGTAAATCAATACCTTGAGACTTTGTGTGAGACTGAGTTTAAAAGGTGACGTATTATAGAGTACGGGATATGGAATAATGGGATAGAAAAGAGGTGGGAGAAAAAAGAGATACAGGTAAATGAAATAGACCAAATTATGCTCTGTGCACGTATGAATATATCACAATGAAACCTGCTATTATGAATAATTATAATTCACCAATAAAATATTTAAAAAATAAAGTTGGACTTGTTTATCTGGCAGAGGAAATTTCAAGGCAGCATAGAATTCAGGCAATGGCATATGGGTATCACTAGTTATATTTACAATGAGATTTGGGAGCAAAAGGCAGGGGAGAAGATTTGAAAAACTTAAAGCTTTGCCAGAATAGGAGTGCATTTAAAGTTGAAGTCAAGAAGGGTATGGTTGCTAAAGAGATTAGTGAAATTAAAAAGAAGCCAAGTACTTTATACCAGGACTATAGGAAAGATGCTTGAGGGTGCTTTAGGAATTATCAAGATCTCACCCATTACAGCTTCATGGTGTAAAAATGTAAACTCATTACAAAGACTTTGCTTTGAGAAGAGTGCCCTGTTGCACAGGGCTACCTAGAGAATTATTTCTTCATGAATCTATTTCCCTGTGCTCAACTCTCCAGGCACTTACAGGCCATTGCAGCCATGGTCCAAGGTGACCTGGCTATGACTCCCACTGGCAGCAGACCTTGGCACCATCCATGTGCTGCTGGCTTTGCAGAAATGCGGAATATAAGAGTTATGAGGGTCATGGAGGCTTCCACCAAGATTTCAGAGGAAATCCTTGGAGGCTAGACTAGTGTGTGGAAGAACAGGAGTCCCTTCAAGAAGCCACTGATAGGGCAATGTGTAAAGCTGTGAGAGTGAAACCAAAGCTGAAATGGAGACCAGAGGAAGTTGGGGATAGCAGGAACATGTAGTGGCTGCTGAGGGAAGGTGAAGGTAGCAAGTAGAGCCAGCCTAAGAGAGGCTGTGTGGGCTGCAACCAGCAAGGATATGGGGGCGGTACTGCCTAAGCCCTGTGGAGCTCATATCATACCTTAGTATATTGGATAATGGATATGGAGGTACAGAATTTAATGTTTTCTCTGCTGCGTTTTGGTCTTGTTTTGTTCTGATTCCTACCTGCCATTTTCCTATTCCTCTATTTTGCCTTTGTGTCTTGTAAGTGTGTAACTTTCTTTTTTATTTTACAGCAGCTTGTAACTAAGAGCTTGCCTTGAGTCTTAGAAGATACTTTGCACTTGGACTCTTGAGCAATGCTCGAACTATTGACTTTGGGGACTCTTGGAGATAGATTAAATCATTTGCATTATTAAATGGACATGATCCTTTGGGAGCCAGGATGGAATGTTATGATTTGACTATTAGATGTCTCCCAAAGACTCATGTGTTGAAGGATCACCTCCAATTTAAGGCCCTTTTGGGAGGTGATAGAAACTTTAGGAGGTAGGGACTAGTCAGAGGATATTGGTGAGAGTGCAACCTTGAAGGGTATATTGTTACCCTGGCCTCTTCTCTTCCTCTCTCTCTCTCCTAGTCAGCTTTGTGTCACTGTGTCCAAAATGCCTGACAAGAACAACATAGAGGAGGGACAGTTTATTTTGGCTCATGGTTTCAGAGATTTAGTTCGTGGATGACTGACTCCATTGCTTTGGGCCTGTGGTGAGGCAGAACATCATGACAAGAGGACATGGTAAAGGGAAGCTGCTGTGCTCATAGCAGCCAGGAAGGAGAGAGAGAGAGAGAGAGAGAGAGAGAGAGAGAGAGAGAAACAGAGAGAGAGACAGAGAGAGACAGAGAGAGAGAGAGAGAGAGAGAGGTGTTGATGATAAGGGACTCCAGGGAAGATGAACCCTTCCAGTGAACAACCTGGGGGACCCATCTTATCCAGTCATGCCTGACTTGCCTACAGTTACCACCTAATTAGCCCATACAAAGTAGGATAGGATAATCAGTCTACCACTCCCATAATTTGGGGACACTTCTACCCAAATAGTAACACACACAGCTTCTGTCTCCTGCTTCCTAGCTCTGTGAGAAGAGCAGTTTTGTTCTACTGTATGCTCACTGCCATGATATTTTGACTTGTCATGGACCGAAACAATAGAGGCAGCCAACCACAGAATGAAATCTCCGAAACTGTGAGCCAAAATAGATCTTTCTTCTAAGTTGATTTTCTCAGGTATTTTGTTACAGCAACAGAAAGGTAACATAATACCTAATCCCAAGTAGCTTGTTTCCTCTTCTAGAAAATAAAGAAAATTATGGTGTCTGTTTTATTGAATTGCTGTATGAGGATTATGTAAGTAAACACATAGTCATGTTATTCAATCTTATTTTTATTTTTATGACTTGTCACTCAATGCATTCAGCTTTGCTGACTCTGATACTCCACCCTCACATTAAAGTCCAATGTCAGATGCTAGGTAGAAATGAAGGCTTTGTGCCTAACACAAGAGATGTTTTTTCATCATTGTCATGAACTCACGTGAGCTTCATTTGCCTATGTAAAGGTACCTGATTCCTCAGTTTTTTACATTATTAAAAAGGGACCTTTCTTGGAAACTGTGAAAACTTGAAGGGAAATTAGATCTTGCCATGAACTCAAAACTTTTAGAAATTTTAATGTTAGTTTTGATATTTGTTCCCCCATCCTTTCTGCTCCTATTACATATGAAAAAAAAGGTGCATTGTGATTTTTTAAATGCAATAATTGGATATATATTAATAGGAAAGAAAGTTGATAGAAAACTCTGGTGTAATGGTAAAAAAAATTGAAATGATATTACTAAACACTTTTGAACAGGCGAAGGTGCCATTGAGACCATTTCCCAAAATGTAGGCTCAAGGAATTATTTTGCTTATGAAGCCTCAGGGAAGAATTTGTGACAGAATTAGCCAGAGTTAAGTGGAAGTGGATCAAAGAAGGAATAAAGGCATTTAACTCTTCAGTAAGGGCAGATAGAGAACCAGGTCTTTGGAGTCTCCACAGGGTCAAGCTTCTCTCCAATTTTCTTTATGGCTCATTCCACAGATGATAGTAGAGGAGATGGATGGAGAGAGACAGTGTCTCAGACTGGTCCCTTTTGCAGGAGGACCATGATTGGGATGAGATGCCCCAGTGTTTGAGGAAAACAGCCTGAGAAGTAGAGTTCTTAGTTCGGAAAATATTCTGATCACAAAGCAGAATGAGGCTCCAAATTAGTCTTATCCTGGGAGTGGCCATCCTGTAAAATAGCCCCAGGGGCAGGTGGCAGTAGTGGGCAGCGAGCTGTGAAGCTTACTGATGGGTGGGGTTGTCCAAGGAACAGGAATCATCTCACCTGCTATGCCTTTTGCTTAAAGCTCTGCCTGTCACAGGGCATCTGCAGAGAGCAGCTGATCCTAAGTGTGACATGCCAGCTTCCGGGAACTAATTCTGCATTTCTCTTCCTTGGTGATCCAAGGAAGAAATTTGTTTCCCTATCTGTTTCATGCGGAATCATGTCTTTCAAGTACACTCTGTAGGTGTACGTGACCTTCCTGACACTCCTTCCTGACAGCCCCTGGAGATAGATCTAGACTGCTTCTCTTGGGTTTCTCCCTCCCTATCTATCTCAGGCTTCACATTCCACTCCCTGGCCTCATTCCCCAACCCCAAATCGAAGTATACTATCAAAATTCAATATGAAAGTTTCCTCATGAAGGTAAATAACTGGCTTACTTTAAAAGCATGAGTTTTTCTCTGGGGTGTTTACAGTTGAACAGGATGACTGAATTCCAAAGAGATTCATGTGTCTTTGCTTTTTTCTGTATGTATGTCCTAATTCACCCTTCCTGTTTACCATTTTATGTCTACAACCATTTCATCTTCTACTGCCTCCAGAACTGATTTTCATCTTTTTCATTATTAATTACCTGAATCAATATTTTTGTCTTTGCTCTTTGGTTTCAGTAACTATCTGGAACTATTTCCAATGTTGGAACTATTTTTTTTTTTGTTCCAGTTCTGAAAACCTACCCATAGAGAACAAAATGTTCAGGTCTTTACCATCAATAGAGAAACTTAAAATCTTGAACCTGAACCTGAAAATTTTCCAGCCACAGTCTATATAACATTCTCTTCTTCTCCACTTCCACTTTCTGTTGAACTTTCTTTTGATTTTTTATTTTATTAAGAAATTTATTTGTTGAACAATCAAACATGCTTCTAATGAAACAATATAATTTTATTGGTCTTGTTGCTAGTTTCCACTCCTCAAATCAAATGCATCCATTTTGAATATACCTGAATCCCTGCCTTGGTACGACTCTGTCACCAATGCCACAGATTCTCAAGCCGATATCCAAGATTCCTGTTGACCATTATCTTCCTGCTGTGCCACCTTCCTGAAGAAGCACCACTCTCATAAAGCAGAATAAGTAAGGTCAGTGACCAAACTTGTATCTCAAGGAAAGCCTGGGTCTGGGGAAGCTTTGGGTCTTTTGCACAATTGGGTGGCATGATGCCATCTCAATGTTTTATCTTTTCATCTATCCAACAATCCAAGGCATTTCTGTCGTTTGTAGAGACTCAGCAGGGAGTTACTGTGATTGCCACCTGGCAAGATTGAGACATTTAAGTGCCCCCGATCACAGAGCAGCAGTTCAAGTGAAAATAAACATTGTGACATTTAAGAAGCAAAGAGAGCATTTACTTTGGGCCAGATGTGTCACTGCATATCACTGTAATGGACTGTTCGGTTCCCACTGTGAAGTCTCCGGGGATGAGCTGTAGCCCTGGAGGTTGGTCCCAACCTTCTCATATCCTATTGGGAAACACTTTCTTTGGAGTCTTGTTCTGAGTCCCTAATACCTGATACACGATTCCTCCATCCTTTATTGCATCCGGCACATTCTTCACAGTGAGACCTACAGGACAGTGTTGTTGACGTGTCCTCAGTTTTTGAAGGAAAACCCCATAAAACTCTCATACTGGAGAACACAACTCTCTGTGTGGGTTATAACACCACAGATTTCTGAGAAATTCAAAATGATTTCCTCATTCCACAATGGTCACTGTTCTGCTTAGATTTAGCTTAATATTTAGCATAACTATATAAAGGCATTTGCCAAGTATCACTATCCTCAGTCTCTTAAAGAAAAAAAAAGAAATGAATTCTATTTTAAAGGAATACTGTAATATACTCCGCTGGAGAGAAAACGTGTATACATATACCTAAACACAGAGTGGAAAGTGTAATGAGGATTATAATACAGGTAATAATGAAATTCATGAAAACATGGATGAAAGAACAAGGGATTCTGATGAAAGAAAAGCAATAAGAAATTGAGGGACGCTTCCTAGAGGAGCTAAAATTGCTTTGTACCTTGAAGAACAGACGTACATGGATGGGCAAAGATGCAGAGGGAGCAGAGGAAGGAGAGGGACTAGAAGAAGAGGGTACAGAGGGAGGAAATGGCCTTGGGCGGGACCAGGGAGGTGAGGGTGGATTGTGAGGTATGCATTTCTGAGGGATGAGATGTAAAAATGAGTGGAGGCACCAAGGTAGGTTAAGTAGTCTTCAGATTTAACCTGCATTCAATGACAACACTTGTGCAGAGTACAGGCTTACCACCAAGACAGGAAGAAGGGGTCCTTAAGGTATGCATGTCCAGGAAGGAAAAACGCACATATCTGGGCTGGTTTTGGAGCTGTAGAAAGCCGTGGGCTCTCCATTGCTCAGGTGCTCTCTGAGCATCTCTGTGTCTTGGCATTCTGGATATACACACTCACTCTTGCTCATTTGTGGAACTCAGATGACATGAACCATTAGACCCTTCCTAGTGTGCAGTTCTTTTCTAGGTGTTGACTTTGATAGACTGACTTTTACTTCACCCAGTCCCCATCTGAATGTGGTGACCTTATCCTTCTATGCTCCTTCCCTCTCTGAATGACGGTTTTTCCCCATATAAATAGACATATTTTGCCTTGGCAATTCTCACTTCTACTGAATGACTTTCCCTCCAAGCACCTATTTTGTTTGGTAGGCACATAGTTTCAATGCCTGGGACCACTTTCAGTGTTATGGATACACAAGGACAACAAAAGAACAAACAAACAAAACACCCACCACCACCACCACCACCGCAAGGAACAAAAACAAAAGCAAAAACAACAGACAGACAAAAAATCCCTGTCACTATCAAAAGAGTGCTGATCTCAGTGAGTAATGAAGTTGCATGAATCCCAACTTATGGTTCCAAAGGATTTCCATAAGCCTCTTGATTTCCAAATGAGAAATTCATGATAAGCAGTTAATTAGCTCTTTAAGCAAAGGCAAGCTACCACAGACACTGCTAGGCGCTCCATGCTCTCAGGAGAGGGAGACTAGCCTCACACCCCGGAAAACACGCAGTACCAAGCATGAAAATGGAGTTCATATAAATTCAAGTAATGTCCTTTGACTTTTCATTAAGCTGGGAATGTCCCAGTTACCTCTTGGGGATTTTCTTAATGTTATCATGGCAACATACAATTAAGTCAGATTACATTTTTTATATGCAGGGAGAGGTACTAAGATACCATTCTAAATTATTCATCAGTTCACTTTTTACAAAACAACCCTAGATATGACTTTAAGATGTGCAATATTAAAAAATAGCAGATAATTTGATATTGCAAGATCATGTAAAGAAGTCTTTCTTTCTTTCCCCAGGGAGAACAAAAGATTTAATGGAACTCCACATGTGTCACTGTGATTATCACAATTTACCGTAATACTCCGATTTATGTGGCAGATTGTGAATTCCTTGAGAATTAACAGAACTTTCTCACCTAGGGCTGGAATATTCTGATTTTCTCATTATAAAGCTCTAAAAAGGAACTAAATTACCTCCCTCTCTCTGTCTCTCTCTGTAGGTTTGAGCATTATTTATCATATCATAGTCACTAAGAAGTCATTAATGAGATTGATTAAAGTTGCCTTCAGAATGGCATCAGACTAGTGAGCCATGACTCCCCCTCCCAATCTCTAGAACAAGACCCCTTATTTTAAAGGAGAGAGAATAAACTGGAATATTGAGTTACACAGCTAGAGGCCAGCCCCAGAGGGATAGGGGCGTAGTGTTGGGATTCACTCCATTTCTTGAGCTCCTATAAATCTTGCCAGCTATGCCAAAACTGCAAGGCACTGACCACTCCTTCTGGGCCATTTCTCAAGGTTTTGTGTGTAGTAAACAACCTTGTAGGATGAGGTAACATCTCCTCCAAGACAGAGAGAGCATCATTGTTGCATGCTGTGAGAGGGGTGGGTCCCCCAGCTCAGTAGGCCTCTCCTAATGGAACCTGTTTTGTGTGCATCCATTCAGGTCCAGTTGTACTGCCCTGGGATAATTGGGGCTCAGTGACCGTGCTGCTCTTGGCTGCTGCTTTTACGGTGAGTAACAAAGCCTTTAGTCTCTGATTTAAGAAAGCATCCATGAAAGTGTGACAAGTTAACTTGTTGGTTTGCAAGTCCACGAACATCTTACACCTTTCATAGACCTCGGCAGTTAATGCTAATACTTGCAGCTGCCTTCTGATTCTCCTCTGTACCCTGAGGATTTGGTTCTTTTCACTAGAATATCCTATTTTACTCTACTCATTTCTCATATTCTCTTCTTTATTCTTAAGTTCTCAAGAAGCAAAATTCATCGTAGACTTCTAAGAAAGAGAACATCATGCACAAAAGCACAATGCCTTCTTTATCAGAGTACACTTGAGAAATCTTGCCTCCCTAATCTCTTGTAGGCAGGTAGACAGAACCTCTGATGTATGGAAAATAGTTGCTCCCCAAATCTTCCATTTTTAGTATTAGAACATTATCATTGTAACACTGACATTATCACATGTCTGGAAAATCCAATTTAATTTCAATGTCCATTCTGAGCATCATCACCAAATTCAGATTCAGGATACTTTGAAAGCCATGCCTTTGAAAGTTACTTCAATGTTGGGGGGCTCCTATCACTAAATTGTAGGTCATTCTCTTGTTCCCAGGTGCAAGTGAAATACACATGAGCATGAGCTGATGATCAACCGAAACTCTGTGCCCTGCTTCTGTGGCTTCTTCTCCAGTCTAGTAGGAAGTAGTCATGTTGTATTTGTTTTGAGAAGGAATGTGGTTCTCTGTAGCTGAGTGTGTCTTCTCCAGGAGAAATGGTTGCTGTGTCTTACATCTGAGGGCCAGCCTGGTCAAGGACTCAGTGACAACCAACCTGCATCCTCTAAAGCCACTACATTTATCTTCATAAGCCAGTTGTCACCTATTTAACAGGTACCTTGAACCTGTTCCCTCTAAACTTCACAGCAACCATGAGAGCTGGGTATCATACTGCCTATATTACACCCAAGGAAATTGAACCTAAATCATATAGCTTCTGAGTGCCAAATCTAGGATCGTAAGAATTCAAAATCTCTTCTAGGGTCTCTCTGTTTCTACTTTCTTCATAAAATCTCAGCCAGATGAGACATGATCTGTAAAATTCATGAAGACCACCATTTCCCAGTGCAGACACCTCCTAAGAATCCATATCACTTACAGAATAAAGTGTAGTCTTCCTGTCTTTTAATCAATTCTAAAATCTTATCTCTACCCTCTTTCTAGCTACAATCCCAAGTGCACCCATAATCATACCTTAATCATCGCCAATAGTAATACTCACAATTCTCTGGAATGTGATCAATTTTTCTCACAGTGTGCATTTTTTAGGCCTTCCCAATCTGAAGTAGTCCACTTTAACAGTTTACCAGAAATCCACCATTTTTAAAGGTCTTAAATATCACCTCCATGAAGCTATTTCATATTCTAACAACTGGATATATGCTTTACCTCTTTTTGATGTTACAGTGTTATTTCCATATTTAAGGCTGTTATCACATTAACTTGGTGCACCTCTCTTATAAACTCTGCCTTTGTAAAGAAAGTTGTCCTATGCATCCTGATATTTCTATGGTTTGGATCCATGTATCCTACTACTTACCAATATTGCTCTTGGTAATTTGAGAATGAGATTCTCAACCTTAATACAGCCAGACCTTAGCTCTTAATCTCCCTTACAAAAGTCTCCAGTGCTCCCATCTCAATGAATGACCACCCCCCTGAACAGACCAAATTAGAAATATGGATCCCATCATTGACCTTTTATTCTCTCTCTTTTCATATCCAATCAATTATCTAATCCTATTGGAGCTACTTCCTCAATGCTTCCTTTTTAAAATGTATTAAGGAGTTGAGTTGTATATGCATCATAAATGCATATAAAGTAACAATACGATATGCATTTGATCATAAACCATAGTTACCCCCACAGCACCCACACCCCAGTCTCTTGATTATTCTATATTACACTTCTATAAGAGATATAAATGTCTATATATCTATATCTATCTATCTATCTATCTATCTATCTATCTATCTATATATATATATATAGAGAGAGAGAGAGAGATACACACATGATTGTAAATTTTTCAGAATTAAATGATTGTGTAAGTATTATTTGACTTCTCAGGGGGTAAAGAGTATGCTACTTGTTGATTTTCTACCTAGATTACTCCGTGTCCTCTCTCCTTCTCCCTCCACCATCTCCCCTCACCCTCCTCCACCTATATGTCTATAGTTCCCCTAGATTATGTGTCACTATGCCCTTGGTGGCTCTAATACATGAATCTGACTACCTTTCACCCAAGCCATCACAAATAGCTCTAGCCATCACAAATGACGGAAAACATTTGGTTCTTGACTCTCTGGGTTTGGCTAACTTTGCTCAGCATGATTTCTTCCATTACCATCCATTTACCTTCAAAGGCCACAATATCATTGTTTCTAACAGCTGAGTAGAACTCCATTTATCCAATGATGGGCATCTAGGTTGGTTCCATGATTTAGCTATTGTAAATTGAGCTGCTATGAACATTGATTTTACTGTGTTGTTGTAATTTGCTGATTCTAACTCCTCTGAGAAAATACCAAGAAGGAGGATAGTTAGGTTGTATGGTGGACCCAACCATAATTTTTTGAGAAATCTCCATAATGCTTTCCAGAATGACTGTCCCAGTCTGCAGTTCCACGAACAGTGTTCTAGGGTTTCTATCTCCCCACAGTCCCTCCAGCATTTATTACAGTTTCTATTCTTCATCTTTGCCAGGATGACTGGAGTGAGGTAAAATATTAGTTTTGATTTGCATTTCTCTGATTATTAGTTATTTAGAACACTTTCTCATGGATTCATTGGCTTGCTCAAATTCCGCTGTTGAGAAGTTTCTGTTTAACTCTCTGGCCCATGTATTGATTGAATTGTTTGTGTTTTTATTATCAAGTGTTTTGAGTTTTTTGTAAATTTTGGATATTAGCTCCCGGTAGGAGGAATCATAGGCCATGATTATCTCTCAATCTGTAGGTTCTCTCTTGACAGTTTTGAAAAATTTCTTGGCTGACCAATAGCTTTATAATTTAATGGCATCCCACTCATTAATTCTTGACTTTAATTCTTTCATTTTGGGAGTCTTATTGAGTATCTTTTGCCAACTCCCATATGCTGGATGTTGGTCCTAATTTTTCTTATAGCAGTTGCAAGTTAGCTGGTTTAATTCCTCATTCCTTGATCCATTTTTTATTTGATTTTTATGCAAAGTGAGAGATAAGGATCTAATTTCAATTTTCTGAACATGGCTGTCCAGTTCCTCCAGCACCATTTGTTGAATACACTGTTTCTCCTTCATGTTATATTTGCACCCTTTGTCAAAGATCAGATGTTTAAAGATATGTGGGCTTGTCTCAGAGTCTTCTATTCCATTCCATTGGTTTTCATTCCTACTTTGATACCAGTACCATGCTGTTTTTGTTACAAAAGCTCTATAGTACAATTTTAGATCTGGTATTGCAAAACCACCTGTTTCATCTTTCTTACTTAGCAATATCTTGTCTATTCTGGGTTTCTTGTTGTTTCAAACGAATTTGAGAATTACTTTTTCTATATCTGTAAAGAATGACATTGGTATCTTAATGGGGATTGCATTGAATCTGTATAGAGCTTTTGTTAGAATGGCCTTTTTAATTATATTAATTCTGTATAGCCAAGATCATGGAACGTCTTTCCATCCTCTCAGGTTTTCTTCAATTTCTTTCTTCAATGTTCAATAATTTATGTTGTAGGGGTCTTTTATTTCTATTTTCAGATTAATTCCTGAGTATTTTATTCTTTTTGAGGGTACTGTGAATGGGATCAATTTCCTGATTTCTAAATCTGCCCTATTGTTAGCATATGGGTATTGATCTTGTGTCCTGCTGCTTTCCTAAATCTGCTTATAAGCTCAAGAAGTTTTCTGGTGAAGTTTTTTTGTATCTTCCAGGTATAGGATCATGTCATCAGCAAAAAGGGATAGTTTGACTTCCTCTTTTCTTTTTCTTATCCTGTTGATTTCCTTCTCTTGCCTGACTGCTTCAGCTAGGGTCTTGAGGACTATATTGAATAAAAATGATGAGAGCTAGCAGCCTTGTCTTACTCCTGCATTTAGTGGAAATGCTTTCAACTTTTCTGTATTTAGTATTATACTAACTGAGGGTTTGGCATATATAACCTTCACAAAATGAAGATAACTTTTGACCCATATTTTCTCTAGAATTTTGAGCATAATTTGGTGCTGGATTTTATCAAAGGTTTTTTTTTTTTCTATAGCAATTGAGATGATCATACGGTTTTTGTACTTAACTCTGCTTAACTGATGAATCACATTTATTGATTTGCATATGTTGAACCAGTCTTGCATCCCTGGAATGAAACCCACTTGATGATGACGAATTATCTTCTTGATGTGTTTTTGAATGCTGTTTGCTATAACCTATTAAGGCTTTTTTGTGTCAATGTTCATCAGGGATATTGGTCTGTAGTTTTCTTTTTTGATGTATCTTTGTTGGGCTTTGGTATCAGTATTATGGTTGTCTCATAAAAAATGTTTGGGAAAATTCTCTCCTTTTCAGTTTCTTGGTCTAGCTCACTAAAAAGAGGTAATAGCTCCTCCTCGTAGGTGTGGTAAAACTCAACAGAGAATCTATCAGGTCATGGGCTTTTCTTCTTTTGAAGACTTTTAACTGCTATATGGATTTCAATGCCTGTTACTGGGCTGTTAAGGATTTCAATTTCATCCTGCATCAATGTTGTATGTGTATAGAAATTTGTCCAGTGTCTTCCAGATTGTCTAATTTAGAGGAGCCTAGTTTTCAAAATATGTTCTGATTATCCGTTTGATTTCCATAGGGTCTGTGGGTGGTGATCACCCCTATTTTGTTGGTATTGTTGTTGATTTATTTCAATTCTCTGCTTCTTTTAGTGAGATTAGCTAGCAGTCTGTCAATTTTATTTATTTTTTTCGAAGAATCAGCTCTTTGTTTCATTGATTCTTTTTGTTTTTGTTTTTTGTTGTTGTTGTGCTCATTTTTGCTGATTTCAGCTCTGATCTTGATTATTTTCTGTCTTCTGCTTGCTTTGGGATTAGATTGTTCTTCTTTTCGTAGGGATTAAAGGTGAAGCAAAAGCTCATTTATTCAAGATCTCTCCTGGTTTTTAATGGAGGCAGTCAGTGCTATAAATTTTTTTCCTTCAAGAATGCTTTCATGCTTTCCTAGAGGTTTCAATATGTTATGTCTTCATTCCCTTTCTCTTCCAAGAATTTCTTAATTTCTACTCCCATGTCTTCTTGGTTCCATTCTTCAATTAATATGGTATTATTCAATCTCCTGGTATATGTGTATTTTCTTTTACAATTTTTGCTGTTAATTGCTAGGATGATGGCATCATAGTCTGAGAGGATACATGGAATAATATCTTCTTTTTTTATATTTGCTGAGATTTCCTTTGTGAACTAGAATATTATCTGTTTTGGAGAAGGATCCATACCCTGCTAAGAAGAAGGTATACTCACCCAATTTGGGATGGAATAATCTATTGATGTCTGTTAAGTCCATTTGATTTATGGAGTTGTTTAGGCTGGAGATCTCTTTATTGTTTTTTGCTTTGATGATCTGTCTATTGGTGATAGAAGAGAATTGAAGTCTCCCAGTATTTATCATGTTGAAGTCCACCAGTGGTTTTATGTCATGGAGTAATTTATTCACATAGTTGGGGGCACTGGTGTTTGGACAGTATATATTTACTATTATTATATATTCCTGTTGTATTTTTCCCTTTACTAGGATATTGAGTTCTTTTTTATGTCTGCTGATTAATTTATATTTGAAATCTATTTTGTGAGATATAAGTATTGCAACTCCAGCTTGTTTTCTTTGGTCATATGCCTGGTAGATTTTTTCCCCATCCTTTCACCCTCAGTCTGTGGATATCATTATCTGTAAGGTGGGTCTCCAGTAAGCAGCATATTGTTGGATTTTATTTTTTGATCCAGTCTGCTATTCTGTGTCTTTCAACTGGTGTATTGAGACCATTCATATTCAGTGTTAGGTTAGTTATGTAGCTGTGGTTCATAGGTTTTTTTTAGTGAGTTCTGTGGTTCTTTGGTTGTCTTTTCATAGTGTGTACTTTTATTGAATTTTCTGTTTGTGGGTTTTGAAGAATGCTTGCAATCTGGAGTGTATCTTTGAGGATTCTTTGTAATGCTGGTTTTCTGTCCATCAGTGCTACAAGTTTGATCTTATTGTGAAATGTTCTTATTTCCCCAGTAGATTTAAAGCTGAGTTGTGGTGGGTATACTATTCTCAATTGCAGGTTGTGGTCATTCAGACATTGAAATATCTCTTTCTTCCAAGAACTTCTTGCTTCTAGAGTCTGAGCTGAAAAGTCAAACGTGATTGTTATTGGTTTGCATCTGAATGATCTGGCATTTCTCTCTTGCAGTTTTTAATATTCTTTTCTTGATTTCCCTGTTGTATATTTTGAATATAATGTATCTTGTTGAACTTTTCTTTGACGAGGCCTATTGAGTGTCCTATACGCTTCCTGGATGAACAATCTGATTCTGTTTTTTTTTAATTTTTTTTTAATTTTTGAACAACCATACAAGTTTTTAACAAAATAATATAAAATGTGTATAGATTCTGGATATTACAGTTACCCCAGGAGTGCCCACCCAATTAACCACCCTAATCCCTCCTTTCCCCTTCCCACCATATCTCTAAAAAAGGATTATGTTGTATAGCATTACATCTTATCTGGATTTAACACATGATAATAGACCAACCTTCTCACTGTCCAGGGTCTAGTCCCAACCTCCACAGATGAATGGAGACAATCAACCATTAGTTCTCTGGGTTAAGCTGATTTTACTCAGCATAATTTCTTCCATAGCCATCCATTTACCTTCAAAGGCTGCAATATCATTGTTTCTAATTGCTGTGTAAAATTCCATGGTATAAATGTACCACAGTTTTTGGATCCATTCATCCAGTGAGGGACATCTGGGTTGTTTCCATAGACTAGCAATAGTAAATTGAGCTGCTATGAACATAGATATTGCTGTGTCACTATAATGTGCTGATTCTAAATCCCCTGGAAAGATTCCCAGGAGTGGAATAGCAGGGTCGTATGGTGGGCTCATCCCTAGTTTTTTGAGGATTCTCCACACTGCTTTCTAGAGGGGCTGTACCAGTCTGCAGCTCCACCAACAGTGTGTTGGTGTGCCTATCTCTCCACATCCCCTCCAGCATCTATTATTGTTTATTTTCTTCATCTTTGCCATTCTGACTGGCATAAGGTGATATCTTAATGTGGTTTTCATTTGCATTTCTCTGATTACTAGAGATTTAGAGCACTTTCTCATGTATTCGTTGATTCTGTTTTAATATGGGAAAATTTTTCTTAAACAATTTCGTTGAGAAATTTCTTTAGGTCATTCATTTGCATTTAAATTTCTTCTTGTATCCTGTTAGTCTTATATTGTTTCTTGTGATTTTACCCCAGACATTTTGAAAATTCTGCCCATGCTTTTTGAACTTTTTTTCTATTTTGTCCTCCATGCACTCAAGCTTACTCAGTCTATCCTCATTATCAGATGTTCTTTCTTCAAGAGCTGATGGTCTGTTTTCTGTAGAAGTCAGTCTATTACTAAATTCTTCCATTGTTCCTGTGATTAACTGAAGATTTCAGCTCTGTTACTTCCATTTTCAGTATGTCTATTTCTTTAATAATAGGGTTTTTCATCTCTTGTGTTTTCTCACTTTGTCCTTTCATTTTATCTTCTTTTAGTTTATTATTCCTTTTAGTAATTAGATCATTGATAATTTTTTCTAGGTTTTCATCCCACTTCCTATCTGTGGGCTCCTTTTCAGGAGAGCTGTGGGTTTGAGGCAAACCTTTTCTAGTTTGTTTCTTCATTTTTGAAGAGCTTCTAGATTTCTGAATTAAGATTATCTGCAGAGAAGCAAGGCAAATCTCCATGGGGTTCTTCCTTGCAAGTCAAAGGGATGGGTCAGACACAACCACTTTGATGATCACCTTCTTCCAGAAAGGTGTTTATGCCTGGAGACTCATTTTGCTCTACCTTTTGTATCTAGAGTCAGGGTTGCTGATCTGAACCCCAGTTTGTCCTGGGTGCCTTCCAGGCTGGGACCAGAAGAGGCCTGGACCACGTGATGGATATTGGGTGGATAGGAGTTGCTCCAGGTGGGGATCCTCTTCTGTTCTGCTCTGAGTGTATGCTGGGGCCCAACCAGAAGACGCCTGGGCTGACTCTTCAGCTGGGCAGGGACTGTTCTTGATGGGGGTCCTACCCAGGAGTGTCCTGGGTGCCTGCCAGTCTGGGATGAGAAGAGGTCTGGACTATCATTTTGTACTTTGGTTGGGGGTGGGGGGGTTGTTCCGTGGAAGGGTCCTCCTAAGGTCTGTCCTTGGTGTGTGCTGAGGCCTAGTCCAGAAGAGGACTTGGCTGGCCCTTCAGCTGGAGAGGGGCTGTTCTGGTTGGGGGTCCTACCTGGAGGTGTCCTGGGCACCTGCCAGCCAGGACCAGAAGAGTTCCTCAATAGTTCTTAAATCTAAGAATTTCAATGTCCCCTATAATTTTTCAAGGTCAAATGTCTGTTATTTTCATTTCTTGCTTACATTACAGTTTCAAACTGACCTCCAATCTTCCAGGTTTGCCCTACTATAGTCACAGAAAGCTTTAAAATCTGGTCATGTCCCAAATGCAAATCTGATCATGACCCTCTCCTTCTTAGAAAACTGCCCTGCTCAGAAATTGCCCTTAGGATAAAATCTAATCAAATGGTCTGTGCAACTTTTCTGTATGTGATTATTTCATACTTCTTTAGCCATATCTTTCACAATTTCTTCCCCTTGTTCTTTATGTTGAGACCATTCTAGACCTCATTCCTTTCTTTAGATAAGCAATGCTTATTCCCATATGTACTTTCTAACCTTAAAAAAGTACACTGCCTCAATACACATTTGTGCCCAGCAACTTCTTTTCTATGTCAGTTTAAATATGACCTTGGGACCCTCACAAAGACCCTCACAAAGACCCTCACTTAGTCTCTGACCTCACAAAGACTAGATGACTAGATTGGGTGTTTTCCAGTGTCCTACCATAACACTGTGCTCCTGCCACTCTACCCCAGTGTTGGAATTGCTGCCTTAATGATCTGTCTCCCTGAATAGACTGATTAGAACATATACACTAAAACCTGAGTATCTGTGGAATTCTTTCCTTCAAGATGTTTGTCTCCCCAGCTATATGTGATGCTCTGATAGACCTTGGACTGGTTTCATATAACTATGGGCCACAAAAGAACGTAGAGCATGGAAAACATACTAAAAACTTGTCTTTTGGATTATTATTTCCTGTTTTCTGAACTATTTGCAACTAGTCACATTTCTTATTAAAGATGTTCATGAGTTTTTAATTGCCATAGGTTTTTTTGTTGTTGTTATTGTTGTTAGATTAATAGTGTCTTTGTGGCAAGAAAGGGTTAATAGTGATTTGGAAAGGATCCAGAGAAAGGAGGAAAGAACCTGTCTGTGTTCATGATGACAGTAATTTATGAGTAAAGGTTGGAGGAGCAAGCCAATCAAATACTGGATGCCAAATTACCATATATCACACAATTTACGAGGTAGTCAAAAGTGTTATTAAATTGGAGAACAGAACAACCTTCTTAATTCATCCTTATGACAGTGATTGTAATAACTCTAAGAACCTGGTTTAACCTGAGTTCATTTTTGAAGGCCTTTCATTTTTAAAAATTACATTTATTGAAGTTTAAAGAAACCTTGGCTTAAATGTATACAGTTAAAGCATAATAAAAAAATCCCTAAATAATCAATCTATATTTATACCTCAATTACTGGATCCCCATCAGCATGTATGGAAGGCATGCAATGGATTTTGATTTCCAAAAATCTAGAATCAATGAATTTTCTGTGTAAAACAATTAATCTTCAGATTTTACCTAGGAAGTAATGTCTTTCCTTCTTCCCTACCTCTGTTTCCTTTCCTTTCTCTCTCAGTCTTTCTTTTTCTGTTTTATGCTCCCATGCCTCCAGCATGTCTCATTAGCTGCTATTTTTTTTCTATTCTATTAACTTCAGAGAGATCAGCCTATCTAACTAATAGAGGGTCACACCCTCATTCTTTGCAGGTGAATTTGGTATCCATACCCAAGGAGAGACCTAGTTTAAAGAGGGGGACTTGTTCTCACAGTGTTTGGGATCAATGGATCCCTGGCCTTGTGAACTCAAGTGAGTTCAACATGAGTACAATATCTCTACCTCCAATGCTGTCTTTTAAGGAGCTGGGATACTGTTAGATGCAATAACCTTGTATGAGTCCCTGACCTAGTTAGTCTCTAGCTCCCAGCTCTAGCACAAAGGGCATGCTCAGTAACAACCATGAATAAAGGAATACTTTTATTTATTCTTTTAAAAATTTTCCAATAGTTTATGCTGTCCATTCAAGGCTGACTCAGAAAAACAATAACCATGGGACAACTCTTCATTTGGGGACATCCTGCTCAGAGCTTTGCTGTACTTGTATGAAGACAGTGAGGTAGGATGCAGTTTTTCCAAAGCTCATTAAATGGCAGTGAGCTAATAGTTACTAATACAAACAAAGTTATAAAAAAGATGTGTGAGTAGAAACAACTCAAATGGAGACACAGAGGTGAGAAATAACAAGGAACACATGAGTGTATGGGGAACTCATTTTGAGGCAAGCATGGTCAGAATTGAGGGTGGAGCTGTAGGGTTAAATTATTGAGGAACTTCTAAGTGGGGCCAAAGATCATAGTCTTTAATTTGAAGCCAATGATTAGAAATTAAAGGGTTTTACATGGTGGTAGATAAAAATGGTCTGATCTTTATTTTTAAAATATCACTCTTGGCTGCAATATGGAGGATAGATTTGAAAGTGAGAGTCTGGGGAATTAGTTGGAAGACTGATGTAATAATTTATTTAGAGACGTTGAAGTTTGAGCTAGAGCAGTGAGGAATGGAGCAAAAAGATACTGTTCCTGCCCTTCCAAGCTCTTCTTGCTTTGTAATTCTTCAGTACTCTGGAGGTGGTTGTGATTCCATTTCCGGTTGGAAGATCTCTCTCTCTCTTTCTCCTTCCCTCTCTCTCTCTCTCCCCGTACGCTGATCAAAGCTTCAATCTCAGTGGTAGACTATAAGGCATCATAGACATTAATAATGAGTACAGCAGGGACTGGAGAAGTGGCTCAGTGGTTGGACCGCTTTCCTGGCTTGTGCAAGGACATGGGTTTGTACCCCAGCGCCACATACACAAATTAGTGTGATAAAAACAAAAGCTAGATGAAAACATAAACAAAATTAATTCTCTATTTCTCTTTAAAAAATAAGTATAGCTGACTCTGGTTTGTTGCTCTTACTAGGAGAGGTGGAACATTTAAATGATTTGTTCATTATGTAGTTTCATTCCATTTTAAGAGCCACTACTTTGATTCTTCAGTGAATTTTAGAATCCATGACTGATGATTTTTTTATATCCCAACCTAAATGTCTCTCCAAAAGTAGACTTTCCTGTTTCTGGTATATGCTTGAATACTTCCATCAACAGGGAACTCCTTATCTTTCATGAAACTACTATTCAACATTAGTGTAATCAGACTCCTAAAAATCTCCATCAACTTTGTTAGAATGTCTTACTTTTTGCATTTCCCGTGCTTTCTGAACCTGGTGGAACATGACAGAACTTCAGATATTCTCAGGTGACATTCAAGTCTTGCACAGTCTTCTGTTGAGTTTGAACATCTCCACACTTGTGATTATTTCCTAACTTTTCATGGCTTCTGATCTCTTAATCACTTCCATGTTCCTTTGAAAATGTTTCTTTTAGTGTAAGCCCACAGATGATTTTATTTATGACAATTTATAATCTTATCCATAGGCATGTTGTGGAGATTAGCTGCCAGTGATTGGTGAGCAAGCTTTGAGGAAAAGAAGCATAAAATAGAAATAAGAGCAGGAGGAGAGGGTGAGGAGTTAGGAGTCAGACTCTAGCCACAGAGAGGCTTCAGCCATGTGGCAGTGTGGGTGGTGGACAGTGGGTGGGATGATAGCGAATTCCAAGCTGCCATGGAATAAATGAGTCACCCAAATATAACACAGGGAGCAAAGCTTCTGGCAGTGTGGCTAGGACTACGTCCTTCTGGAGCTCCTCAGTGTGGCTGGTGTACTGCTCGGTGAAGTACATGTTGTGAAGTTCTCCTGTGCCTGGGGAAAGGAAGGGTGAGGAAGAACTGTGGTCACTGGGAGCCCCCACAAACCAGGCTGGAGTCGGGTAGAGGCAGTTTTCTAAGAGAAGGGAAGGAAAGTATTATTTCTGGAATAAAGAGGATAAAGATGAAGGGTAGTCAAAAATAACAGAGGTTGCCAACAGAAAGTGAGGAAGAAAAAGAAGAGGTGTTGAGTGAAGGAAGCAGAAGATAAAGGTATCCTCACACTGACAATGTGGCCAGTCTTTGGAAGAGCCCAGTTTCTCAACGCCAGGCATCTGTTCCCAAACCTTTACTCTCCTGTGTGAAGACCAGCCTCCCCACAGTACCAGAGTGTGGTTCCTGACAGCTTGTGGCAAACAGGCCCCTGAGAGCCCGAGGTTTTTCCAGGATGGATGGTGGGACATTCCGACTCTGTCCACCATTCCCTAAAGGATACCCCCTCTTCCTCCTGGATTGTGGGATTGCAGAACAGGCAGTGTCAACAAGTCACTAAGAAGGTGCCTGTGCTATCAGCTGGAGGGAAGCTGGGAGGAGAGGGCAAAGATGTGGCCTGCCTGTGGGTCCCTGGATTTTCATGTACCCTAAAAATTCTACTGTATTGAAGTTCACCTTAACAAACCTAGAATTTGACCTCATAATTGAATGGCCATTTAAAGAACATCTTAATAAAGCAATTGCAGCCCAAATAATTCCCTTAATGTGATGTTTTGAAAAGTTGTTTCAGCCTCTTTAAGCAAAACGCCTGCCTGTACTTTATCGTAATGCTTTTCTCAATACCTCATCTCCCCAGAGCGCTCATGCATCGTAAGTACCTTCTGTTTGCTGCTTTAGCTATTTATTAATCACATTTTTTCCTATTCAACCCTAATCAGGAGAAATGACAATTTTAGTAATTTCTCAGTTACCCACTGTAAATTGGCCCAGTTATTATATGATCTTATAGACTTTCCCCTGGGATGTTTCACCCACTCCAGCACTATAATTGGTTTGCTAAAAAGGAAAAGGGGGGGAAATGGGGTCTTAATTCTATGATGTTGGGGTTTGTTGAAGCCTAAGTGTTCTCTTAAATGGTTAAAACATTTTTCTGTATATCATGATTATAGAAATTGCATTTAATAAACATGTAGATGATCATCACAATTCTAGTGAGAATATCTCATTTTCAGCATTTATAAATCTGGAAATTGGGGTGCTCAGTCTCCCCATGAAGCATAGGCTGTGGGGTGCAGTGAACATTCACAAAATGATGGAAAATAAGCCCTCACAATCAGGGAACATGAGCATGGTTTACATTGTCTTTCTAGAACTTCTCCAGTTGCTAGAAGTTTGCCAAGTATCCCTGCCTCCCCCACCAAGAAAAGCACTTTATAAAACTTTGTTGCTTGCAGTATTAAGAGAACACAGTGCCCTGTGGGATGTCACAGATGGAACATTGCGGGCCTGTGGGTGGAAAGCTGGGGAGATTGGCTTCATCAAGCAGGAACTGTGCAGTGGGGTGATCCTGATCACCAAGGACTCCAGGAATGAAGACACTGTGTCTGGTGGCTTTGGGATCTGCCTTTTCTGTCACTGGTCTATTTTTGGAAAAGCAAATTAGAAGTTCAAGATGGTACTATATGAAAGTTAAAGAAACCTTCCACTTGTATCATTTATATTTCTAGCTTCCTTCAGACTCAATTCAGATTTTGTCACCAGAAAGTCCTTTTTGAACTCCAGACCTGTGTTAGAGTCTCTGGTCTAAGCTACCAGCATACTGCATAAAAATGATTCACTTAGGCCTGGCTTTCTTTCCAAGGTGGGGGACTCTATCTCATTCCCCTGTGTGTCACTGGCCCATGGCGCAAGGCATGGTGCGCTAGGAACCTGTTTGTTATTGTGGAATCAGACATGGCTCAGGACTTGCTGTACAGTGAAGCCTTCTCTGCAGAAGCATGAGGCACTCACAGTGAAAAACGTATGGGTCAGAGGGTGTTGGATTTCCCTCTGAGTCATTGGTAGAGAATGCAGAAGAGAAGAGGGAGGTACTGTTTGGGGACAAGGGAACACCTATTGCAGTAGGCTTTGTGGGCAGCCATAGCATCAGGATAAGTGTGCAGTGGGCACATGGCAGCAGAAGGGTCTCTTGGATTGGGTATGGGGAACTCAGACTGGTGAATGAGTTCCAGACAAAGCCCTTCTTTTCAGCAATAAGGGAATGGTTACTTATAGATTGTTTGGGGACATTAGATGACCCCTTCTAGTCTGTGAGAACTTTGCTACTTCCACAAGTTCTGTGGGACCATTGGTTTTTCTTAAAATTAAAATATTGAAGAGACAGCCCTAGGGTCATTGTTTCCTTTATTAGAGCATGTGACCCCTGGGCATTGCTATAAGAATTGGGGAAAAGGGAGTTAGCTGATCTTCTAAGGTCCAAACCCTAGGGATAGAATTCCATGTCTTCTCCTTAAGGTTGCCACTGTAATTGGTTTCATCTATTAAATGTACTGTGTCATCCTTCACTGCCATGCATTTAATTATACATTGTGGAAGGTTTTAAATAACAACTTTTACTTCTAAAAGTCTGCTCCAAGTCTTCCAGCATTACTAATAGAAATCCCAGGGAGTAAAGCTTGTATTAAAATAGAAAATAAAAAATGCATAAACTGAACCAAGCCAATGTAATCTTGCCAAAAACATAAAAAAGCATATGCATAATATTTTATTAAACTTAAGAAACACACATAAATTCCTCTGTGGGATCCAAGTATATTAGTAATAGACATACCATAAAATTCAGTTACTCTACAGCCATAAAAGATAGCACAGACGAAGTAAATGGTGCCATTTTAAAGTAAACATTTCAAAATGAGAGAAAAATATACTTACTATATAGTTGCAACTGGGACAGTGGCAGTGATATAGTCATCAGCCACAAGTCATCTCTGGGCAACTATAGATCTAGGAGTAAGAGTCGAGGTGGGATCCTGTATTTTCCAGCATCCTCCAGAGAAACAGAATCATTAATAGATATTAGTGGCTCTGCAATTTAACATATATTTAAATATCTTGCATTTATGAAATTTAGGAAGACCCAAGCTCTGTAGTTAACGTGCTGGAAACCCGGGAGAGCTGCCAGGATAGGTTCAGACTGAGACTAATGGCTTGAGACCAGGAATATTGATGGGATAAGATCTATCCTGAGTCTGAGACCACAGGAAGGAGAAGACTGAAGAGGAGGAGAGGGAGAAAAAGGGTAGGAGGGAGGAAACTCTTTTGAAGTTTCTCAGGGAGACCCACCCATGTTGGGGAAGGCAATCTGCTATGTTCAGTCTACCAATTCCAATGGTAGTCTCAGTCAGAAGCATCCTTGCAGGCACCTCGGAATAAGGTCTGATGTTTGACCACATATCGGGGTAGTCCAAGGCCCAATCAAATTAACACAAATTCAGCCATCACAGATGCTGTGTCTCGCAGTGCTCCAACACAGGAAGGGTGTTCACCTAAGTTCACAGCAGTGGATGTGTGGTGTATACAGAAAGACAACATGGAGCATGAGAATCGCAACTCTTGGACTGAAGGTAAAGTAAGCAGCAGGCACTCATGAATTAGTGCATATTTTTGATGTCCAGCACTTTACACCTGAAGCCATTCTTCCCCTGGATGCAGAAGTATGATTGTAATAAAAATTTGTTAGAAAAAGACAGATAAATTGATATTGAAAGAAGGAATTTGATTCCTGCTATAGAATATAACTTTCCCCAGGAGAAGAGGCTCAGTGTTTACAAATGGAACTGGAATCCTTGATTCTGTGTTCCTGACCAACTCAGTTTCAATGAGTCTTTATGCTATTGTACTTCTTACATATAAAGTTGGAAAGTGAGGAGCCCATGCATTGGGATACACTATTCAGTGAATTAGGATTTTTTATTTTCATCGGTCTCATCTGCCAGTTCAGAGGTATTATGTTGTGGGGCTGGGGAAAACCTTTCTAGATTGGAGGTCTGAGATTAAAAAGCAAGAATTGTGTGAAGAGGTTCTCTCCTTGTCTTGTTCCACCATGAATGCATCTTAGAAGACAAATCTGTATGGCTCAAGTGACAAAATGGTTCGTGTGGCAAAACTCTTCTAAGATGTAGTGAAAGGGGGTTGGGGATTTAGCTCAGTGGCAGAGCGCTTGCCTAGTATGCGCAAGGCCCTGAGTTCAGTCCTCAGCCCTGAAAATAAAAATAAAAAAAAAAGATGTAGTGAAAGAAGCCGGAGAACTAGAGTTGTATTCTCATGCACCAGGGAGTGTTGCTTGAACTAGGATGCCCTTAGCTATGGGGATATGCAAAGATACAGAACAAACATGGCATCTCTGTGAAGCATCAATTTGTCTAGTAAGTTTGAGGAAAAACAATTTTATATTAAGCCAACCAGATGCTTCACTGAGCAGAATATGAAATTCATGAGAATTTCAATATATGATGTTAAAGAAATTTCATGCTTCTGGCCAGCTGCTATGGGTTATATCTCCTTCCCTTGGGTTAACTGTATACTCTCTTCTGTAATTAAAGATTTTTAGGTGGAAAAATTTGAGCTCTTGTTATAGACATTTTCAGGTAAGAGATTGACTTTTAGACTCAAATATTTTGTAGATTTGCTATTTGACTCTGGACAATATACCTGTCCTCTCTTTGCTGATAATTCCTCATCTCTAAGGCTAAAATGAAATTTTGTTTCAAACTTCATCTTGAACAATTGATCTCTTGAACATCTCCAAGTTGCTGGATCTTAAATTGTCACTATGCTTGAGAAGAGAAATTCTGATGACATTTGGGGTGTGGCCCAATTTTCTACCCACTCAATTGAGTATTTCAGTTGCCCTATTCTTCTACATTTTGATCTCTGAGAACCTCTTTGATATGCTTCCCACAAAGCAAGAGCCCACTGTTGATTCAGAACTCTCTTCTCTCCTTTTTCATCTCAATGAATGTTGGTAACCACCCAACAGATGACAAGTTCCAGTCAGCCTAGTGGGGGTGGCTGTGGAATCACACACCTTATTAAACATACTCCATGACAGATTGAAGTGCTGTGAACACTTGCTAAATGGTTGGGCAAAGGCACATATCTTTTTGCCAAGTAAAGTCTAGAAGCCACATCTCAAATTCCTAATAGAATAGCTTCATACTGAGGGCATAGCTGATTTGGATATTTTCAAAATTATCATACCACTGGCAGGTCTTTCCTATGTTTACATAAAAGTGGATCCTTTTTAGAATCCCAAGGCATTTTTGTTTTGGAGAAATCAAATTTGAATGAAAATTTGGTAAAGTGTAATACAGACACATTTGCATTATTTGGGATAATCAATTTGAATGTAGCCAGATGTGTCTTTGAATTACAGAACTGATTTCCTGAGGAGTGAACTCCGTAGGCTTCTGTCTCCAGGAAAGAGTACTTTCTCTTTGCATCTTTGCCCTCAGGGGTCTTTTACCTTAAGGTTGTGACTTGATGGTCCTGGCTTCATGAAGAGATTGGTATTTACTCCGTAGTGTTTTCTGGGCCAAATCATGATGTAGCACCATCCCAAATCCAGGCATTGTCTGTCATCAGTGACTTAAGGAGATGGCTTTTTCCTTGACTGAAAGCCTGTAAATTTTAGTCATGTGTTTATTCAATAAATATTTTTGAGTTATTACTATATGTGTCAGACACTGTGCAGTCTAAGGACTTAATTCTTCTCTTCGCTCTTAAAAGGTAATTTAACCACATTTGTTGACATCTGCTAGTTTGAGAGCTAGGGAATATTTGGTTCTTGTTTCTGTTTTCCCACCTGACAGTCCTGAACAATGTGTCTCCTTTTAGTTCAACAACTGAGTCCTACTAGCTATCATAGTGTCCCAGTTATTTATGGTAATCCAAAATGGTGGCCTGAAGCTGGACTGTCTTGCTGATCCTCTTCACTCTAGTTCACTGTAGTCTACAAGTCAGCTGCATTGGAATTCATAGATAAACATGGGAATTCTGTATTGCATAAGGCTGGCAAGTGTTTCCTAGTCTATTTTAAGCTTCAGGAGGGCTACTGTGAGGCCCTGTACTCCCCCTGCAATGCCATTTAATTGTTGCTCTCATATTTAGTGGCCTGTTGTAACTACCATATGGAAAGCTCCAAGAGGGCAATGGTTGTGTCTCCCCTCTTCACTGATATTTCCCCATGATTTTCCCCACAGTTGGTACCCAGGAAATACTTACTGATTGGAAAATAATTTGCTGCATTTGATCTACCAGTTAATTCCAGTAAAAGCAAAGCAGAATTGTCCAACAATGTGCATTTAATCTTTCTTGATTTCTCCATCATTTTTGGATAAGTATAAAAGTCAGAGAGTAGGGGGGTCAAATTATATTATTTGAAAATATGTATTTGTCTACTTACTACCCAATATGAAATGTAATTTCAAGGACCTAATTTTACTTCAAATGACAATAAGAGAGAAAACAAATGCAGCATAGAAATGTGTTATTCTGAGGCTCTGGAAATACTTGTCCAAAGACTTTAACATTTTAGTGAAACATCCCCTTTTTCCAAGAAAGTTAAATTCATTAATTATGTTCTAGGATAACAAACAAATATTTTTGTTTTCCTTTTTCCTTTTCACACTTTTCATTCAAATGATAGTAGATTTGGTAGGATGAGAAGAAATAACAAATATACAAAATAAAAATTTTGTTCTAATAAATTCTTAGGCTGGTAGTTTATTCCAGAATGAAATTACATCATCATCTTCATGTGAAAAACAGAAATGTGTGGTCAAAACAACCAACTTTGCCCTTAGCAAATTCTTGTGTGTCATGAAAACATAAACAATTCATTTTAGACAGTTTTGTCTGTAAATACTGACTAGTTAGAAGCAAAATACATGGCAATATATTCTAATAGGTTATTCACTGACAGCTGTGATTGTTTAAAAAACAGCTGAATTTTAGGAAATGATGAAAACTGTGGCATTTGAGGGAAGATATTTTTCAACCACAGCACACTTGTCTAATGAATTTTGGTATCCTTCTCTCCTCTTCCATGTTCAAAGCCTAAAGAACAAAGTTGAGTAGATAGCTCTGCCTTCAAAGATGTTTTCTAAGTGGCAGATACATATATATCTGGAATCACAGTGCCATCACTTCCAAGAAAGTTTTGAGTGGAATTTTGAAGGAATATAGGGAAAAGGAAAATTCATGTAAGTGTTGACACTTGAGCTAGATCTTCAAGCTGAATTGAAACTCTCCTGCTGCAGAGGATGGAATAAGATTTTTTTTTCTTTTGAGAAGCTAAAATATGCAGACATGAAGGTATACTAAGGGATTTTTAGGAATATGTTGTAGATGGAGAGGAGAGGCAAACTCATGAAATTATGAACAATGCAGTTTACAAGAGATTTGGAAGATGAGGTGAGAACAGTGATTTGCTCCAATCGGTGAAGGAGTGCTAGTGCCAGAGTCACACATGTTGTGGGCAGATGAGAGGGACAAACCAGAATGGGTGAACCATCGTACATGCAACACTAAAGAATCACAGCAATTCTGATTAAGGTACCTTTCATAATGGTAAATTAACATGTGTGAATGGCCAGGGTGAGTTAAAGTGACTTATAGGTAGGAAGGGCTTTCTGAAGTAGTTGATATTTGAGGGATAAATGGGAAGAATAAGGGGAAACCCAGAGGGAAGAAATATTCCAGGAAAAAGGACCACCCTATAGAAAAAGATGAGTAGGGGAGGAAATAGGTGAGTGAAGGAGAGGAGAGGAGAGAAAAGGAAGGAATGGGAAAGGAAGAGAAATGGAAAGGAGGAAAGAATGTGGGAGGGAAGAAAGGGAATACATTCCCGGAACTGAAAGTGAGTTTGACAGTAGAATGAGAGAAGCAGTTAATAATTGGAGATGAGCCTTAGGTTGAAAGCAATGATTAAATCAAAGCAGGTCCTTATAAGCAATCTCAGGATGGGGGAACTGCTGAAATGTTTAAAACAGAGAGGTACAGTGATCAGGTTTGCAGTTAACAAAGGTCTCCTGGGGAATCCATGAACAGTCAAGAGATCCATTATATGTGTAAAGAGTCCCAAACTAGGATAATGAATGGCAAGAGTTAAGGACATTAGCAAAAAAGAGATGAAATGAGGACCATGGAGTTTAAGCTTAAAAATGAGGAAAATGAAGATAGAAGTGAACTCAGAGAGTTGGACAAGAAGGGTCCCTCGACTGATAGACTGGTGTGGGAGATACAAGAGGGATCACTGTAAATGAGCATGGAACTCAGAGGCAATGTCTGACTTATCTTTTATTTGAGAAATGGGGTGGTTATTGAAAATGACATGCTGTTCATGATGTGGAGATAGGGAAGACAAACGGAAAAGAAGGTGCCCTGATGAGAAGAACAGGGACTGAGTGAGCACAGTGTCGAGGGGTCCTACACCTGAGGCGGGGAGTGTTCGGGGTAAGGAAGGGAGTTGTGGGCCAATAGCTACAGTATTATTACCCTAAAATATGACATGTAAGTGAATGGTTGATGACTACGATGATGGTACAGGGCAGAAAATGTTCCGTAAACAGAATGACATGGAGGAACATAGGGCTTTTACAGGAAAGCAAAGAAGTAGTGCAGAAATAGCATAGAACAGCTATCAGAACATGCACAAGAATGACCTGGCTCAAAATGAGAGGGAAGACAAAGTGATTCTACGTATTATATAAGACCAGAAGGTGAAAGAAGCTGTCATTGAAAAGACCTATACCACATGGTTCTGGATTGGGGGTCTGAAGGATATAGATTTAGGAAGAAAAATGGGAGCTATAGATTGGGTAACTAAATTTAACTTGGTTATGAGGCGTCTGAGTGTTGATGGCTGTAAGTTTTCCAAAACTGCTGGAGGGAGAGTGTTGCTCTAGGTTTTACAAGGGATTAGCTGTGTCTACTTTATTAAGTGTGAAAATAATAAGCTACCCATTTCCCTAAGTGGACTTTGTGTATTTAGAACTGGAGCCATAGCTTTGTGATGCTGCCAGTTGGCATTAGTTCTGACCATGGCTGAGGGATGCAAACCCAAAGGGCATCTTTGGAGATCTGTGTCCTGGGCACAAGCCATTAGTTTTATTTCTAACCTCTTAAACTGATGTAGATGTGATATTGAAGTAACCAAAATTATTTTTTAAAATCAGTAAAAGATTTTTATTGCCAGATCTTTTCTTCAGAGGCTTCATCAGGAAATTCATATTTTTTATTTTTGTATATTTAAAGAAATAAGCTCTAACCTTGAGGGAAGATAGCATCAGAGATCTGGCAGCAGCACTTGTCATAAATAATGAATGAATAACATCAAAAAATTAATTGGGAAAATTAAATATCAGTGTAGTACTTGTGCAAATGAGCTCATGGGAGTTGTGGTAGGTTTGTCTCACTGACAAGCTATCTTTATGAAATCCTCCTCCTGTGGCATCCTCAAGGCATTGTGTAGTTTCTCCTCCTCCCCAGATGATAGCTCCTTCTGTTTTCCTCCAGTGGTCCTTGAGTGGGTATTCCTTAAACCACATCTCTCAAATTTTTGTCCGACATCTACTGCTTTGATTCCACGGTCATGTGATCAGTCTCTGATTCCCATTCCTTACAATCAAATTTATCCTGTTTATAAATCTACCTTCTCACGGCATTTATTTTCCCTTACTTTATTAAAAAATCCTTGAGCTATATCCCTATGCCCCTCTGTTATCTCAGCCCTACCTTCCAAGGCCATGTCCCAATTCACTTATTGCTCACTTACCAGGGAGCAATAAATTTCATCTATCTTGGTGTTTGCTTCCCCAAAATCCAACCTGAAAATGTGGTACTAGAGTCCAGAAAAAGCGGTTATAAAATGGAGTTTTAGATCATTAGCCATAAGGGCCCCATCACCAAAGGTAGTCAAAGGTAGCATTCCACTTGAACTAATGCATGGAAGTATACCAGCATGCAGGCTGCACCAGGTTTTGAGGTGAAAATATGAGATGAGTAAATAGTGTCTATAAAGATGTTGGATCAAATGGCTATTTCCAAATTCTTTATAGAGTGATGATGAATAGTTGAACATGAGTAAAAACCGTAAAATCCAGGTATGAAAGCCAAAGGGTATCTTTGGTTATAAAGAAAGAAGCTTTTATTTCAAAATCAGGAACCGAATGAGAATGTAGTAGTGATAGTGGTCCATCTGTGGCAGGTCTGTCTTGTTGAAGTCCAGCCAGGACCAAGAATCTTGCTTAAGAGGTGGTTAAGTCCCTAGGAAGAAGGATCATGCAGCATCATGGCATATGTACACCACGATGGTTTTCCAAGTCCTCTCCCAAAGAAACTTATAGACTTACATGTGGATAACTGTGCTCTGGGAAAGGGTAATACCAAGACATTCCCAGCACTGTAGGTGCAGGGATTTGAGCTGCTAACCATACACAAAGGCATAAATTTTATGATTTTCCTGTTATACTGGTGATATATGGGTTCCTGTATAAGTTCTGATGTCATTCTTCTCTTCTTCAATACACAGCTGGGCTTGACACATGTGGCAGTTGGTACAAGGACTATAATAGGACATTAGTCTATGGAATCAGAACTACCATAGATGAGCTTGGACCTGACCCCTACACCTAAATATCCCCACAGTATCACTGATTTATTTGTTAAAACTATATTATGTAGAAGTGGAAAAGCTATAAATTGTCATTATTTATGGAACTTTTTTTCTTTTAAAAGAGAAGGACAGTGAGAGCGAGGGAGAGAGAATCTGTGGTGTACTGGTGCATGCTGGGCAAATGCCATAACCACCAGGTCACTGCTTCAGCCCCTAATGGAACTTTTTTTTTTTAAATAAAGGACAATGAATATATTGACCTTATGCTCACTGCTTGTGTCATGGAAAAATTGGGCAAAACTTTCCTGAACTAAATATCAATTCTAATAAATTATAAGCTTTTTGAAAGAAAAATGGTTGCTAAATTTTCAGTAATCAAAGTTAAAAGTGGCCTTTGAAGGTAAATGGATGGCTATGGAAGAAATTATGCTGATTAAAATCAGCTTAACCCAGAGAACTAATGGTTGATTGTCTCCACTCATCTGTGGAGGTTGGGACTAGACCCTGGCCAGTGAGAAAGTTGGTCTATTATCATGTGCTAAATCCAGATAAGATGTAATGCTATACAACATAATCCTTTTTTAGAGATATTGTGGGAAGGGGAAGGGAGGGATAAGTGTGGGTAATTGGGGAGGGCATTCCTGGGGGTAATTGTAATATCCAGAATCTATACACATTTTATATTATTTTGTTAAAAACTTGTATGGTTGTTCAAAAATAAGAAAAAATTTAACAAAAATATAAAAAAAATATTTAAAAAGTTAAAAGGGGCAATGCAGTTTATATTTTCTCACTGTTGTCGCATTGCATATGAATAAACTAACTTTGAAGCTCTGAAGAAAGTAGAATTTTGTGACTTAAGTATACATTATACAAATTTACATTGAAACTTTTCAGAATACAAATTAACAATAATGATTTTACATATGTTTCTAAGATGATTCAATATGGAGAAGATTTTTAAATTGTAATTGGCAGTGTTGTATAAATTGATTACAAAAAGTGTGAGGAAAATTTGAAGAACACTTTTTTATATTGACAGATTTAGAGTTGCTTTTCAATATATGCTTTACCCCTTTGAATTCAATTTTAATAATACCAAGTTGAAAAAATAGTTAATGAATTTACTGAACTTTAAAAGTCATTCTGAAATGGATACACATTTGCTCCAAAGTCAAATCAGTTCTTTAAAAAAGATACCTTAATTTTGTTAATGTAAATAGCTATTAAAGGAAGATTATTCTTTTTGGTAATTGATTCAGTTACCTGACATCTTTGAAGTATGTCTGAGACAACTTAGGTATATGAATCTACTTTTTCAAAGGTAAATTTTAATCCAGCATATACCATGAAAGTTAGAATCTCAATTGAGATGTGCGGTACATGCAAAAAACATCAGGAGTCTAGTGTTATACGAAGCACACCTCATCATTTAATTCTGGAACACACATACGCACGCACACACAACGCACGCGCACATATAAAGACATTCATATCTTTTTCGGGGGAAATATCAAGAGACTGGGGTGGGGTGATGTGGGGGTGATTATGGATTAGGGTCAGGGGCGTATCATATTGTTACTACATATGCATTTATGATTCTACAACAACACAACTCCTCAATAAAATTAAAAAATAAAACATACCTCATGAGGAGCCCAGGACAGAGGAGCAGAGATGCCCAGTGTGTCCCAGCCTCCACCACTCAGAATCAAAACTGTGACGAGAACAGCTACTCGGCAAGACGAGTGACAGAGGGAATTCGCAGAGGCTCAATATTAGACTGTCAGACGCTGGGAGAGACTCAGAAATTCTGGTTATTGGAACAGAAAATGATGAAGAATCCCTCAGAGCGGGACCTGCACCAACAGCATCAGGCTAGGCTGTGGGGGGCAACTGGAAGGGAGAGAAGGAGAAAGAGAATTGACAAGGTCTCCTTGAAGAGAGTGTAGAAGAGAGGGTCAGGCTCGCCTCGCCCGCGCAGGGCTGCATAGGCCTGGTCCCTGGACCCTGCTCTGCTTTTCTCAGCTCAGAAGCAGAGGACTGTGGGGCCATTTTGTGCAGATCATGCCTAAGCTTGCAGCTCTGGGAAAGATTAAATTTCTGCAGCCCCATCTTGCCTGGAGATAGCAGTAAATATTGTCACAGAGAATGCCTTTGAAGCAAGCCATCTAAATAATTTATACAGTGGAATTGCTGCAAGCTGAAAGCCACCGAAGCCTGCCAGTAGTGGGGTCAGAGTGGACTGGGCAGGGAGTATGTCATTGTCCAGGTGTAAGGCACTGAAAACTGCAGGGGTGCAGGCAGCCTAAAACCATGGAGCCCCCACCCCCCATGACACCAGGAACAGAGAGAGCAGGTGGGGCACACGTCACCAAACTGGTGCAAAGCATCTCTACCACACAACTGAAAACTGCAGAGGCCTGCTGCCAACTGCAAGAATGAGGCAGAGTGGACAGTCGGATGTCACTGCCCAGGCGCAGGAAGCCTCTACTGTGCACATACACCCACGGCACCTCTGCTCAATCTACACTGTGCTAACAAGCCTCTCAGCTACCAGGACCACTGGGACTCTGCAGAGAAGGGTGGGGCAAGTTCCTCGTTGAGAGCCTGGTGCCAGGTGTTTCTCGACTGACTACAAAAGCCACCGCCCGAGCCGGGGAAGGATTTAGCCTCAGGACCTCCACAAGGCTGTTCCCTCTGACCCACAGGAGAGCACAATGCCTCCTGGGCTCGCCACAGAACCCTCAGAGCCACTTATGCTTCCATCAGAGGTGCCCAGAGTGAGGTCTTTGCAGATCCATGCCAGAACTGAGGAATTTTCATCTTTTTTAATGTTTATTTTTTATTTCACTGGTACTGTCTTCTGTGTTGGTTGTTTTGGTCCCCCCTCCCCGTTATTTGATACTGCATGCTTTAATCCATTTTTATGCATCTCTTTTAAAATGTGTTACTTGGATTTGTTCTAATTTTCTGCTTTTTAAAAATTTTTATATGCACTCCCTTTTCTCTCTTTCTCGCCTCACTTTGCCATCCTCTGTATCCTGTCTACCCCCACCCCTTGGCTTCTTCTTTCCTTTTCTTTACATGCTCTATATACTTTAATGTTAAATTTATTGTCTTTAATACCTGATTTATTTCACCTATTCCAGGAGACTACAACCCTTATTGAGTTTTGGATTAGAGGAGTTGTAGAAAATGTTTTCAGTAAGTTCTTATGCTTTGTTAAATGCTTTGCTCTCATGTGGTTTCAGTTACTGGTCATGATTCTCTCTTTTCAAAATGGTGTTGGGGATCAACCATAGAACTTTGAGCAAATTGAGTGTGTGCTTTGATGGTGACATATACTTCCAACTTGAGCCACAGAGAAAAGAAAAAGCAGCTCACTGAAACAACTCCTACGCAGTAGTGGCAGACATATCCATCCTAGCAGATGTACAAACCTCAATATAAAAACATAGCAAACATGAGAAAATACGGTGATAAGATGTCTCCCAGAGCTCAAAGCTCCCCAACAGCTGAACCTATAGATATCAAAGTGAAGGGAATGCCAGCAGCAGAATTCAAAAAGCTGATGGTCAAAATGATCAATGAGTTAAAAGAAAAACTAAGCAATGAACTAAGGGAGAAAAATATAGGATATGAAAGAATAAGGAGAGAGAGATTCTGAAAAAGAACAGAGATCTTAGATATGAAAACAAATCAATAAATAAAATGAAAAATTCAGTAAAGAGTCTCACCAATAGACCAAGCAGAAGAAAGAATACTAGGGCTTAAAGTCATGATGGGTGAACTGGACCTTTCATGCAGTAACAAAAAAGAATAACAAACTACTAACAAAATATATAAAAGCTCTGGGACAACATTAAAAGGCCAGATTTAAGCCTTGAGAGAGGAGAGATATACAGACCAATGGCACAGAAGATTATTCACTGAAAGAAGTGCAAAAAGTTTCCCTAATCTTGGGAAAGAAATGTACATTCAAGTACCAGAAGCATTTACTTCAAATAGGCAGGACTAAAAAAGAAAGACTCCACAACATATATAGTTGAAATGCCAAAAATTTAGAACAAAGAAAAAAAGTTGTAAGTTGCAGGAGAGAAGTGTCAGTCCCGTTATAAAGAGAACCCATCAGAATAAGAGCAGATTTCTCAGCAGAAACTTTAAAGGCCAAGAGGATGTGGAATGATGTATTTGGAGCCCAGAAAGATAATAAATGTCCTCAGTGCTAGTAAGGAGGGTATGGAAGATACAGACATTCTTTTCTGCTAAGGTAGGTGCCACATTCTTTCTACTGATGCCTGAGGTGAAAACCAAATATGACTCAACCAGAATTTCTTGCACCCCTGTCCTAGGTTTGAGGGAAGAGAAAAGATAAATTGAAGGGAGAACATGCCCCAAAATGGAGAAGGGACAATGATGTATCTTAAAGTGCTTCCCACTGGGGAGGGGGGTGCGATTGCAGACCCTTGTAGGCACTGGTATTGAGCAGTTTTAGTGGAGCTCAACAGGAGTATGTTTTGGATTCTAATTAGTAGTGACTTTAATAGTCCTCTGTAAAAAGGAGGTGAATAGTCAAAACAGGGAGGGCCCAGTGGCAAGTCTAATAATCATACAAAGAATTGGAAAGAGAAAAAGAGCTAGGCAAGCTGTAAGTCCTTATCCAACTTATGGGTAAATAGACATAATTATTAATTCTGCATAGGAAGAAGATTTCCTGGTTATAGTTGAAGCAACCAGAGAGCTGATAGGAGATAACTTGATTTGGCTGGAGGCAGGGTCTTGAAGGGAAATTTTATTGGGAATATGGTGGTTGACCATAGTGGGCTTGGAGGTGTTCTGCATTGTGGCTGATGCCTCAGAGGGGAGCATTGATAGGAGTTTAGAAAGGAAGAAAAAAGCTTCTGTTGGCATAAGAAACAGAGTAATGTGGGGAGCTGTGGTGGGTGTTAAAATGAATGGAAGCATTGAATTTGGTTAGGATGACCCTGCAAAAAATAGGAGTTGAGCATCCAAGCATGCATAGGGCCTTTCATTTAGTCAGCCAAAAACAAAAAGGTTTTAGCCTAGGGTTTTAATCTGGGGAGGTGTGATCCCAGTCTCTGAGGTATCCATTTCTATGTGCTTCTAGATATGCATCTCCTGCCTCAATTTCCACTCTGAAGAGGTCCTTGACTACTGTCATAGGAAAAGAGCAATGATCATTCTGACTTCATTGTGTTGATGGTGGACATTGTGACAGTCAGGGAAACTCTCCAGATTGTTAATGTGTCAGCCTTTGGTAGAAGTTGGGATGCAGCTGCATGGAGGGTCATATTTCCATGACCCTCTGGTGCTTAATGGACTCTAGGCATCTCATGCCACAGGAGAATCCTGAGGCCATGATAATGGCTGGCAGGTGACTGGACATGGTGTATGTGGAGAGAGATCATGATAAAACAATAAACAATGCTACAAATGTTCTTTTCTGCAAGTATTTAGTACAAAAACAATCAGTGTTATCAGGCAGCCTGTGAAGACCATGAAGATAGTAATTTAGGGTGTCTGACATGTCACTTATTTGTGAGTGGAGGACATTCAAGTCTTTAGAAATATTTACAGTTTTGCTAGAGACACGTTTAACTTTTATAATTTTTGTAATGGTACAGGTGTCCCTTTGCGTTGGGGAATGTCATCTGATTTCTGTAAGGTAACTTTTTATTGACATTACCTCTACGCCAGTGGAAGGATCCCTTTAGCAGTGTCACTTAGGACTCTCTTGGTGAAGTCAGTTAGGGCTTTCATGTGTCTCATTACATCTTTTAGATTGATCTGAAGGATAAATATCAGAACTGTACAATCATACCAGGAAAACCAGATTGAGTTTAGAACAAACTTATAACTCTGGTAGTGTCTTTTGTCTGCCTTTTCTTTATAATCTCCCAGTGTTATTTACTTGTGGGAGGATTTACACAAATGCACATTTTGAGTTACATTAGAAGAATAATTTCCATTCTATTAAAGCCCATATATGGTTGCTTTGATTATTCTTTCCTGCCAGGCGTTTAAGACCAAGGTGATCAAAATTGATCTTGTTCCTGTCTATTGCAAAATGTCAGCTGAGATTTGTCAGAGTTACTTTTGGGAACCTGTGAAAAGGCTTTTGGTTCTTCTACCAGTTGTGTCATCTTCCAGGTTGGGTCATGGTCTTGCTGACCACATATAACTTCACTTGGAAGCATCAGGGAATTTTCCTTTCCAATGGACCTCCCCTTTGTCGAATGTGCTCTGATTGGCTTAGACAAGTCCTGTTGTCCCCTGAGTTTTGACTGACCAGACAAAGCAAGGGCCAAAATATTGACTTTCCCCCCTTAACCTGTTAACTTCCTTAACTTTGGTCTCCTGATTTTGGAATAAAACATCCAATATGCCAATTTCACCAGCCTTAAAATGAGAATATTGGGCTTTAGTTTAATGTGTACAGTTTTATAGTTCCCCCTTTTGTACTTGAAGTTAGTGTTATATCTTATCACCTGTAGGTGATGGCATGTTTCAACTCAAGTTTTTCTCTTAGAAGTATTACTTCTGTAGAATATTAACAGGAAACAATTATGAAATTTTACAAGGAAAATACAAAATGGAATTAAGAAGAGCCAAAATATATCCATTCCAGTGAAAAAAGTAACACAAAATTTTGTATATAACTTATTGATAACAGGTTACTCTTAACTGGTCATAAAACATTAAATGACATAAGGACCAACCAAATTGGTTATTTCTATGTGAATTTGAAGGAGACTAGTATTGCTCATAATTATAGTTTGGAAAACACCAACTTGATAAAATGTTCTCTTAACCTTTACATTTTAAAAGGTTTGTATACTTGAAAAACATGAGTACATCCAATATAGAGAGCCCAGTAATGGTTCACAATTACACAGATGTCCTTATATTAACTAAATTTAACTTTTAAAATGAAATTTAGAATCCGTAAGTGTATGGTAACAATAATCACAGATCTGCATGGATTAGCAAAACTCAAAGGTTAGCCTTAAATCTTTTATGCATTTAGGAAACAGTGTTAATGATCAGAAAAAGACTTAGTCAAAACAGACATAAGCCAGGCTTTCAAATAGCAGTGTGGCTCTTTTATGTCAGATACAATTACTGATTACCTTGCCTATAAGTCTATTTATAGTTTAGCATTGTTGTTTTGGTATTTTAACTTTGTAAATTAATCAGATGTCTTTTAACAAACATGCATGAAGATAACCCCATTTTCCTTACCTGTGTACACCTGAAGAGAAAAGAAAACTGCAGGAATTGGTGGCCCGCCAGGTCAACTTCCTGAACCTGAGTCCCTCCTGTGTTATTCCCAAAGTAGAAGAATGTAGGCCTCTCAAGCATCTCAAAAGGCTTGGAATCTGGAGCATCTGGCCTTTCCAATTCATAGAGTAGAACTTCAGAGTACGGGAAAGTGCCATAGTGGTTTGTATATAAAAGTGACTTTTTTTTTTTTTGGTCTCAAACCAGTTTGGGCAATTGCTCATGTAAGTCTACAGAGTCAGAGATGATGTCCACATTGAAACAGATAACTTATAAGTACGGGGGTGGGTGTTCATTGAAACAGATAACTTATAAGTGTGGGGGTGGGTGTTGAGGAAGCATGCTTAAAATGTCTTAGAGCGATTAAAATGAGAGCCATGGGGATTTTTCCTAGGGAAACTGGCAGGGTTAGAGCCCTAGGGACCCACTATTTTTCTTAAGAGAATAAGATCATCCTTCCCTATAGTCTGATAAAACATAAACTAGCAAAACTAAGGGTTAGTGGGACAGGGTTGCTTCAAGGCAGAGAAAGAGAAAGACAACTCACCTTTCCAAAGATCCCAGGTGAATTCCTATAAATGTAACATGGAGCATGTCTGAATTGGCTCTGTCACTGGTGAAAAGGTGTCTCCTGAGAAAGGTCTGCAGAGTTTTCCAAGGAGAGGAGGACCTCAACTCAGGACCTGCAGGGTCCTTGGTATACATGATGGAAAAGAATTTCAGCATGAGTCAGACAGGTTTATTTAGGAAAGAGAGATACACATTCAGGGGAGAATGTGGGCTGTCTCAAGAGAGAGAAGCAGCCTCCACTTGGGCTAGGGGTCCAAGATTTACAGAAGGGTTGCATCAGGGTCCAGACTAGAGGTGTGCCCAGAATGGGTTACACTATTTTGCACCACTTCTCCTGCACCTGTGTATTTCCTCAGTTTACAAGGGTACAGGCCACAGGCACACAGGCCAAAGGAGCAATGCTCAAGTTTTATAACTGTGCCTTCCGCATCTTGATGGCTGGATGGTATTTCCCCCAAGATTCAGTATTTCTCTATCCTAAATTCCTATCTCATTACTGTCTTTCAGATCCAAGGAATGAAATTCATGGACATAGGGTCAGACAAAGGAAAGTAACAGGATTTAGAGTGAAAGAGAGAAAGCAGAGCACCCAAAGAAGGAGGGATCCCAAGAAAGGGAAACTAGGAAGGAACTTCTCTCAATGTCATACAGTCTGTATATGACAAAAATGAAGCCAACATCATACTGAATGGGGAAAAATTGAAAGGATTTCCTCTAAAATCAGGAAAATGACAAAGACTCCCACTCTCATCACTCCTATTCAATATAATACTTGAAATTTTAGCTACAGCAATTAGGACTGCACTGGTCCAGACCTCCTTGACCTATATTGTGACGGAGGGCAGGAGAGTTGGCATAGCCCTGGAACAATAATAGAAGCTCCTGTGTTTATCCATTCCATATGATGTGAGTGTGTCCTGCTTCTAACTTTCTTGTTAAAAGCAATAGAAAAGAGAGAGCTATCAAATCAATACTGCATATCATGTACCTGAGAACACATCTGGCAAGGAGCTGTAATGGAGGCTACACTTCCTTGAGCTCAAGTATCTATCATCACCCACCAAATTCCATCCAATTTTTGCAAGGATCAGGCTCATGAATTAAATGGAAATATGATGGGACCCCACTTTGAATCCTTCTTTGACACTAATCTCAGCCATCCTCTCTAGAATGAGATACTGATTTCATCTTGCTTAATTAAGCATACTTTTACACTTATATAAACTAAGTATTACTGAAATAATAATTTATTTTACCATCTCTACATCTAAAAATCATTTTCTATTTTGTGTAAGTATTCAAGACACTTTATAGTTGGCCAAAATTATAAGCTCAGATCCTCTTAACAATGATAAAATTATCATGGGATATTTAATTTTAATTTTGGGTAACTTTCTTTATTGATTCATTTTCACTGCTGAGAAAAACGTTCCTATCAAATTCAGTATTCATTGGATGAAAGACTCAGTATTTCTAACATTATTTGGTTAGAAAATTTTTGAACAACAAACAACTTTTTGTTGTGTTTTGCTGCAGCAAATTGCAATTGTCATTCATCTTGAAATTTGTGATATATATATATACTTTCTTTTGGTTTTTGTTTTTTCTTTTCCTCTCCAGTTTTAGTACCATGTTATGCATTTTCTTTCAATTTAACATAAATAATATTCCTTCATTTTGATTTTAAATAGTTATCCATATGTATTTCTTTAAACTATAAAGTTAATTATGTTTAAACAAATAAAGTTTAATTATAAATTACATTTTATGCAGATATCATTGCAAAGTGTGCTGATTACAAAAAAAAATTCCAGTAGACCTAAAATAAACCAATACCTGTAAGAAATCATTTGTGTTTAAATTGTTGTTATCCTCTCAGCTAGTGTTATGTTTATGTGTAATACTAGCAATTATGCATATCCTTGATATATGCTCTACAATATAGCAATATTACAATACTCTGTTAGATAGTTAACGTTATATGTGATCTTACCAAAAAAGTGAAGTTATGTTTAACAAAAAATTATTTTACATTGCTTTAGTCTTTAAATTTAAATTCATTAAAATTGATTCAAAGGAAAAATTCCATTTCTCAGTTGCAAAAGTCAGTTTCATGTCCTCAATAGTCACATTTGTCTATTGGATACTGGAATGGATAGCATAGATCTAGAACTTCTAGATCTCTTACAGAACATCACTTTTATCCATTACATGGATGGCATGTTGATTGAGCTATGTAAGGAAGGATGATATCTGGTATATTGGAAGTCTTGGTAAGTTACATGTGTTCGAAGGAGTGAAAGAATAATGTGAAAACATGGAGACCATCATAGTCATAAAACTTTTAGAAACTCAGTGGTCAGAAGTATGGTACAACATACCTCTGAAAGGAAAATAGAAATTATTGCATCCTGTACTTTCTATCTGTCTTGAAGAAGGGAGCACAATAATGCTGGTGGGACTCTTTGGCTCAGTTATAACATATTCTACATATAGAGATATTGTTTGGAACCATATATAAAGTGATGCAAAAGGCTGTCAGATTTGAGAGGGCTCTGAACAGGGAAAGTTTATTCAGCTTTATGTGATTATGTAGATACAGGGTTTAGATTTATCAGGGGAAGCAAGAGATGCCATGTGTGTATTGTGACAAGCTCCAGTGAGTGAATCCGTGAGGTTCTGAAGTAAGTCATGCTATTTACAGCAGATAATTTTTTGTGTTTTTAAGTATACTAAAGTACAAAAAGAGAAGGGAAACCAGTAATATAGAGGATTAGTATGGGGAAGGGAGGTGGAAAAGCAAAGGGGTTGTATAGGAGAATACAACAGACCAAATAATCCTATGTGCAGATATGAATATATTATAATGAATCCTGTTATGATGTATAATTATAACAGCAATAAAACTGTTTAATAAACTATATTAGCTCTTTAAAAGTCTTTACAATATATTATTGGCCCTTGTAGAGACCAAACGCGTGGCAATGGGGAACAAAGTGATCACATGACTGGGAGCTTCCATCGTCAGTTGAGTCTTGTCAGACCTACCAAGTGATCGGTCAGGTAGACCCACACAATCCATTGCAAGATGGAAGTGATTGAGTCTGAATAAGATCAAAGGACACATGAAAGTAAATGGGCAGGTAGCCCAGACCCCTGGGGCACCCTCTCCTGTGTATTGGTGACTGTCCCTCAGCTCAGGCCCGTGGCTGTCATTGGAACCCCAGGGAAGCAGCTCAAGGAGGAGGAGGAAGCCTCATCTTATTTACAAGTGGTTCAGCTCATTATGAAGGGAAAAGCCAAAAGTGGACAGCCTCTACACAACGTGTTTTAGTCAGCTTTTTCATTGCTGCCACTAAAGTACCCAACAACAACAATTTTAGGGAGGAAAGGTTTATTTAGGGGCTCATGGTTTCAGAGGCCCTAGTCCTTACAAAACCAGCTCCATTCCTCAGGGGTGTAGGGCATGTTGACTATCATGGCGGAAGACATGGCTCCAGGGAGCAGAGAACTCAAGACACCACATCGGGATGCAGAGAGACCGCACGCCAGATACAGAATATATACCCCAAAGGCCTGTGCTCAAGGACCCACCCCCTTCAGCCCACCCTAGTTACCCCTATAAGAGGATTAAGCCACTGATTAGGTTAAGGCTCTTAGAACCCTATCACCTCAGCCTTCCGCTTGTCGCACATGAGCTTTTGGGGGACACCTCACATTCAAACCATAACATTCTGCCCCTCACCCCCAAAAGCTCATCACAATCTGACAATGCAAAATCCATCAGTCCATTTTCAGCAGTCCCCAAAGTCTCAGCAATTCCAAGATTGCCCAAAGTCCAATTCCAAAGTCTCCTCTGAGACTCAAGACAAACACTAAATGTGAACCCCTGTAAAAATCCAATCAAGTCACATATGTCCAATATATAAAGGCACATAGGAAAAGTTTCCATTCAAATAGATATATACAAAGAAGGGATGGAACAAAACAAGTCTGAAATCCAGCTGGGCACAAAAGCCTTTCCATGTGCGGCATCTGGGGCACGTGGCATCTTGTCCTCTACAAAGGGCTTGTGCAGCCCCGCCCCGTGGCCTTGCTGGTTGCAGTGCACACAGCTTCTCTGTCGGCGGGTCTGGGCTCAGTTCCTGCAGCTTTCCTCAGCAGTGGTTCCACAGTTCTAGCACTTCTTTCTTTCTTTCTTCTTCTTCTTCTCCTTTTTTTTTTTTTAAGAGTGAGGAACAGTGAGAGAGAAAGAGAAAATCAATTCCATTTAGTTTTTCATGTGGCATTTGTTGTTCTGGCACTTAGTTGTGTAGGTTTTGCTGGGATTCAAACCTGCATTCTTGAGCATGCCAGGCAAGAACAGTAACCGCTGAGCCACCATTCCGGTACTGGCTTTTTTTTTTTTTTTTTTTTTTTTTTTTTTTTTTTTTTTTTTTTTTTTTTTTTTTTTTTGAGAGAGGGACGGTGAGAGAGAGAGAGAGAGAGAGAGAGAATCAATTTTATTCAGTTTTTCATGTGGCTTTCTTTGCTCTAACACTCAGTTGTGTACATGGTGCTGGGGTTTGAACCTGGGTCCTAGTTCATGCCAGGCAAGGGTCATAACTGCTAAGCCACCACTCCACCCCAGTACTGGCATTTTTTAATCTCAGGGGTCTCCATTGCAGCTTCAGCTTCCTCCTCACATCTCCATGATTTGCCCGCTCGGGGGCTGTCTGTGGAGCACTTTGCCTGGCCTCCCAGGCCTTCCTCTGAAATCTCAGGGGAAGTCTCCATGACCCCCTAACTCCAGCATCCTGCAGTCCTGCAGAACCACCACCACATGGTTACTGCCAAGGTCTGCTGCCATCTTGAGCAGTAGCCAAGCCTCCAGCTGCAGCAGGCTGGGTGGCTGGGCACATTGAAAAACCTTCGTAGGCCCCCTTGTGCAGAGAGGGTGCCCCACTTGTCTGTTCCCAAAGGAATTTTCATTTCCTTGAGCTTGAGATGGGTGTGGTCTTGCCAATTTCTGAGGTGCCCTCAACCCATCTTTCTTTGTGCCTCTGGACAAAGTCTTTAGCACTTCTTTAATGGCATGATGTCTTTAACAACAGCCACTTCCTTGGTCCCAGTTGTACTCCCACCTTTCAAGTCCAAATTTTTCAAACCCTGCCACTCTGCTTTCTGGTCCTGAATATCACTGTAAACTTGGCTGAAAGCCACTAGCAATACCCATGTCACTACCTGAATACTATGCTGCCTGGAAATTTCTTCTGCCAGATTAAGAAGTACATTGCCTTTAAAATCGGGTGAAGAAAAAGTCTCAGGACACCAGCAAAATGCACACAATTTATTAGCCAGAACATAAGACAAATGGCCTCTAGTCCAAGTTCCAGTAGAGTCCCCCTTCTCTTCTGAAACCTCTTGAGTCCCATCTTTACTTAGCACAGTCCTATAGGCAATGTGTCTTCTGAGATCCCATCAGAATTGCCCAGGAAGCTCCCTTTACAACAAGGTAAAGCTTTTCCACCCAGCACTTCTGAAAATCTCAAAGTTACTCCCATACCACAAATTGCAAAAAGCTCAAAAGCTTCTGAACCACATTGTTAGGTTAATCACAGCAACAACCCCACTTCTTGGTACCAATTTCTCGTTTAGTCAGCTCTTTCATTGCTGTAACTAACAGACCTAACGAGAACAATTTTAGGGAGGAAAGGTGTATTTAGCAGCTCACAGTTTCAGAGGTCCCAGTTCATAGAAGTCCAGCTCTATTCCTCAGAACATCATGGTGGAAGACATGGCTCCAGAAGCAGAGAACTCAAGGTGTCATATTGGGAAGAAAAGCAGAGGGAAAGACTCCACGCCAGATACAGAATATACACCCCAAAGGAATGCACCCAAGGGCCCACCTCCTCCAGCCACACCTTACCAGCCTACAGTTGCCAGGTGAGGGGATTAAGTAACGGATTGGGTTAAGGCTCTTAGAACCCAATCATTTTCTTCAGTCTTCCTGAATTGTCATACATGAATTTATGGGGGACACCTCACGTTCAAACCATAACATTATGACTTAAGGGCACCTTGAAAAACAGTAGTGAACAGCATATAGGAGTCGGCAGCTACTTCTTTAGCAAAACTCCCATGGAGCATGATGTAAATCAAGAATAAATGAATGGGATGCAATTAAACTAAAAAGCTTCTGCACAGCTAAAGATCTAGTCAAGAACATCAAGAGAGAACCTACAGAATGGGAGAAAACTTTTGCCTGCTACACCTTGGACAGAGGGCTAATATCCAGAATATACAGAGAACTAAAGAAACTAAAGTCCAAACTCACAAATAATCCAATCGATAAATGGGCTAAAGATCTCAAAAGGAACTTCTCTCCAGTGGAAGTCCAGAAAGCCCACAAATATATGAGGAAAATGCTCTACATCATTAGCTATAAGGGAAATGCAAATCAAACCTTCAATGAGATACCACCTCACTCCTGTTAGAGTGGCAAAAATGAAGAATACAAACAACGACAGATGCTGGAGGGGCTGTGGGAAAAGAGGAACACTGCTACACTGCTGGTGGGACTGCAAACTGGTTCAGCCACTGTAGAAAGCAGTGTGGAGAATCCTCAAAAAATTAAGGATGGAACCACCTTACGACCCAGCTATCCCACTCCTGTGTATTTTCCCAAAAGAGTTAGAATCAGCATATTATAGCGATGTGGCTTCATCAATGTTTATATCAGCTCAATTTACTATAGCTAGACTATGGAACCAACCCAGGTGCCCCTCACTCGACGAGTAGATATAAAACCTTTGGTACATATATACAATGGAATACTACTCAGCCATTAGAGAAGATGATATTATAGCTTTTGATATCAAATGGATGGAGATGGAAAGAATTATGCTTAGTGAATGGTTTCTCTCATCTGTGGATGCTAGAATATATGGGGAAGCAGTAGGGTAGATGGCTAACCTAACAATACTTCAAATTGAATGACTTTCAGAGTAATAGTGGGATGGCTCCCTAGGATACTTGGAGGCATAGGGAGGGGGATGAGGAGCAGGGATGGTGCATGAAGAACTCATAGGAGACTAGAGAGTGGGAATATGGGGGAACCATCCCAGAAGCTGATGTCATTCCTCCACAAGATACCCATTTAATGCATGAGTTCTTCTGGGGGAAACTGCAACAGGTGAAACCCAAGGTGGCCATCCATGTTTTGGCATTACCCCTGGATAACAAAGTATATATACATTGATTACTGTTGGTTTGATAATGTTTCTTCCTCAATTGTATCTCTATATACTTCTAATAAAAAAAAAGAAAAACAATAGTGAGAGAAAATTCTCCTAATTATAATAACTTTGGATAGTTCACCTGGCTATCCATTCTGTATTAAGAGAGAAGGCCCTAGGTTTAATATGTATAGACTCATGGACAGTAGTAGCTATAGATAGATTGGAAAATCAAGGACAAAAAAAGTCTAGTGACTCATGTATGGACAAATGAGAATTATCATGAAGTGTGAAAATTTTTATAGCACATATAAGTGCCCACCAGAGGCCACCATAGAAGAGGCACTAAACAACCAAGCAGCAAAATGACAGTTAACAGTACCCAATGTCTGTCACCAGCCACTTCAGTGCTGCCATGATGGATACACAAGCCAAGCTGTCAGTGAGGTAGGGATGGAGGCCACATCTGGCTCTAACCACATGGATTCTGCTTTACCAAAGTTGATTTATCTACCGCCACTACCAACTGTCCAGCCTGGCAGTGACAGAAATGAATACCCAAATGGCATTATTCCTGAAAACTACCAATTGGCCATTTGGTGGCAGGATGATATTATTGAGACCCCTTTGTCCTGAGATGCCAGCAGTTCACTTTCATAGGGATAGACACACATAGCTTGTGTGGGTATATGCCTTCTGCATGTAGCACCTCAGGCAGCACCACTATTCATAAACTTGTGGAGCATTAGATCAATAATATGGTATCTGACTGAAAGAGATGGAAAGAGAGAGACACAGAGAGAGAATGTTGCATTTCTATAGCTGAAAGGGGTTCGGATGCCCACAGAATGGGAAGAGTTATTAAAGGGGAGTGGGAGAGAAAGTTGAAGAGATCACAAAAGGAGTTTGGGAGCCACGCTAAGGAGTTTGGACCATACAGATGTAGGTTACCACTGAAGGGTTGTAAGGGCAGTGACATGATCAGATTTGCCATGTCACTCCTTACTATTTTTGACTTTATTTCTTTATTTGTTGTCAAGAGGAGAGATGTGAAGTTCAGAACTAAGTAACTCTTTCATGTGAGTCAGGCCTCGGTCCTATATTTTATAGAAGAAAGCCTGTTTCATTTTCTAACAAGACAATGGCCAAGATTATATTTTTTTTCAAGTAACAAAAACATACAAAAGGGATAGGGGGGATCTTTGCCTGCTCATATTTGTGAAAACTGAGAGCAGAATATAGAAATGCTCAAAGAGCATGTTTGAATACACCTCTTTGTAGAACATGACAGAAAGGAGTGATTATTTAAATTGGACAGGACTTTGCATTCCTGGCTCCTTGGTGGCAATGCCTTTTGTCTGAACTCTCTTACTAGAAAAATGTCACAAAGGATAAAAAATGAGTCCAATAAGTTTTATTCAATTTCAGAGTCTATTATATATTCTGTTTTACACAAAGCATATAATTTTAAATTTCATAGATAGGCACACTGAACATACACTTGGTAGATATACAGCTATTTGTACGGGTGAAATTGAAACCCTCCAGGGAGGGTACATTAATAATTCCTTACTTGTAAGACAGAACAGCCATCTCATATTCCAAACAAAGCCGGCTAGCACAAAAGTGATTCATGGCCATTTACAAAAACTGATTACCAATCACCAGATCTTAAAGCCATGGCAACCTTTATTTTTCAATCTCATAAACAATAAAGCTCCTTTTTGTTAAACACACAAGAGACCTCTTTCCTATGGAGGAGTTAGTAAATGCAAAAGCTAATTTTCCACATCTGACAGCATGCATGAAAGTTGATGAATACATATATGATAAATATATATTTCAGTAGAAAGAAAAATTAATGTGTATATATTTATATAGAGTTTTCTTTCACTGAGCTGTTGATTCAAGGTAGAGGGAGGGCTGATTCCTTTTTTTTTTATTATTAGTGCCTTGAAGGCAAACATTTTCCTGATAGGACAGTTTAAAATATTCAGTTCATTAATCCTAGATAAAAGCCATATTCATATTTAGCTTAAACGGTTCTTTTCAACAAGATATTAAAATTGTAGTTTCTTTATTTAATAATGAGAAACAAGAGATTATAATATTTCCTGATTTGTAGCTTAATCTCAATACTTGCTAAAGACATTAGAAAAATCATTCATCAATTTTCTATCATGAAGGTGCCCCAAGGTACCAGGAAGAATCAGCATGGTGCTGTGACTAATGGGTCCTGCTGGGGTCCCTTTTTCCTATTTCAATGGTTGAATGACAGGTCAAGTAGATAAGCAAAAGTAACAAGGTCATTTCTCTGCTCGGCTTTCCCATGTTCTGTCCGTGTCTGTGATATGCCCCAGAGAGACAGTAACTTCTCCATGGTCAACTTGAAAGCCTGGGAGCTTTCACCCATCATGAAGCCAACAGTGCTGCTGAAGGATATGGAATTCAGTATTCGGAAAGGGGTAGGCAGAGGGTGAATACATGGTGTCGCATAGACGAATCCCTATTCTCATGGTGTGCACAATTGGTCTCCATCTGCAAGAGCTTCTTAAAGCATTTAGTTCAGAGTGAGCTGAAGAAGGTAAAGAAATAACCAGCTCTAAGTCAGAAGATAGCTTGGGCCATATTTGGGTTATATGACCACAGCTGAATAACAGTTGAAATCTTGGCAGAAGCGCATGGGAACAAAGGACTTTGTTCTCCATATCACGAGTAACTGATTGTGGATTTTAGGCCACCTGGCTCCTCCTGATCTAATCTTGAGTCCTACTTTGAGACACTGGGCCCTGGATTTCCAGAAACTTAGGACTTCCAGGTCTAGGATCTCATTAAAGAGGGCAACTTTGCATCTGTGTCTTTGGGCTCCTGCAGTGTGACATCCCTTCCTTGTCTTTTTGCCAAGCATTGTTGATATGTTGCACATCTTGACCAGTGACATTGTCAATGGTCATTCACAGGCTCTGTGAAAATGGTCAGTCTCTTGCCTTTGTCTGCTTCCTTGAGCACTATACAGGCAAACCTTGAAGGGATGTTTAGTTGTGGGAACACAGTGAGTTCAAAACTTCCAGTCCATTATGGTCACAAGAACAATGTTCTGCACAAAATAGACAATCCCTCTTGGGTCTGGTCTAAGCTGTGTAAGCAGATAATTTCCAGTTTTTCAATGACATTTTTAATAGTTGCCTTCTGGAATTCAGCTTTCAAGGGATTTCCTGATAAGAGCTATGTAATCAGGATGGAATCTCTTATTAAAAGGATTTTCCTTTTCCAAATCTTGAAATAAAGTCTGTTTCTCTCTTTTCAAATTATCAGGCTATCTATCAATAATTGAAGGTGAGATTGAAACTATGACCTTGGCAGGTAGTGCAGAAGATTTGCTGAAGTTGTTCAATAGTGTGAGCTATTTTTTAGATTATGGTGTGTTTTTGAACTATATTAAAAGTAAACTTCTTTTATGCTCTTCAGGGTCCTGGGAACAAGTTCATTTATTCAACAAGCATTTCATTTATTCAACACCCAGTACTATGGAAGTAGAGAAAACGGCAAAGTGAGGAAGTTGCCAGTCACCCTTTTACACTAGCTCTGGTTGGTACACTGCTGTTGATGGGGTCCATCCTTCACCTATTTACCACAGTATCTCAGGTTTCTGAGACAGCTCCGAATCCATCCCTTTCTAAATGACACAGCAGGCTCGGCACATACACACCACCTTTACCTGAATCATTTGGGGAATGAATTAAACTGCAGAGTCCAAGATCTAAGCCCTATAGGAAGTCAGTATGTAAACGGGAGGACTGAGAATCTGTGTTTTAAAAGCTTCCCAGGTGACTGTACTGTAAATCAAAAGCTGAGACGCACTGTCTTAGAAATTGTGGCCAGAATCCTTCCTCCATAGCTTAGCAGCATGACAACCTCTCAGTGCTTCAATTTTTTCCCCTGTAAAATGGCAAGTGGTGACTGTGTCCACTTGATGGGGTAGTATTGGGGATGATCCACTTGAGTTTATGAAAATAATACATGCTATAAGATCAGGGAATGGATGAAGGGTGGGGGAGACCCTGGGCTAGGATGGACCTTAACATACTTTGTCAATCTCCGTGTATGTGTGAATATGTAGCAACGATTCCCCCCAATATGTAAGACTATAATTGAACAAATTAAAAAAAAAAAGAAAGAAAATAATGCCAGCTAAATACTAGGGCCAGTGCTTAGAAATGCTGTGTAACCACACAGTTGGTAACATGGTTGATAGCAGGAGACGGCCTGTGAGTCCTTCCCTAGGAACCTTCAGCTGTGCCCAGCTTCCAGGCTTGACAGGTGTCAGGAGGCCAGGTTTCCTGTCTTGTGCTTGACTCAGGCAAGATGCAGAAGACGCTTCCTGAGCCTCCTGGGCAGAGAGAACTTTTGGGAGGAGGGTGAGACTCTCAAGGCCAATTGCAGTTTGAATACCAACACTGCCGCCTAGTGGCCATGTGACCCAAAGCTTGAGCCTGGTTCCCTCACCTGTTGAAGGGAAGTGAGACCATTAACATCCATCACCTTTCTTTCTTAAGCCTTATCTTTTGAAATAGATTGTTAAAATAGGACAATTCCTGTTGACCCGATTTTGCCCTCTGACACTAAGGAGAGGAAGTGACCATGCTAAAGAGTTCCCATGCTGAGGAACTGGTCACTCTTGGCCATCACCTTTTTCAAGTTAGACAAGGAGAGGCTAAGGAAAGAACTAGGAGAGAAATGGGCATGAGGAGTTCTTGGGGAGAGAGTCAGTATGAGGGGCATTTCCTCCTCTTCTGCCATCTGCTCCGTTCACCGCTTCGAAGTCAAGCAGGGAGAGAATGATTCAGAAAGTTTCGTATGTGTCTACTGAACTTTGGGCTAGAGGAAAAGGGATTTGGGTCACCCTGAGAAAGCCCCGGTGAGAGGCTGGCTGCAGGCTGTGTGGTTGCAGAGCAGAACGGGCTCTGTGTGTAAGATGCCTTTCCGCCCAGGGGGACTGTGGGGCTGGTTTTCTATAAGCCAGATGTCAACCCTGTGAGACAGAGGAGGCCAAGAGCATCCTGGTAAGGAGTTCTGGCCTCGGGGTATCCTGCTTGTAGGGTGAGATGAGCTCCGAGGAAGGAGGCTGAGTGTACCATGGTCTGTAGAAACCACAGGGGGCCATGGGAGGATTAGCTGGAGGTGGCACTGGAGAAGTGTGGTCAGAGCAGGGGGCTGGGAGGGGGCTCTCCACTCACCACAAAAGCTGGGAGAGGAAGAGGCAAGTCAACATATGGGCAATCACCACAATCAAGGCCCAACACTGTGATGGACTAGAGAGACATTTATCACTTTTTTCTCTTCTCTCTCCCCTTTGTCTGATTCTGACAAAGCCATAAATGACTAGTGTGGGGTATATCCGGGAAGCAAAGCCAAATCTGAAATTGCTTGTGCCCCTCCAACCCTACTGATCTGTATCAGGAAAGCCCAGGACAAATCAAAGGTCAGGGAGGGGAGAGACTCTACATTGAATAAGGGCTGGGAAGTTTAATTTTGGACTGGACTGAGTTTTCCAGATCTTGACGGGACTGGAAAAGCAATAGGAACAGCCTAAAATTGTATCCAGTGGCAGAGAAGACTGATTTTGCAGAGTACGTTTAAAGGGACAGTGGTGAGACAGAAAGTTACTTTTGTCTTGCGTGCTGCCAGACTCAGCTGGTTCACAAACCCAGTTACTGGTATGATGCTGCAAGAATCAGATGAGCTAAGGACAAATTCTTTGAAGATCATAAAGCACAGCATATAATTTGGAATATGGTATGATTGCATGCACATAGATACAGCTGAAAACAAGACAAAATAGGTAGCACCCCGTAAGCACCTTCTCAGGGCAAAGAAAGTTACGTGCTACATATTCAGAAGATGCAGAAATAAATATGACGTTGTCCCTGCACACAGGAAGCTTATTGTCTCTAAAGTGAGGGGGTATTGAACACCCTGGTTTCTTTACCCAAATTTCTGCTATGTCAAATGAAGTCACACAATAGGTGACAGTGACCAAATTTGAAAACAAGCATGGAAGCCAGTCCTCAATGAAAGTGACTCAAAGTGAATAGCAGGGCAGCTCTTGTTGTTTGTCTCTGAGCTCCGCAAGCCTATACTTCTCGCATCTTTAAACGCCTGCTTCGAAGCACCTGGATGAACAACACTCAGGGACCAACTCTGTGATTCTGTTTTGGTCCCTCTTCGATGGCAGCCTCTTCTTTGATAATGCCAAGCAGGATTGATAAATATTGTTGTAAATTATAATGTCTTGACTTACTAAATATAGTTTTCTGGTTGAGAGTAATGAAACTAATCTTAGGTCTTTCCTAATCTAGGATACATACCACTTTCTGCTTCCTTCTGTTTAAAATGTGTTCTGGATAATCAAAGTATCCAGGATGCTGATGTGTTGCCATGGAATCAAGCTATGATGGGGTAGTGTTAATACAGCAGTATATAAAACGAGGAGATGGGCTACAACAGAAAAAAAAAGTGCTTGTCTTATCTATCTCTTAAGTGTGAAGAAACAATTCAGTCCAGCAACTTGAAAAACAAAACAAACAAAATCCGTGGTTCTATGTTCTCCAAGGGAGATATCTATGCTAAGCCAAGTTTAAGCCACCATTGCATGTGGTCAGCCTTCTGCTGCAGTGTAGGGTCAGTCTGGCCCAGAGGCACAGGTCTGCCGGCGGTGGGGAGGGAACCTGCTTTGACCAACACAAATGACCTTAGTGATTCTATGTTTCGGGCAGCTCTACCACCTCTCAAAATAATGCAAATGAGATGTTCCCTCCAATCTTGGTAATTGGGGTCCCTGGAATACCTGAGCAAGGGAAGAAAAGAGCTCCAAGAAGTGAAAGCTAAAAGACTACAAAGGAAATCAGGAAGACCATCAAACTCAGACTGAAAAACTCAGAGAGCAGCAATCTGGGGTTATTCATTTAGTGCATAAAAAAAAATAGTTAGACCTTTCAGTCTTCTTACAGTATTGACTCAGGGGTCATTTAAAAAGATACATAATTTTGTGAGTCAAAATCATTACTGGAATACTATAGCTGAAGAGGAAGGGAGATGTCATGCCTTGTGACATGCATTTCCTTCAAAGTAGATACCGAATGGAGGCCCAGTTTTACTTGATGATGGTAAATTAGCTGGAAGGTAACATGTCCAGAGCACATCAGTTCACAGGTGGCTGACTGAATGTCTGCTTTGAGGCCTATACGCATTAAGACCTAGTCTCTGCCCTCGGGGTGCTTATGGTTTTCTGTGGGTTTCTCCAAGGAGAGTCATCTTCATCTTGGAGAGAGGAGAATTGAGGGCTATCCTCATGGGCCTCCGGTGGCTTTTACTTTGCTGTTCTCTCAAGGGATACACTGCTGGGCCACCTGGCCTCATTCAGTTGAGCCTCTAAAACTATAAACCAAGGGGAGACATTTTTCTCTGGGGAACTCAGTTCCCCCTGTGAAAAACAGGAGGACTGAGCCCACCCTGTCAGTGCGGCTCTTCCTGAGCCAACTTTCTCATTAGGCAATTTCCAGTTGCTAGTATTGTCCATTGGAAGGATCTGTATCAGCAGCTTGTGGAGTAAGTCCACCAAGACAGGGAGTAGCGCAGAGTTCTTTCTATGCTCATAAGATGGGCCTTGGCTTGCTGAAGGCCCTGTGCACCCAACCTTCTCCATTTAAACAGCAGAAAAGGCAATGGCCCCGGAGTTCTGCGAGACTCACATTTGACTTTGGTGAGGATCAAAGGCTGGCCCCAAGAGGAGTCAAGTCCACTCTCACATATCTTCTGTCCTGATCCCCTTCTTGTTTGCTGATTGGCTACAGCTTGGAAATTTCTAACCCAGCATCCAGTTGATAATCTTGCCATGTCTTCACATCTGAACTGTGGTTTGTGTCCTTCGGTATTTCACATGCTACATCAATTGAGAAACTCATTTCTAGCCATTGGTTTATTTAATTCCTATTTGCTCAGACTGGGCATCTTATTTTTTTTTTTTAAGAGAGAGAAGGACAGCGAGAGAGAGAGAAAGAGAATCAGTTTTATTCAGTTTTTCCATGTGATTTTCATTGCTCTGACACTGTTGTGTACATGGTTCTGGGGTTTGAACTTGCATCCTCATGCATGACAGGCAATTGCTGTAACCACTGAGCCACCACTAGGCTGGGCATCTTAGAACACTCTTAGGTGTTCTTTCTACCTTGAACCTTTTCTCTAATCTACGGAGGCTTTGTGGTGGTGTTTATCCTCTCCCTGTTTCTGCAATCCTAATCCTACCTCTCACTTTATCTTAACTATTGTAATATTCTCCAATATTGCCATCGTGCCTCGTCTTGGAACATTGCTACCTCCCATGCATCATGTGTGTAATTCTATTTTGGATTCATAAATCCTCTTCAAAACCTCAGTGTTTTGTCTCCGCACAGAATAAAGTCCAGATTTCTCAGCTCCACTCTCCCACTCCAGGTTTTCCTCCTCCTCCTGATACCTGTCAATTGGAGGCCTGGGCCCATTCTCATGATTTCTTAGTGAACCAGAGAACTTTCATTTCCTTCCACTATGCATTTACTTTAGGTGTCTCAAACCTCGTCTGTGGCATAAACCCTTTCGGGATAGTATTCAGGCAACTCTCTGCCTCTCACTTTGCGGGCTACCCGAGAATGTGATACCTACTGCTTTGCAATGTTTGTGGAACCAACCAGTGAGTGGATTCCATGGACATGACCATATTTACCAACAGTTCTTCTCTCACGTAGAGTTCTCTACTTGGAATTTTCTCTTGTGTTTTATTCACTTTAAGCTTTTTATCTTTCTAATTTTGTTGAATTGAAGTTAATTTTCATCTCGAATTTCCTATTTATTGGCACAAAGCTCTTCAAAATCTGTCTTATCTTATAAATGTTTGTGGCATCTCTAATTAAATCCCCCATTTTATTCCTAATATAGTTTCTTCATGTGTGTTCTCTGCCTTTTATCTTGATCAATCTTATATAGAGGTTTGCCAATTTTATTACTCTTTGCAAAGAACAAAATTTTGGCTTTTGTTTTATCCTTTCTATTATACGTTGCTTTTCTATTTTATTAATTTCTTATTCACTTATCTTTATTATTTTTCTCTTCTGCTGTGTTTGAGTTAAATTTGATATGCACATTTTAAAAACTCTAAGACAGACGCTTTGCTCAATACTTTTCATCCTTTTTCCTGTTTTTCTCTTCCAAGCATTTGAGGTCATCTGCAGCACCATCAGTATCAGCAAGGTTTAATTGCATTTTATAATGCTGGAAATTGCTACGTACCATTGCTGTTTAGAACTTGATACTTTTGAATTTATAATAGCATTTCTTCCTTAATGTATGGATGATCTGAGCATGTTTGCATATCTTTAGGCATGTGACTCGTCCCTATGTTTTAGCTTCTATTTCTTACTTAATTGCTTTTTGCTCACAGAATGACACTAAATCCTTTGATATTGTTGAGACTCTCATTATAGCCTGACTTTTTGTTGATTTTGGTTGAAAGATCTTGTTGTCTTAATTGTTGTGTAGAATGTTCTATAACTGTCCATTAAGTTAAACAGTCAATAGCATGTTCTTAATTGGCATTTTTAATGGCTTTTCCCACTGCTTGGACTAACACTTACCAAGATAGCTATGTTAAAAAGAAATCTATTAACATGGTAGTTTGTCTATGTTTGTCTATATTTATAGACATTAAATATATTCAGGATATATTATTAGATATGTGCACTCAATGAATGGCTATGAGTTTTTGATAAATTGATCCTTTTGACATTACATAGTGACCTTTATTCTTTATTTATTTCTGTTTTACCCTGAGTCAATTTTATTTGATATTGATGGCTATCTTTAAATTTTTATAGCTTTCTCTTTTTAATATGTAGCTGGTATATCTTTCCATTTGTTCATTTTAATTCTTGTTGTGTCCTATATTTTCAGATTTGTTTCTTATAACAACAGAAAGCTGAATTTATTTTTATCATCTTCAAATATTCTTTTAAAAATAGAATATTTTATACATCAACATTTATCATAATTATTGATTTTATAATATATTTCTTTCCATATATTCATATGTACATATGCAATGTATTCATTTTGCATTTTCTGTTTATAACATCTTACTTTTCTATTCATATCATCTGCTGTACATTCCTTTCCTATATTTTTACCTTACTTTTAAGTGACTTTATATTTGATTGTTACATTTCTCTGTTATCTTAGAAACTCTATGCTCTATTTTACTTCTTTTAGAGAGTACTCTGGAAATTTTAACAAGTATACATAACCCAAATTCTCGAGTTAATATTTTTACCATTATCCTTAGCAATGACCCCGAAAGTCAATCCCTTTATCATTCCCCCATTTCTGTTGTTGTTAACAGCTTTAAAGTATGAGTTACATACCATACATTCTCCCGCTCAGGGAGTTTTAGTATATTCACAGAATTTTACAACCATCACCACTGTCTCATTCTGGATCATTTTCATCACCACAAAAGACATGCATACTCAGCCACACCCTGTTTGCCCAACCCCAGCTCCTGTTAACCTTTGCTTCTGTGGATTTGCTCATTCTGGATGATTTGCATAAATGGGTCATATAGCATGTGATCTTTTGCGATTGGCATCTTTTGCCCAACATTATTTTCAAGGTTCATCAGTGTCCTAGTGTGTATCAGTGCCGCTCTTCTTTTTATAACCAAGTAATAGCCATCATATTGATAGACCTGATAATTCATTTAACTCTCTATCCATCCGGGCTTTTGCTCTTCACTGTTTTTAACTTTTATTGGTGCATTGTAATTGTGTATAGTAATGGGATTTGTTGTTACATATTCATACATGTACACAATATGACAATATAATTTGGTCAACGTCACTTCCTGATCTGCGAGCGTATTGAAGTCTTCCTGTCTTCAAATGCCCTCTGGACTCTTCTGAGCCTTAATCATAGCCTCTTCACACACATGGCCTTCGATTCAGTTACCACTCACTATAGTGAAAGCCCTGGGCAGGCACGGGTGGTCCTGATGTTTTTTCTGTCTTTAGAAAGGCAGCTCAAGTTAGCAGAGGGTAGGGCAGAGGGTAGAAAGAACTATGGAATGAGTAAATGGAAATAGAGTCAAAGGCTTCTATTTTCTTCTCTGATGATGACTTTCTGAGCTGAATTTCACTTATATGGCTCCTGATGCTAGGTACAGTGAGCTGAGATCAAGGTGCCATACAACCCCCTGGGCACCTTCTCTGGGGATGGCTCCTTGATCTCAGGGATATGGAAAGGGGCCAAAGTGCAAGCTCTCATTATTTACACCTCCACAGGGTATACAGGAGGATACAGAACAAAATCATCTTCTTCAGCCTGGCTCCACTGATGCCTCAGACTCCTGAGGCCTGGGAGGCATTTGTTGCAATTTTGATTTCCCAAGTTCAGAGGGGGCTTAGAGACATATCTATCTTAAGCTCCTTATTGTCTTTCTGCATATTAAATGACAAAACCCAGGTCTCCATGGAACACATTCAAAAGGGAGATGAAGAGAGGAATTTGCATCAGGTTTGATGAAATCCTAATCTCCTTATTATTACCCTGTTGGAAGGGAAGCACTGACCAGGACCAGTGGTAGGGAGTTCTTCATGGAGTTGCTCACATCCCTTGTTCCGGTAGGCAGGACACGGTGGCCAGGAGGCATTGTACTGACTTTCCTTCCATCTCTGAATTTCAAAATCTTTACAATGAACTGGTGATGGTCAGCACTAAGTTTGAACAGATGGGGCTGTAGTGACTCCGTTTGGGTGATGAGAAGTCAATATTCCAAGCTCCACCTTAGGTGATTAGAAGTCAGCATTCCCTGATAGGAAAGGGCTCAGGAGGGACCCTGTCCAGCGACTTTGGAGCATTTAGAGAAGGCTCAGGCACGCAGTGAGGAATCATTACTATAGAACTTTCGGCTGCTTCACAAAATCAGCACATTGCCCTTATTCTTTCTTTCTGCAATAGCAGTGGGCTCATCAGGGGAGGTCTTGTCTTAACACAACTTAGAGAATGTATCTCTCTTTTTAAAAAGATCGAATAAGTGGAACAAAAATGAAAATATAACACTGGTGCCTAGCAATAAGAGGGAAAAATTTCACATAAACTAAATCTAATTTATAGTTGGTGCTTGCAAAGGGTTGTGGAGCCTCACACATAATAGAGGCTTAATGGGTATTTGTTGAATTTAATGATTTGAATCATTTGCAGCAAAACAAATTCTACTTTGTCTGAATTGCTCAGATAGGTTTTCTTCTCGCTCCATTTAGTGCAGCAGGCAGGTGAGATTCTCCACATGCAGACGAACCACAGGATGATGGGACCCTTGCCCATCCATCCACCATGTCCTAAGCCACAGAGGCATGAGACAGTTGTACCACAATAAATAGAAACAAACAAAAGAAGACTTGGTGCAAACCCTGGTTTTCTAATTTACCTGTCAGTAAATATACAGAACTTGTTGATAAGAACATTTACGTTGAAAAACACAATATCTGGCACAGAGTAGCAGTCAATAAATGTGTTAGCAAAGTAAATTGTGGCTTCCATATAAGACAGTGTTTGGCAAAACTCAGTGACTCAGCCTCAGGGCTTCCCACTAAAATATCCACGTAGTCTGAGAAAAGCATTGAAAAGCCTAAAAGGCTTAAATATGCTAATGAATCCAAGACAGCGTCTGAGATGGATTTGCATTAATTGCGACAATGCATCCAGATCCAGATCATGGCCTGAGTTGCTGCTTGGCCCCTGAAAGACAAACAGCCTCCTAAATCCCTGGGCAAGTTTAGGAGGGACACAGGACAGAGGAGTAAGATGGCAGCACACGGAAAACATGTAGCACAAATTGCTGGCTAATAAGTTTTTTTAAAATTAAGTGACTTGATGATGGACATATTGATGAGATTCACTGTGATATGTCCATATATGAACAAAGGACAGTTAAGTCTGACTCATTTCACAAATTCCCCTAAATTAGAAACAAAACAAAGCTTTGTAAATAATAAAAAAGCTCAGCAGAAGGAAGAGACGTGGGGGAAGGGAAATATTGGGAACAGAAAAGAAATAAGTTATACTCTATACTTTTATAATTATGTCATATTATATTCTAATATCATATATACCTAAAATAGAACAAATTAAAAAAAAAATGCTGGCCAAAGGGACCAACGGTGTTTCATTCCGTCCAATTAGAACCTCTTTTTCTTTATCTGATCAGAGTTCTAAATCCAAATTTTGTTACATGGTTTAGGTGCAGATGCAGACCTGGTAGGGGCTTTGTAATGGGTAAAGTCACAGGAAGGATCCTGGCAAAATGATCATTGGAGTTTATCTGTAGTGCAGTAAGCATGTCTGGAGGTGGGGTTCAGGCTTCACAATGGCTTCCAAGCTTTCCAGGTGAAATACGTAGTGAGAGTTGCATACCATTGTTTCAGATTATCTGGTAATAAATTTTCCTTTAGGCAGATGGTAGAATCAGATAAGATTTAGTTCAGTACCTACACTAGATGGCTGATAATCAAAGCAGTACTTCTCAAAATCCTTGTTCAAACTATAGATAATAGATTCCCACCAAAGGCCTAAACCAGAATCTATAAGAAGGGGGTACATTCAGGTCTTGGGAATTTGCATTTTTTTTTTAACAAACTCCCCAATTGACTTTTACATTTAAGTCTGAAAACTAATAACTGAATTGTAAACTTAGCTACATATGAGAATCATCTGGAGAACATTGGGAAAACTCTGATACCTGTGCCTCTGCCCCTAGAGATTTTCATTTAATTGGTCAGGCAGAGGCCCCAGGGATCAACCAGTTTAAAAACTCTCCAGTGAACCCACTGTACTTCTAGGATTAAGAGCCACCGAACTGGAGGCTATGTATGTTAATAAACCAGTGTGCTTGCAATGGAAGAGGAAATGTCCCACAGCAACAGCATAGACAGAGACTCCATCCCTCTTGCTTGTTAGTTACACAGATTTCCAATTCCAAGATTATTAAGCTAATGAGACAAACAGGGAACAATAGGAAGTGTGCAGATCCATGGCAGCCCGGCCTGCACTAGCACACCTAAGGAGCAGCACTGGGCGCTTTCCCTTTACAAAAGGAACAGGACAGCATGCTCACTGTCACTAAAATTTGGGGAATTCTAACTAATGAAGCAAGGGAAGACAAAACTGGGGAGGGAACTGGTAAAATAGGCTAGCAAAATTATAATCATTTTTGCTGATGCAATCTTTTGTGTGGTGAGCCTGATGTATAACTAATAAGAATCCTGAACGGGTTGGCAAAATAGAAAGCAGAAATTCACAAAGCATTCCTTTTCCCTTATTTTCATAGTAACCAGTCACAAAAATCATAAGAGATGATGTCATTCACACTAACAACTAATATAAATATTAGTAAGAAATGATAAAATCTATAAAAACACAAGACATTAATGAGCATCATAAAGGTGTTTTATGTAAATGGAGAGATTCACCTTATTCATAGATAGGAAAGACTGATCTGTAACCACGTCAACTTGCCACAACTTAATTTGTAGTTTTAATGCAATTCCATATAAAGTCAAAGTGTTTGTTTAAAGATTGACAAAAATTATTCTGAAGTGTGCTTAGCAAAACAAGCAAAGATTATTTAAGAAAACTGTAGAAAAGACATTCATATGTGACTTCCCCACTACTTATTAAAATGTACAAAAACTAAATTCCAGAGCAATATCTTCTGAGAAGAAAGAAAAAAAGAGCAAAACAAATGAAATAAAGGTATTTAAAACATCCCTAGGATACATATAAATTCATGATATCATATTGATAGTATAGATTCAGAATAATTGATTTGCCTATGGAGGATAAAAGCTAAGTTTAAACTTCTACATCATATAATAAAATTAATTCTAGTTCAATTAAATTAAATGCTGTCTTATAAGTCAACACAAAAAGTTAAGAACTTAGTAGAAAACACATAATGTTCATACGCTATTATTAAAACATGAAATGCAAATAACCAATAAGAATGTAAATTAAAATGATATATTTTTCATTTATTTACTTTACAAAGAGAAGAATTATGGAGAAATTGGATTAAGCTGGCCTCTCTTTAGTTCTACTGTTAAGGATATAAGTTGGTATCATCATGTTCGCAGAGTAATTTAGAAGCACATATTAGGCTTCTTGCAAATACGTGTTCTTAAAATATCCAGAACTTTCAATAAGAAATTCCACTTCTAGGAATTTTTCTTTAAAACATAATGCGAGATTTTTGTAATGAGGACTGTATAAGGATGCTCAGCACAGCATTATTTTTACAGTGAAAATTAGAAGCAATGTAAATGCCCATAATAGGGATTGCTTAAATAAATTTTGGTTTAGCCCTAGTTCTGTAAAACCTTAACAAATTATCCTTTCAAGGGAAAGTGTGTGTTGTTAATAAGGAATAGGAAAGACTGCCAAAGTAATCTGTGTGTTGGCCTTGGGGAAGGAGCTTAAGCCTACCCCACACCCTCTGGCAGATTAAATCTTGGCATATTTTATTGAGTGCTGTATCAGCAAGTAAAATAACTCTGTCCAATTACAAGGTCTTGTTTGGAAAGGAGGGTTCTTCTCTTCCGTTCTGTAGGAATTGTCATGGTACTTGCTGTCTTTGGCTGATCTCACTTTTCCTCCTTAGGGGTGGAAGGATGTGAAAAAGTGGGTGTGGAGAGGCAGAGGCTTGCGTCGTAGGGGTGAAGATTCTCCCCCTGTCTTTTTCTTTTAGCCCCTGGTTCTGCTGCTGGAGGTGTGCCTTGGGATCTCCTTGCTTACGTTGCAGTGATAAGAGGCAAAGTCCCAATTTGGGTTTAGGGAAACAGAGCGGGTAGAGAGGATAGGGTTCCGGCCTGCACTCAATTCTCGCCCCAGCCCCCAGCCTTAGAAAAAGCAATCCCTCATCTTGCTAATCAGAATCACATATTAGGCTTAGAGCCAAGCATCAACTAAAAATTAGATTATAACCCACTGATTCCTTGTCCCCTAGATGTATTTAATTCACTTGGAGACCTTTCACATTGTAGGACACAATTGGGTAATGTTAGGTCTCATCTAAACCCATCTTAAATTCATCAGAATTTCTCTCTATCTCTGTCTCTGCCTGTCTTTCTCTTGAGTGTGATTTTTTTTTTTGAATGGACCATGACCAGCCGCATATAAAAATAGAACTATGACTCATGATCTATAGCAACCAGTCAGGAGGATAAACCATGCCCTGTCTAGCAATCATCCCCCAACAGTCAGGCCTTCATAAATGCTTCCAATTTAGAGACAACCAGAGAAAGCCACATATGCTCTCTTCGTCCATCACAGAGGAGGCCTTGCTTCTTGTTAGCCCATCTCCAGCTTCCGCCTGCCAATGACCTCCAATTGAGGCATGCATGAGCCTTCTCTCTCCTTTTCACTGTTATGTGTTTATACTTCCCCGTCCACCTGAGTGTCTGTGAAATGCAAGCTGTGGTGGCCACTTGCTATCAAAGCTCTTCATGGTCTTTGCTTATTCTTATGTGAATGGTCTTCATTTTTCCCCACACTCTAGCTACACGTTTTCCTACAGACATATGAAGATATACAGCATAGTATATGTCATAAAGGAAGAGATACCTTGTATCTCTGTAAATATGTATAATGACAACTGTAAGCATGTATGACTCTTACATTGGGAACAATGTTAAAGTGGTTATATTGGAACACAGGAGAGCCCTGGTTTCCAGCAGTTTCAAGAACTTATAAAATTTCAGGAAAGAATCAAAACTACAGATTGGATTCAGGGAGGGCTCTGGGATGAGGAAGTGAAGCAGAAGCTGGGTTGAGATAGGAAGTCAGAGATCAGTGTGGCTTATTTGAAGGACAATGGGGTCATGTACAAGTCTGGTGTGGAGGTACCCTGGGTGGGGATAGAGAGGAAGGGTGACCGTGGGAGGGAAGGCTAGTGAGGACCTCTTACAACCAGTAGGGGAAATTCTGAGCTCACCTAGGAAGAAGGAAGGGAAGGATCAGTCTTTAGAGACACACTGTGATGGTTCATTTTATCTGTGAACTTGACTGGGCCACAGGGTGTCTATATATTTTGTCAAACATTCTGGGTGTTTCTGTGAAAGACTTTTGGATGAAATTAATATTTAATATGAGGCAGGGAAAGGAGGAGACTGGCTAGTTCTTTTTGGAGTATATTGAGTTTCAAACCATAGCAGCATATCTAAGAGCAGATTAAAATGTCCTCAGTAGTATTCTTTGATAGGAAAGAATCAGTAAGTGATAAGAGCTTAATGAATTATAGAGTAGTTGGGGTTTTTCCATATTTTTATTGGTGCATTATAATTCTACATAAGGGTGGGATTTGTTATTTCATATTCATACATGCACATGCTATAACAATATAATTTGGCCAATATCAAAATAATTCTCTCTCACTCTGACACCACAACAAACTTTAATCAAAATTTTAGTTTATTTTGCTTAATAATCATGAAGTAGAATGAAGTAGTCTCTCCTGTATCACTAATATTTTGCAACTGAGCACAAGCCATCATTGTTATGCAAAACTACCCAGATTGCCAGTCTACACTGACCTCTGGGGGTGACCCCTTCACTCTTCAATTCTCTTTGCTTTGCCTAACCAGACTCAATGGTATACGGAGGGATTGCTCAAAAATGTTGACTGTCAAATACGTAAACATGAACCAGGGTTAGAAAAACAGGATTAATGCAGCCTGCTTAATGAGCGTTCGCTGTCGAACGATTCCTCAGCAAGAAGGCAAACGTCCAAGACATTCAAGAATGTAACTGGAGCATAGAACAGGTCCACTGGTGGCGTCTCTCTCCAAGCTGTCTGATGCCCTGCTTTGTGCTGCAGTCCCTGCACACTGAATCGTTAACCTTGGGCACCAAGTAGGGTTCAGCACTTCAGAAGTGTCTTGATTATGAAAAATCTGCCAGCGCTAATGGGAAACCTCTGACCCAAATGCCAGCCCAGCCTTCCAGCTCCACAGCTGCTGCAAGTTTGATTGAAAAACAGGTCTCCGGTGTCAGGAACAAAGTAACCGGGAATTGGGCCACCTGTAATAGTTACACTTTTATGCAGACCATGAACATTCTTCTTTTCTTCCTCTTTTGCTGTCAAACGACTGATTTCCTACATTGTCTGAATACAAGACATACAAATCACCATCTTCAATTGCCTTGGGCTCCACACATTTCAGTTAGGAACCTCCTGCCTGCCAGCTCACCACTAGTTCCTGGGGCTTTTTCATAAGGAAGAGTAGTGAGCGCATGTGTGCATACACACTGGCGCACATTGATGCCAGGTGCTCTAAGTCACATGCACACTACCTGGTCCTCGGATAAGAGGATCAGTGAGGACTTGAGTAGCTGGGAGACCTCTCAGAAAAGATGGTAATGGACTTGGAAGGATGAGTAGGCAGGCAGAGAAGAGGTGGGGAGGAACTTGAAACTGAGCAACAGCGTGGACTGCGCAGTAAGTCTGAATGCCCGCTGGAATTGCGGTTTGGAGGTCAGCTGCGCATGCCTTATCTTCGAGTAAGTGGCATTTGGTAGATCAGAAGGCTGACTGTGCCCTAATTTACCTGTTTGTTGAGGCTTGTCTGGCCAGGGAAGAGCAGACGATATGCCACAGGCTTTTCAGAACTGTGGCTTCTCCTGCAGTAGTAACTCACCCGATGAACTCTTTAAGGGCCAACTAACGAGTTTCTGTAGCCTAGGTTTTCCAGCTTCTTTCTGTCAAGGGACATGGCATTGGCTGTTCTCTTTTGAGTCAGTCAAGGTTGTTTTGAATATCCTGAGGTTCAGCCAACTCACAGAGCCAACAACCTTTCTGAGGGCCCTTCTGTGACAGGCACTGTTCTCGGCCCTGTCCTAGGCCCTGCATGCACAGCAATGAAAGAAAGAGAACAACATCCTTGTCCTCGTATAGCTTATTTTCTAGTGTAAATGGTGGGGAGAGCCTGTCTTTTACACAATCAATCCATAGTTTTGTAACATTTTAGAAAGTGAAGAGAAATACTGAAGGAAACATACACGAGTTAGGGACTAGCTGGACTAGGGTGTGGGAATACACATTTTTCCCCTCACAGACGCATTTGATATTTTTATGACATAATTTTTATTGATAATCTATGTGTTATAAAAGTCACTCTTTTGAAGTGCATAATTCATTGCCACTATCCAGAATATTTTCATCAGCCCCCAAACAAACCCCATTCCCACTTGCGGTCAACTATCCATTCTGTCTCCCCTACCTCTCAGGAATCATAAATGTCTTTTCTAGACTTTTTTTGTTCATTGAAATCATATAAAGTTTACTGTGCTTCTCTCACTTTCATCATGTTTTCAAAATTCTTCTGTTCTGTCATTTTGATGGTGCTATAATAGTCCACTTTTTACAAACCATATTTTATCCTTTCATCAATTGTTGGACATATGGATTGATGCTGCCTTTGGTAATTAGAAATAAGTCTTGTAAGAAAATTCATGCATAAGTTTTTACATGGCCATATGTTTTTAGTTTTCTTGGGCATGTACCTAGGAACAGAACTGCTAGGTCAAATGTTAATTCCATGTTTAACTTTTTTTGTGGAACTGTCTATTTTATAAAGAAATAGCAACATTTCATAATTCCAGCTGTAACATATCAAAGTCATTTTCTCCACATTTTCATCAACACTTATTGTCCATCTATATTGTCCACCCTATATTGCCCAATATAGGGTGGTTTCTCATTTAAGTTGTGCTTTGCATTTTCCTAATGACTAACAATGTTGAGCATTTTTCAGGTGCTATTGTAATTGAAAATGTTTTCCTAATTTCATTTTTGAGTCATTCATTCATAGTATATAGAAGTGAAGTGGAACTTACTCTTTAGCTCTAAAAAGTTTTCATGGACTCCTTAGGACTTTCTGTATACAACAAAATCATGTCTTTTGCAAACAGAAAAAAATTTACTTTTTTCCCTCTTTCCAATGTATCCAGATGCCTTTTATTTCTATTCTTGTCTTATTTTCCTGGTTCAAACTTCTAGCACAAAGTTGAATAGAAATGGTGATTTGGGCATCCTTGTCTTATTTGTGACCTCTGCACACAGCAGGGAATGCAATTTTAAATCCAATTGTCAGCGAATATTTACATAAAGAAGTGGCATTTGAATACAGTTCTGAAGGAAATGAAGGAGCCACATAGGCAGCTATCTGGAGGGAAAATATTCCAGGAAAAATGTCTAGGTTGAAGACAGAGATTTAGGAGTCACTGATATAGAGATGTTATTTGAAGCCAGAAGGTAAATGAGATCACCAAGGGAGTGAGAATAGAGGGAGAAAGGAGAGAAGAAAATCAAGAAATGAGCCCTGGGCACACTGATAATAGGATACCAGTGAGAACAGGGGTTTCCAGCAAGGAGATAAGAGGGAAAGAAGCACTGTAGTAGTGGACAGATGCTTGCTGAAAGTTAACTGGCGGAGGAAGCACCCACTCTTTGAACGCTTCACGTATTTTGAGTAGCTGTGCGAGCTTTGGAGACAGACAATATCGGGGTGATGGGGACGTGGTTTCCTTCACCTATGCGATGCTGAGGGGCTGGGCTCCAGGTGACAGGGGGGCATCTCAGGGGCAACTGACAGCCTTTTCATGCACCTCCTCATGCTGGGCTCCTGTGTGCTCAGAGGTTCGCCCTGGTCCCACAGTAGTTTTGAGCTGCTAATCAAGTGTGCCAGATTTTCAGCTTCTGGTTTGCAAACGCAGATCCTGTCAGTTTTATCCCATTGGAGCAAGAGTTAATTAAAGCAAGATTAAAATGTTAATAATTTGGGGGGCAATGTGGTGAAAGCTCGGATTCTCTGGAGGCTGAATAAGAAAGTTTTTCATGGAAACTGAAAGCATGAGGCAATGAAAAAAAATCCATTGTCAGGCGAGTCTAATTTCAGGACAGAATATTTGCTTTTGAGAACAATTATGGTCTTTCTCATTTGAAAAGAAGTTAATGATAGGCTGTAGCTCAGAGAGTGTGCAGCCTGATATAGTCACAAACACAGGACCAAGTATGGCCCAGGGATTTGGAGAATGAAATGGCAGCTCTCAGAGCTGTTTTCGCAGTATAGGAGGCATTATCCATGTCACTTGTCATGATTCCTCACACGTTAGAGGGGTCCAACATTTATATGAAATAAAATAATAAAACACCTGGCTCTTTGACTCCCTGCACAACCTCACTGAGATCACCAGAAGATTTTCTTTGCAGACACATAGGAAGTGGAATCTGCTTGTTGGCCAGAACAGCCCCTGATCCTGCTCTGGAGGCCAGCCTCAGCAGTCGTTTGCGCTGTCCTTAATTAAGGCTTCCCAGGCACTCTGAAGGAAGCTAGGGTCTCATTCCTGCTCTTGCTATAAACATCAGGCTTCCATTTCTGGAATCGTCGACCCAGCTCTGGGATTAACTGCCCAACAGTGCAGTGCACTTGGCATCCATTCACTGGGAATATGTGTCCACACAGGTGCCACGCTCATGAGACATGGTCAACCAATCTGCAACCAGCCTCTGGGACTTTGCAGCCCAGAACATACTGTTTAAAGAACACACATTCTTACATCTATTCCCTACTACCAAGGCAAAGTGGAGAAGCCTGCCCACCTTGGCTCCTCTGCCATTTTTGAATATACTTTTTAAACCTTTTTTTCCCCTCAAGACACATTATCTTGAAATTATTTGATGGGACAAGTATTGTGCTTGTCCCTATTTTGTTCATGCCACCTGCCTTTGTATTTCTTCCTGGAAGCTATGTCCAAAAGAAAAGGCAGAGCCTAGCAAGATCCAATGAGCTGTTGGCCTCCACCCTTTTGTGCTGTTACCCTGAGCTCTGCTTCTGTGGGGTTGTGTTTTTCTCATCATTTTTCTTCTTTTCCTGAGCATGGTTTAGGTAGCATGCCCTTCCACTGATGGGTTTTGGCCCTGCACTTAGTGTTCAAGTGATTAATAGTTGATGTTGGGAAAGATGTTTAGAGACCTAGATAAGACTTTGAGAGCCTCAGGTAACTCTGAGGACTCCAAAAATCTAGGAAGAGAAATTTGTAGACAGACTTTGTATTCAGAGGCATGCAGATCTACTATTCATGAGTAATTGTCTTATGTTTACCTTTCTTTATCCCACTTCCTGTCAAATTTCCTAATCCCTAACATAGTTTCAGATACTTATACAGGGGCTGAATCGCATCAACTTCCACCTTCTTTGCCCTTCAATGTATTTTTTTTTTTTTTTTTTGCTATAGTCTAAGATTTGAACAACCAAACTTGTGACTAGCACAGAATGTTAAATGGCCAATGACTATCTCAGGCTAACCAGAAGACAGCAGCCATTGAAAAGATCTCATACCGAGTTTTGGTGGAGTACTAACTGAAGACATTGAAAGGTCAAGTTGGGTAATCTAATGAGCCCTCTCAAGACCACACATATCTTGAATGGGCCTAAGAAGATGCTCTAGAGATCTTAGAGTAGGTTCAGAATTATCACTCTGCAGTGTGAAACAAGCCCTCCTGATTATATTCAATGGGAAATTGAATGCACAATTGTTTTCCGTATCTGAATAGGCCTTGTTCTCTGTCTGCCATGAGAGACAATGCACTTCCTGTGCAAACAATGGCCCGTGATGAAGGGTGTTTGTCAAAGGGAAAGTTAAGACTCAGGAGAATCAAAAATAATCTTCCCAATGCAGATCTTTCCCTGAGAGAGTTGATAACTGTCTGTCTTATTTGAGGTTTGGGGAGAGGTCTGGTCTTCTCAGTAGGACAGAAACCAATCCTGTGTGTTAAGCAGGAATAGCCATACGCAGATCATTTTACCAAAGGCTTTAGCTGCTACAGGATAAATGAATCTTTATACACATTAATACGAATATGATGGTGAAGCATGCGACTGATGCACACATGCGAGAAGGGGCTAGCAGGGCCAAGCTTTCCTATATGGATTTTTCTGGCCCAGGAAAATTCACAGACACTTCGATCTGATTTAGTTCTAGAATCTTTTGAGTGTGGTGAGAGCAAGCAACAACAATATCCAGGGATGAATGCCCCAAACACTTCAGAGTGCGCTGGAGTCTACTTTCTGTTTTGATTCCGGGTTATTTTATGACAATGCCCACCATTTCACCAACTTTTCCCTTAAAGCTCTCTGTAAGGTTAGAAGATTTTAGGAAATGCTGTATGGAAACTCCTAGATTCTTGCTCTGAGACATAGTGAAGTTTCAGTGTTCATTACTGCATCCAAGAAGTTTGGATAATTCTCCAATTGTTTTCAAAATACTTCTTCACGTTGAATTTATTTGTTCATATCCTGTCTATTCCTGAAGTTTCCAAATAGTGTATATTTCCAATCAATTTGGATTTAACAGCAAAGACTTATATTCAATTGAAACTTCAGTATCTTACCGAATTTCTTTTTATTATGAGTCATAGACTACTAAATAAGATTTGGACTCAATACAGATCTTTTGGCTAAACTCTTTACACCTACATACAGAGAGAATTGCCCACATATCCCAGAATTAAAACCAGTCTTTGATTCCTGACAAACAGTTCTTTCAAAGCCAAGGTTAATCCATTTTCAATGGCCTTTGATGTGAACACTCCTAAGTGGCTTTAAAAATGTATTTCCCTTCATTCCCTCTTAGTCATCTCAGGTTAGGGTAATTTACCTTGAAGCCCTGGTTTCCAGCAAGAGTATAGGGGATTCCAGAAGGGCCTAGAAGCTTTAGTTAGGATTCTAAAAATTCAGATACTCTCTGGAGTTTTTTTTTTGTCTGTTTGTTTCTTTAGATTAAAAAAACAAAAAGCAGAACAAAACAAAAACCAGACACATAAAAAAATCTATAGCACATCCATGTACTTACTTGTGAAATCTATGTTGATAAATTTGTGATTACCAAAGTTCAAATTATCTTAAAATAATGTTGTGATTCATAGGATACTTTAAATAAAATTTATAAATCAGTATTAAAATCCAGAGGCAAATGGCTACATTTTCTGACATTTTAAAGGTGTCCCACTCCCCAGAAAAGCTGGCATCTGTGTTCGGAAGGACAAGGTTGCTGGTTGCAGTGTGGCAGCAGATACTGGGTCTCCGGGGGTGCTACTTTGATGGTGAGGAAACAGCACTCTGTGCTACCTACCGTTCGGTATAACAGGTGCTGTTCCCATATTGATTCAGTAGTGCCCTTATACAAGTGTTCTTCACCCCACACTTTTCTTAATGGTTTCCTTCCACAACCATGATGAATGATAACTTCTGTGGGCCATGTTACATGTGTTAGTTAGGTTTTTGTTGCTGTGACCAAAATACCTGACAAAAACAACTTCAAGGAGGAGAAATTTATTTGAGACTCATAGTTTCAGAGGTTCAGTACAACATGGTTGGCAGGCTCCATTGTTCTGGGCCCTAGATAAGGTAGAACATCATGGCAGAAGGGAGTGGCAGAAGACAGTTCAGGGTATGGCAGCCAGGAAGTATAGAGAAAGAAGCATGAGGAGGGGTCAGAAAGGTAGACAAGACACAATCCCCAAGTGCCTAGGCCCCAGGGACCTGCTTCTTCTAGCCATGCCCCTCCTTCCTGTACTTACCGTCCAGTGCAATTGTCCTTTCAAATTATTAAGCCATCAGTGGATTAATCCAATAATCAGGTTATTTCTTCAAAAGTCTAATCATTTCACTTCCCACATTAACACAGGAACTTTTTGGGAGACTTCATGAAAACCATAGCTTTATGTATTGGCTAAATCACTAGCCTTTCTTATGCAATAACCAGTCCATCTGTTGGGAGCTTTACCTTGTTCATGGCAGTTCAAACTGCTCCTGGCTGCAAGATACGTAATAAGGTTAATGCTTTTGAAAGTATAGCTTGATTACAGACTGTGGCCATTTTATTGTATCCACAAGTGTTAATTGTGCTCGCCATGGGGATCCAAAGAGGGAATGCCTGTCACATTGCATGATGAGAAATAAAGTGCTAAGCGTATGTAATCCTTTTTATTAATGTGCAGGCGTAACACTTGCTTCATAATCTGAAAACATAAAATCTGGCTGATGGGGTGCATAGAATTGACAACATAAATGTGTTGGCATTGGTTGTGCAAGGAGAGTGGGAGGAAAAGAGGAGTGAGGCCATTCCAGGCTGGGTTTGTTGGGAATGTCTTTAGGCAATAAATGAAACAATAGACGGGACTTGGAAGATGGGAAATGGAAGTCAGGGAAGGGCTTTCTGTGCTCAGCAGTGCACTTGGAACTTAATTTTCATATTAGTTCTATAAGGCAAGAAATAATTACTACCAATTTACGATGATAAAAGTGAGCACTAGAAATTAAGTGGCGTGGATGCAAAGGTTACACAGGTTAAAACAATTGCTGAGCCAGGGCTCAAATACAGAACTGACTCCAAAGTGCATTAAGAAAAAAAGTTTAACTGTCAATCAGGAAGGTAGAATTTAAGTATTCTTTTTCTCTCTTTCATTACACATCCTCATTTGTCAGTCACATAAAAGAGCCAGTGAAATATATATGCAAATAGAGATCCTAGAAATCATCATGAACATGGGATTCTGCAGAAAGCATTTAGATCAGTTGAGGTTTAACCAGAGAAGCAGAACAAGTTGAACCAGTAGGAGATTAACAGCTCTATCAATCTATCACGTGTCATCTGTTGTCTTGGATCATCTATCATGTATTTACCTGTTTATCTATCATTTATCTATTATCAGTTATCCATATATGGAACCAGTACAGGGAATTGGCTTTGTAATTGTGGTGGCTGGCTAAGAAGTCCTCATGAGACTGTCCCTACCTCTCACAAGGATTGGAGCATGAGGTCCACAGGGAAGGGAAGGGAAGACAGAAAGGGAAGATCATGAGCAGGCTCAAAGCCCTGCTTCCAGCTGACACCCTACAAGCATAAACTGGATCCCACAGTGATGGGCTGAAACCTGCCTCTGCCTTTTGTGAGGCAAGCATCCTGCAGAGACCAGGGCCAATTGTCACAGACCTAACACATACTCTTGATCCCAATGACACTTCCTTTCAGAGAGGCAAATCAGCACATCAGTAACAATGTTTGTGTGTGCTAAAAAAATGACTACTACCTTCTTTCTCAAACTTCCCCAGAATCTTCCTTGTGACTCATTATATCCAGACACACACAATAAAGGGAATTCTGGGAAATGGAAATGTAGTCTAGCCTAACTGACACATCACAACGCCATCACACCTTCCTTTTCCTAAACAGAACACTTCTCATTCTCATAACGTGCCATGAGCTTACTACTCAGAAGTAGATATTCTAGTACAAAGGCAAGCTAATATGTTGGGGGATCATTCATTTTAGACAATTCATCTTAGTAGTTTTAGGGCAGAAAAGGTCAGAGTCATCATTTACACAAATGAAGACATTGCAATCTATGAGAGACAGTTTTCAATTACTACTCTAATCACAGAAGAAAGAATAAAAGAGGAATTATGAGACTTGTGCCATTTGATTTGTCTGATAGGCTAAGACTCCGGCTCCTGGCCATTACCCACTTAACTTGGCCCATAGAGAAGCAATGGCAATGAACTTTTTGATGACTTGCTTGCATGCTTTGGGCTAGAAAGATAGATTTAAAATTTTATCTCAAGTCCTCCCTTTCCTCAGAAGACATTGACCATGACTTTTCCCAAGCCCTAGTACATGAAGAACTAGAGTATTATCCAAGACAGAGACAGAGAAATCAAAGTGTAAAACTGACCCCGGTATTCCACTGTAGTATGTACATATCAAGCCAGCATATATATAAATAGTGTTAAATATGAGGTTGCAAAACAAAATAATGTATGTGCCACTTGAATTCTTCAGTATGATGTATCATACTGATACAATTTTAAATCTAGTCTAATGCTAACGTATCTTTGAATCTCTAATCATGAATTTTCACTGGATTTTATTTAAATCATTCATTCACTCTCCCTACAATCATCTTGGAGTAGTTTCTGGTCAGAAATCTCTATTGCTGGGGCTAAAAGTACAAGAATGATCAAGATGTGATTGATACCAATTGGCAAGAAACTCAGCCTAATTTGGAAAGTTAAAACATAAAACAAAAATAAGTGCTTTTATTAGGAAATTAGAAAACTGCTTTAGGGTATCATGAGTGGGGGTATTCCTTTGCAATTGAGGGAAGGTCAGAGAAGCCATCTGAGCTAGGCCTTGAACATTGGATTCCTGGGGACAGACACTTTGTGCATTGTTCAATCTAACTGTCTAGTTTAAGAGACCAGGTGAAGATAGAAGATATGAAATTTTAAAAGGGTACTTAACTCTTGATTTTTCAATTTATCCTTTCATTACAATGATTGGGACTTTAAGTATTTACAATTAAAGTTAATGAACATTTTATTGCTCATGACAGTTCACAGCAAATTAGACTTTTGCTTTCTTTTCAAAGTAGACGAAAGCCCCGGGCAACCTCTCCCGGAATCCAGAGCTGTGCAGCGCTAGGCTCCACTGAACACTTTGTGGGGATGAAATTTTGAGTGGGGCCTCTGCAGGGAGGTTTCTGATGTGAAATGTGCAAAGTCTACTTGGAGGCAGAATTCTGAGAACAACCTGGTAGAGATGAGGGAACCAGAGAAGGCATGGTCACCTCCCTGTGACAGTCAGAGAACTGAGTGGATGTGGGCTTCATCTTCTGATGTGACATTGGAGGAGGGTTTGAATTCCAGTCCCTGCCCTTACCTGCTGACACTCCCTCTTCCCAGGCTCTTCTCTATCTCTGAGGGTGAGCCCCTCCTGTGTATGTGGGGAGGTAGATGTGGAAGGATACATGTGTATTTTTATTGTTTTCAAAGGGACTTTCAATAATATACTACAGTTGTATCATCCTGGGCTTTTGTAGTAACGAGTAGGATTGGGGTCCTTCCTGTTTCTCTGTAGAGGTGTGGTAGTTCTGATCTGGGGTCCTATTGCTCAATGTCACAGTCGCAGAATGACTGTGCTTTTTGGGATCCCCAGTCTGGGCTGCAGTATCCTCCTCTATAAAACAAGGCAGCTGAACCAGCACAATTTTTTCAAAGCTTCTGGGCTCCTGTAGACCTCACACCTCTAGCCCCAACAAGAACAGCTCAGATGTTTACATTTTCATGAACATTTCCGTTAAAAAGGACTCCTAGAGCTAAAAATGTTTAAGTACACCCTATTGAATGCTCTCCAAGGGTCCCTCGAGTCTCAAATTCCATGACTGCATTCATCACAAATCAACTGCAGTGACTCCTAAGTCTACCTCAGCCCCATCAGACCATCTGCTGGACTTTCTCAGTAGAATATTAACAGGACTATTTCTTTGCATGCATGCTCTTCTTGTCCTCCATAAATAGATGCTGACATCCTTCCTGGCTGCTAGTTCTATGTGTGTTCAGAACAAGGCCTGCACAGTAAGGAAGGGCTGGTGAAGGAGCTTTTGCAACACAAAATGCTGCATGTAGGATTTGTTTCAGTGATAACAACCAGGCAAATGAGCTTGGTGCTGGACTCAACTTTGACCACACTGAGCTAGTCACTGTCTAATGGGCAGATCCCGATCCAGGTGCCCGCTTCTGCTCTAGTCCCATGCCGCAGCTTCCTACTGCAGAAGTCTACTCACACATCGGCCCCACAATTTCCATTCTCTGCAGCACAGATCCCCACAAAGAATTTATTACCTTAACTTAAAGCTGATTCTTTTCTCTGACTTCATGGTCAGGTGAAAGAACCAGCCTTATCATCTTCCCTTCATTTCAAATACCTGTCCATTGCCTAGATTCTTACAAGTCTCTATTGTATGACTTCTTGCTTCCACCTCTCTTTTGCCTTTACCACCTTTGTCTAGTTCAAGTTCTCATCATCTGCCAGCTATCACGAACACACAAAGGATCTTCAGACTCTGTTCTCCCTCTACTCCAACCCCTCATGGCCAGTGCTTGGGACCAATGTTTCTGAAGAACAAGGTGGGGTGTCGTTGCCATGAGGCAGCACTCCCAACGCTCCGCATTAAATGCATGGTCTTGCATTCTAAGGCTCCCTTCATCCCTCCTCTCCACAACAGGACCTCAACTGGTGTTTGTGAATAAGAATCCTCTTATTGTCACCTCACTGATGGACTTTCTCTTCCCTAAATCAAAATGATTTCTGCCACTGTACTACTTAGCTGTTGTCACTGGAACCCATCTCAGCTCATCCTCAAGAGCCTGAGCAAGCCCCTCCCCCACCTTGTGAAACTTTCCCAAAACCATCCAAGATCTAATGACATCCATGCCTGTGTCCTTCCACATGTCAGTTCACTGGGCACTGTGGGGTTCTGCTCCTTGGTGGCCTTTTGTTTTGTTTTCTGGTTATCTTTCTTTCTATGGTGTCTAAGTTGGAAGCTCACAGAGGGTGGGGACCTGGAGAGAGTTTTCTTGTATCTGTTTCACGAACAACCAGACAAACACCTTCTCTACCCCTAGACATCTAAGATTTATAAAAATAATAAAAATAAAAAATAAATTAGGGTAATTATTAATATATATCAATGAACTAATATAAAATAGTAATAATTAGAAAGATACTGAAGGACAGCAGAACCCATGCAGCAACTGTGCTGTATTCAAACTCTTATGTTAACTGACCATGATAAATAGCTCCAACTGTTTTTGCTTTTTCTTTATTTTAGTCAGCACATTTTCTGAGAAAGTCGAGATCAGTAGCCAAATGACCCATTCTGGTATTATCCTAGGACTTATCATTTTGAGTTTCTTTTTAATTAGAGCAGAGAAGTTACAGATGTAACATTTTTGTATGTTTTTACAAAATTCACACTTTGCTCACTATAATTTATGTTTTCCTTGGTAACCGTTAAAACATTTTAAGGGTTAGCCTAGAAATAGCAGAATCAGGGGAAACACCTTTTCTAAACCTTTCTTACTTGTGTCATTAATCAAAAGAAACACACCTAGTAACCCAGCCTGTCAGATTCACTCACAAAAGTTGCAATTTATCACCAAACCATTCCTGCCCCTTGAACCTGGTAGCTGATTGGGTAATGAGTAAATTACACACCTCCAGTTATTACTCTGACTTAGAATTTTTCAGCTTCTATTTTCTGTCAGTAAATGGAACTAAACTGCATGTGTTTTGGCTTGAGTACACAATGAATCAGAATTAATGAAATGTCATATCCATTAAAGCAAACTCAGAAAATTGCATGCAAATATGGATAAGAAGGCTCTTAGTTCTAACTTTGCAGCTGCAAGCAGAACTAGGGCAGCCATTGCGCGGAGACCTTTTCATAGGTCCTCCTTCCTGCTGCCATTCTGAGGACTTGGCCTGTCCTAAGAGTTTCTGAAAAGGAACCAAGGCCTTCTTGCAAAGTACCCACAGGGGAATGCCTACCTACTAACAGCCTTGGTTTAAAATGAATACTACTTTAACTCAACTTCTGAGACCTCTCTCTGTGGGAAGCCAATGACGCTGCCTGCCACTTCCTGCCATTGTGTCATTGAACCTAGAAATGGGCTGAAAAAAACAGGACTACAGGCTGGCAACAGGGTTTCCTGATTTGGGTTTCTGTAATACACAAGATCAGTTTCCATGCTTAACATGCTTGCCATTATAAGCTTGTAGGGTAAAATATTTACTCTCCTCTGCTTCTGGTACCTGACTCTCAATATGAAAGTGATTATCAGTCTAAAGTAGTGACGTGAGTGCTTGATACAGCAGCACATATACTAAAATTGGATGATACAGAGAAGATTAGGATGGCCCCTGAGCAAGGATGACACACAAATTCATGAAGCAGTCCATATTTTTAACCCCAAAAGCTCCATCAGAAGACTTCTAGAGCTCATAAATGGATTTGGCAAAGTGGCAGGATACAAGATCAATACCCAGAAATCAATAGCTTTGCTATACTCCAATGGTAATTTGGCTGAAGAAGAAATCAGGAAATCCATCTCATTCCTAATAACTTCAAAAAGAATAAAATACTTGGTAATTAATCTAACAAAGGAAGTAAAAACCTCTATAAGGACCTGAGAACCTCTATAAGGACCCAAAAAAGACCTGAGAAGATGGAAACACTTTCTGTGTTCTTGGTTAGACAAAATCAATATAAATAAAATGGCCATGCTGATGAAAGCACTGTACAGATTCAACACAATCCCCATGAAGATACCAATGTCATTTTTCACAGATATAGAAAAATAAATTCTCAAATTCATTTGGAACAATAAAAAACCCAGAATAGAGAAAGCATTACTAAGAAGAAGAAAAGTAAGACACAGGAGGTATCCCAATACCTGACCTGAAATTATACTATAGAGCTGTAGTAACAAAAATAGTGTGGTACTGGTATAAAACTAAGCATGAAAACCAGTGGGATAGAATAGAAGATACTGAGACAAACCCGTGAATCTTTAACCATCTGGTATTTGACAAAGGGGGCAAAATATAGGTTGGAGAAAACATAGTTTGTTCAACAAATGGTGCTAGACAAACTGGACAGCCATATGGAGACACTGCAATTAGATCCTTATCTCTCCGCACAAAAATCAAATTGAAACGGATCAATGATTTAGGAATTAAACAGCAACATTATGACTGTTAGAAGAAAAAATAGGATCAATATTCTAGCATACTGGAGTAGGCACCACCTTCCTTAACAAGACTTCCATCGTGAAAGAATTAAAGGCAAGAATTAATGAGTGGGATGCCATTAAACTAAGAGGCTTCTGCACAGCTAAGGAATTAGTAAGAGCGTTAAGAGAGAACCTACACAATGGGAGAAAATCATGGCCTGCTACCTCTCTGATAGGGAGCAATATCCAGAATACAAAGAACTCAAAAAACTTAACACCAAAACCACAAACACTCCAATCAATAAATGGGCAAGGAACTAAACAGAAATTTTTCAACAGAGGAAGTTCAAAAAATCTAAAAGATGTCAGCCCTGGAAAAAAAAATCTAAAAGATATATGAGAAAGTGTTCTACATCACTAGAAATCAGAAATGCCAATTAAAGAAACATTAAGATTTTCTTCCTCCAGTCAGAATAGCAAAGATGAAGAATACAAACTATAACAGATGCTGGAGTGGTTGTGGAGAGATAGGAACACTAACACACTGTTGGTGGACTACAGATTGGTACAGCCATTCTGGAAATCAGTAAGGAGACTCCACAAAAAGTTAGGAATGGAACCACCTTACGACACAGTTACTTACCCTACTCCTGGGTATTGTCCCAGAAGAGCTAGAATCAGTTTATTACAGAGATACTGCTACATCAATATTTATAGCAGCTCAGTTTACAATAGCTAAATTATGGAATTAATCCAGATGCCCCTCACTGGATGGATGGATCCAAAAACTCTGGTATATATACAATGGAGTTCTACTCAGCTATTAGAAAGAACAATATCATGGCTTTTACAGATAAATGGCTGGAAATGGAAAAAATCAAGCTGAGCAAACCAAGCCAAACCCAGAGATTTAAGGGTCAGATGCTTTGTCTCACTTGCATGAGCTAAATTAAAACCAAGGATATGGTGAAAGTAAGAAAAGTTTGTTTATTAGACACACCAAGTTCTAAGTATAACATAATCTGGGGAAACTACAGCTATGAAGGGGAGGGTTAAGAGTGTGGAGAGAGGAGAGAGGGAAGGTGGAGAGGGAGGTGATCAATTCTGAAGGGTATTCTTGACTCCCTAGAGAAGCCAAATAATATTCATACAGGCATTTTAAAGTTGAAAATTCAAAAATTAATATCCATGTATATGGATGTTTACTTATGTAATGGGGAGCTGGGGAGAAGCTGTATAAGGATGGAGCTCAAGTTACTTAGTCATTATGTATGCATATATAAATGTGTAATAATGAATTCCTCCAATGTATAAGAACATGCTGAACTAATAAAAGTTTAAAAATCATATAAAAAATAAAGTGATGCTGTGAGATGCTTTAGGAAAAGAAAGAGCAAACCATTGTCTCCCCAGACCCTTCCAGACCTTCAAATGCCTTGTAGGTGATAAACAATATGAAATGCCAATATCCTGCAATACTATCCCTGCTACTTACAGTTGATATCATATCTACCCATGTGCATCACAGATCCAGGCAGATTGATAAAGGAGTGGCAGACATGTTGTTCTATAGAAATTTAAAAGTTCCTTAAACAGCTAAACACAGAGGATCAGAGGTCACCTCAATCATGGACTAGCAGGCTCTGGATTTCACAGTTTCAAGGGTTTAGATTAGGTCTTACAGAGAGATGGGATTCCATTCCTATGGAATTCCACAGGATACAGGAAGCCATGAGCAGAAAATTCTGTTCCTAGATTATCAGGGAATTGTAGAAAGCCATGTAGGAGAAGATGCTTAGCAATGAAGTGGAGATCATTCTAGAGACCAGAACCTCAGGCCAGGCCCTGTCAGTCTTTCCAAGTTAGTACAAAGTAATGAATTTTAGTCCTCTCCCAAGAATGTCCGCGTTCTCAACAAGCAGAAAGCTGTGGGATTTGGGGGGAAGGGGAAGGTCCAAGTCTGTAGCAATTCCATCTGTCTTCCCAGTCTCACCCCTCTGCTTCATAGCTTTTGAGTCAAATTGATAAATGAGTGTCAACCCTTTAACTGTGTAGCAAGTGAAAGAGTGTCCCAAACAACCAAATGCAGAGAACCATATGCCACCTCACTGTTGACCTTTCCTGACCCAGTCTTCACCAGAAGCTATGCCCCATTTGAATTTTGGCTCTTACTGCAGTGAGACAGTGCACAAATGGAAGAGGGGTAGGAGGGAACCCCTGAGCCCAAGTGGGAAAAACCTTGAGAGCCAGGGCTCCACTCTTGCCTCTGGGTTCTTGTGAAGGTGTCAAGGCCATGGGTGTTTGTGGCATTTGGTTTTTAATGTATTCTTAAGGCAGAGGTGGTGAGTAATGCGAATGACAGGGATCTTTTGGAATAATTTTGTCCTGAGAAATTAACTGAGTAAATAACAGTTTATCGCTCCCTATCTGTTACATTACTCTCTCTCAATCCTCCTTACTCTGGAAGACAAAGGAAGCATAAAGAAAAAGCACGGATGGACCACCAAGCATCATAGGGCAGGAGCCCAGAGGAGGTGGAAGGCAGGTGTGGGCCAGGCAGCCTGGCTGCCAGTGCTGATGTTGTGGTAGGTGTTCCTTTTGGAAAGTCAAAGCCTCTCGTGTGACCTCTGAAAACAGTGGAGAATGGATAAGAGATCTTTGAGAATCTCCCTAGCTCAGAATCTGGTTCTGTCCAGCTTTGAAGCCGGTCAAGAGTTTTCTCTTATTTTTTTCCTTCCAGGAACGTGTGCATCTCTCTTTTCTGCATTGCTGGTGCTTCGTGCCCTTCCTTGGCCTTCCTCCTGAGGCTTCCTGACATCCCACAGCTGCCCTGCTTTGTCCCCGACACACCAGGATACAGCAGCCGGCAGGAGCCAGAGCCCAATCAGTATTTGATAAAGATAAATCTGTGCTCAGAACTGAAACAGATGTTTAGCCAATTAAGAAACAAAACCCTCTGTTGAAGTAGTTTAGCTTCCATCTGAGGACTTTGGATTTTGCTATAAAAAATATTTATTTCTTAAAACATGCTTTGCAGCATCTATCAAAGCAAGGTAAGAAGTTAGGTCATTTGCTCTAGAGAACTCCAGTGTAATGTGGTATCTGCAGAATTATTATTCACAAAATGTTGATGTTCTACAATGGCAGGCACCTTAAGGATGGCCCTCTCACTCAACATAGGAATGCTCTTTAGTCTGGCCAGCCTGGAGTGTGGCACCGGGACCAGTAGCCTTGATTCTATTGGGAGCATATTGGTGATGGAGAACAGAAAGCCTGGCTCTAGATCTGCTGAGCCAGAACTCACATTTATAAATGCAAAGGGAAGATTTACATCCACATTAGGAGTGAGAAGTATCACGCCGCAACAGGCTGATTGATGAACAGTCTTAGCTTCAACAGTTCCAGACACTAGGTCGTCTGTGTTCTATCTGTGAGTAGCTCTAAGCATCAGGATGAACATCCTCAAAATAAGAACACCAGTGAGTATTTATTCACCTCTGACCTCCTCTAAATGCTTGGCAGCAAGTGTTGCCTCTTTAACCCTCACAACAGCCACGTGAAGTAGGTGCTGTTCTTATTCTCCAGAATCCTCATAATGCACCAAAGAAAGGGAATATTCTTGTTTGTCTCCTTTTATAAAGGAGAATGCTGAGACCAGAGTAACAGCGAAGCTCTGTCAAGGTCACATGAGTGGGGGTTGGAGAGTGAGTTCCCATCTAAGTAGCTTGGCTGCAGGGCCCAGAGCTAACCACTAGAGTGCCTGGCTCTTAATAGTGAACGGAAGTGTTCTTTTCTATTGCTCCAATCTGATTGTATTCTAGAAGTACAAAAAGAATTCTATTTTTTTCTCTATGAAAACTCTTAAATTGTTTTGAAATGACTTTCATGACGCTCTCTTAAATCCATTCTTCATGCAACTTAATGGCATGTCCTTCTCATGTTTATCAAACTCTAGTTTGTAACTGATGTATGGATTTCAGCATTGCACTCCAATCCTCAGCTACGTGATTTTGAGTAGGGAAAAGTTGAGAGATTACCTTCAACTGGTATTGAAACATCCTACTTTGAATAATGTAGTCTAGGCACCTAACTGAATGAATGTTTTTACTGAGCTGGCTGATATTGAATTAAATGTCTTCTTCACAAAGATTGTTATTAAGTCAAATCTCTTCAAGTCTATATTTGTGAAGATGTTTTTCGAACTCAGAAGCAAACCTGTAAAGCAAACCCCTCAGCATCTTATGCTTCTTCCCACACTGAGCTCGAGCAATATAGTCCAGCATCTTCCTCTGTTGGAGCGAGGGATGTTGGCACCCCACTGTCCAGGCCCGGGCTGAGAAAGGTAAACTTGATAGCGAGCCACGCTAAATTTCATCTTGTTAGCTGTTATCATTATTCATCCTGTCAAATTTTTTGAATTCTTGGTCCTATCACTCAGCATATTTGCTAGCTGGCCCATCCTTGTGTTACCTGAAAATTTGATCAACACACGCTCTGTTTTTATTATGCGATTTTCAGCTGAAAGTACTGAATGGGGCAAAGATGAAGGAAGCCCCTGGGATGGGACATGCTCCCAGAGACCTCCCCTGCAGGCTGACTTCAGATAATTAATCTGCACTTTTAGACAAAGCATTCAGTCTTCTTGCTATTGCATAGCTATTGTATAGCTCTTTTTGAAACCTATATGTCTCCATTTCCCCAGTAGAGAGTGCGAACCAGCACCCCATTTTAACTATCAACACCATCCAGTTACATGGCCTTGAATTATTGATGGAGGCAGCAACTGTTTCGCAGAAGGCACCTGGAATCAATATGAGAAATGATTGGGGTGCAAGCTCTGCCACTTTCATCCATGCACCTTCAGTTAGGGTGGATCAGACTGTTCTCTAGTAGGGATTTCATGTAGGGACTGGAATGTATCAAACTGTGGGAGCTGGTTAGACACTGTGGGAAAGGCTGTTTATTTCTATATGTTGCTAGAGCCTAAAGCAGTAGGGTAGTTGGTCGGGAGGAAAAGAAGAGTGTGAAATAGGGACAGCAAGGACAAAGTGGAAAGAGTGAGCTTGCTGGAGGGTGGGCTGGAGCCCAGGTGGGCTCTCTTTACCTCCACGGCTTCAGTTATGATGATGTGAGTGAGCTGGAGGAGCAGCTGGCTCCTTCATCACGGAGATTAACATGCACCCAGTCCAGGCCTGAGAACAAGAGGAGCAGCAAGCTTGGCCCCTGTCCCACAGACACCTGGTGAGCCAGGAGATCAGCGATGTGCATGGCCTACAACAGCCGTCCTGCAGGACCTTCTGAGCTCCTTCGTTCCGTCTGCCAGATCCTGTGTAAAATGTCCTCTTCGGCCATGCAAACCTGAAACCGTATTTGCACCACTGATTATGATCAGGTTATAGATGGTGTTTATAACCACCTTCTTCGGTTACCCATTCCAGACTTCTTTTGCTTCTAAAAGTGTCTCAGCTGATTGTGGTTCTTGACAGGTGATGTGACTCAAACCTTCATTCCTGAGGAGTATGGGTATTAATAGTCCCTGCCTGAATTGGGTTGTTGAGGTCTTCTGCTGACTTTAACTGCAGGACCTGGAAATGTAAGAGATGCCCCTCGGATGTTTTTTGAATTACATATGAATGCTTCCTTGCCTCCCATATCCAGTAAGAGCAACTCTGTATCCTCTTGAGAACATCAGTCATCCCAGTTAGGACAGTGACTTCCTTCTCTATCCCTTGAATCCATGCCCCAGAAGTCCAAAGTGCTAGGGGTCTGTCAGTTTCCTGTTAAAGCACAGTATATTGTGCCCCTTGGTGGAATTGGTGCTCCCTTGAGAGCTAGGTCTTATAGACCAGAGCAGTCAAAGCTGCGCATAAAGCAGAATTTTCTCCTGTGTATCACTATGCATGGCTATTGGAGAAACCATTCCTATTCTCAAAACCCTGGATTCCAGGACCTGTGAATTCTGGCCATGGAAGAAAGATCACCACATCTTACTTGCTGTTTTAGGCCACAGAATTTTCCCAGAGAATTTCAGAAAGTAGTGCCATCACCAAAGATCTGAAGAATATAAGATTTGATTTCTACCCATTCTTTCTTCAACTTGTCTGGGACAGATTGATCTTAGAGAATGATAGTGGATTATCACAAACTCATTGAGGTGGTGACTCCAAATGCAGCTGCTGTTCCAGATGTGGTTTTCTTGCTAAAGCAAATGAACATATTCCCTGGCACTGAGCGTGTAGGTGTCACGCTGGCAAGGACTGTTGTTTAAATGTATTGTAGTAAAGGCCTGTAGAAGTTGTTTGGCTTTCACCTGGCGGGATCAAAAGTACACCTTCACTGTGCCACCTCAGGCAATGTCAAGTCATTGGTTCATTACGTTAGTGACATTATACTGTTTGAACCTATCAAGGTGGATGCAGCAATGATCCAAGGTACATTGATAAGGAAGTTGTGTACCAGAGGGTGAGTAGTAAATCACACCTGCAAGAAGACTTTAGGTCATTGCCTGCACCTTGGGAGCCAGATGGTAAATCCTCTAAATACCTGGAGAGCATTTTCTTCCAGTCTATGTATCTCCATTTTCTAGAGAGTACCATCTGGTTACTCCATTACAACTGCCACCACATCCTCGTTACACAGCCCTGATCTATTACAAGGGAGGTGACTGTGGCATAGTAGAAATACCTAGATCAGTATTAGAAAGGAGCTAGGCTTGTGCCATAGTTTTCTTATTTATGCCTAAGTGTTTCCTTGGGCAAATCAATTTCCTTAGCTTTAAAATGAGAACCACACAAATCCAACTCAAGGCTGCAATGAGGACTGTGTGTGGTGAGTATAGGAGAGGGGATTTGCATTTACAAAGCTTCTTTTCTGTTCAGACACTTTCTGAAATCGAGTGTGTTTAATCCCTGTGCATTTTATCACTTGTTAGCAGACGAGGAACAGAGGTTCTAAGAGGTCTAACTCACCCAGGCTCACAGATATTGGTGGAGCCAGGGTGTGAACTCAAGATGTTTTGCTTGCAAGTTTGTGTGTTTTTCCATGTGGCAGGTCCTCACTTTGCTGTGGTACCTCGTACACCCTTCTGTACCCACAGTGTGTAGTTCTAAGTTCTGTGCTGTGTTTTCACTCAAGAACAATTTAACCAATCTTCCCTTCCCAATTGCCTAGAAATCCTCATTTAACCATCTGCGGACTCTGCCTTTCATTCCTGTGATGAATCACTTTTTGTTCTTCTTTTTAGTTCCTCATTTTAAAAATTACCCTTCTGCATATCTATGGTTTACAAGGCAGTTTTACACATGCCCTCCCACTTAACGGTCTGTGGATAGAGGACCTTGTCCTCATCATATGTGTGAGAAACTGAGGCCTGGTGGATTAATGATACTTCAAAGCTCACAGAGCTGGTAAGTGGCAGAGCCTCTTTCCTCCAGCTTCAGGGCTTTCTCTCCTCTCTCACGGTGCTGCAAGAGGCTCTGAGCACCATTTAACTCCATAGCCAGGTTTCCCCGTCCCGCTTGGCATTGGACAGTTGCTCCCAGGAGTATGTGGGTGTGGCTAACGCTCAGGCGGTTCGCATAGGGTCATGCACAGCAAGACCTGAAATCTCTTGGGGAAACAATTTCTTACTTTTTATTTTTATTTTTTAGAAGGAACACAACACTAACAGCCAGAAGCATCAAAACTAAAAACAAAACAAAACAAAATCAAAAAACTAAAAACATTATCAAGCATGATTATAATGAAAATAGGATAATAAAAATGTTTCTTCTACTCACCAATGACTTACCTTATTTCAGACATTATTAAGCCAATCTCTGTCAACCTTTCTGCTTAAAAAAAAAAAAAAAAACTAGAAATCTTGACCAAAGAATGATAAATGGTTTTGAAATCTATCACTGAGTCAGTGAGGTTAGGATTCATCAAGGACCAAAACCTAAATGACAGAAGAAGTGCGAAGGCAGGAAACTCACTGAATACAGCCTTTTTTTTTTCCCCCTGAGGCTACTTGCTGACTCCTGGGGACCTTAAGTGTCAGTTTTTAAGACTAGGACAAGAGGTAAACAAGAGGCCACAGAGGTGGTGAGTTGAGTACAAGGCTGTTGTGTTTGAGTCTGTAACTCAGATGAGATTCTAAACTACTGCAGAAATTCTTATCAATTATGTTTATTTTTCTGTCTCCCCAACATCTGAGACTGTTCACATGCGACCGTTTGTCCTACTAAGTGTCAGCATCAAATGTTTTAATACAATAGAATATCACTGCTTTCTGCTTATGTTTGTATCTCTAATGCCTGGAACAGTATCTGGTCCAGAGTGGGTGCTGAGTAACTATTTGTTGATGAATAAAATCAATCTGGAGGGGTTGGGGATTTAGCTCAGCAGCAGAGTGCTTACCTAGCACATGCAAGGCCCGAGTTCGGTCCTCAGCCCTGAAAAAAAAAAAATCAATCTGGAAACCAACCATCAAAAGGTAAGTAGAACAACTGCCTGTAACTGGTTTTTGAAAAGCATCTAAACATCCCACAATAAAACAGTTCATAATGAAAATGAAAATTAAAGGAAACCTATAATTCCTTCCAGAAACAAAAGGGAGAAATAGGAAGTAAGGAGTGGTCTCTTGGCATTGCCCAGACAGCTGGAGAAATGTTGATTTCTGTGGTCTTTATTGCATCTCTCTTAGCTGTTCTTTTCCAGCTTAAAACTTCTTATTTTCATTCCCATCTGAATGACATAGATATTAAAAAATAAAAACTCATGTCTTTCCAATGTTTATATCCAACTGTAATTTCCTTGAGTGATACACAGGTTCACATTTATACGAGAAATATGGAATCCCAATTATGAGCCCTGTGATATGGAACTTAGAAGCCCTACTTTCAAGAGTTACCCAAGATTGTGACAATTCCTCACCACCCCTCGTCTTTCATATTTAATCAGATTTTGAGATTAGAGATGCAATTTCCTTTTGTGTCTAGAGAGGTTTATTAGAATGCTGCACACTATTGTTTCCACTCTGTTCCTCCCCACCCCTAGGTAATAGAACTAAAGTGTCTATCACACGATTGTTTATTAAAAATATAATTATTTACTTTCCTGATTTAATGAAGAAAAGCACTGTGAAGTCACAATGTATGCAGGTGTAAGTTTCAAAAATCGATAACTAAGGTGAAAATCGTATAAAGTGAAAACTATCCTTGAAAACCTTTTCTGCTACCCATAAATTAAAATAAGCCAGATTTAAATGTCCACCCTGGATAAATTTAAGTTTTCATGTATGCCAGGTAAAAGCCACTGAAGTAATAAAAGACAGAAATAAAAGAAAAGCACATGGATAGATGACTGTCTCTAACAACACTAGCACATTCATAGGAATGGCGGTGGGGTGGGTGGAGAATCGTAAAGTGCTTCTGCTCATCTGCAGGGATTATTGCATTCTGCTTTAGTGGTGCGACTCCATGTACTATGCATATGTGAATTTGTTTGAGGGACTGCACATTGCATCTCATGTAGGTATCTGGCCTATAGTCAGGGCTGAGGTCCATGCACCTGCCACTCCGTTATACATCTGGGATCATTGGGTACCAAACAGAGGTTCAGGTTTCAGGAAAAATCACTTATACTAAAATTGCACTTCCAGATTATAATCCTTCCTAGAAAAAGTATGATTGTAAGAGAGATGAGTGAACTTGTTGGGTCCTGGGAAAGAGTGTAAACTTCAGGTTGGGGATGTATATCAGTCAACTGTATGGAAGGCAGTGTAGCGTAACAAGGGTCTATTTGACCCAGACGTCCCTGTGGCAGTTTCTTCTTGGCCTGTGATTACAGTCTGGGTGTGCCAATTAATCCCAGAGGTAAGAGATTATCTCTTTGATCATCCTCCCTTATTCCCCACTCCTGAGAACAGGGCCCAGAGGTTTTACCTTGAAGATAGTGAAACTGGAGTTTAGTCTCCATGTATGTGCAGACCCTTTCAAGGTCTGGGAGGAATCAGCAGCACGATCAATGGTCACTTTTTAAATCTGAAAAATTCAGATATTTTAATGGCGATGGGATCAGACCACTCTTTCCCCCCAATTTCTCCAAACAGGTCCTGCTGATTTTTTGTAGGTGGAGCAGCTATAGACATTTTGGGAATCCACCTAAGGGAGACCTGACATTGAAACTGTGGTGAGTTGGGTTTCGTGGATGGTTACATCCTTGTAAAAGAAATCGGTAGCTGTTTCTGTGTTATAGGCATGGCTTCAAGGATGTGCTTGCCATCTGTTGAGATGACCAGCCTGATGTTGGCAGTGGGTGCAAGTCCAGAGACTGGGCTACCCTGTGAATTCCTCCTAGAGTGCCTAGTGCTGGATACTAGTGGCGAGAGTGGAGGAGAAATCTTCAGAGGAAAAAAACTGACTTACAATTCTCTTTCCTCCCTTGAAACAATATTGTGAAACTGTTGGCATACATAGCCAAAAATATAGTAAATTCACCGAGAAGTATGGTAGATGGTTGATTGATACAAATATTATGTTATTTGTCTAATTTTATAATGTTTATGCCGTCCGTTTTCTAAAATTTGCAAATTATATGTTGTCTTTATAAATATTCACTTTCATACAGAATTTGGTTTTTGTACCTCTGTATTTTGTTTCTTATTTGGCTACCAGATTTTACATAAGCTTCAGGCCTTCCTGATCTGCTCTTCTGCAGGCTGGATTCTTGTCCAAAGAGTGTGATTCCACATGCCAACAGGGCTTCCTATGCTTGTTTAGGCCACTCCTTGCCTGTAGGGGTCCATATTTCATGAGCTGTAGAAGACACCAATATTTTAAAAGACACCTGAAATTGAAGACAGGTGCCAATGCCCAGAGCTGGGCAGCATATGAAGTCTGCTCTCTGATCTTTTTTTTTTTTTTTTTTTTTTTAAGAGAGAGGGACAGTGAGAGAGACAGAGAAAGACAGAAACAACTTTATTGAGTTTTTCACATGGCCTTAGTTGCTCCAACACTCAGTTGTATACGTGGTGCTGGGGTTTGAACCTGGGTCCTCGTGCTTGCCAGGCAAGCGCTGAAACCGCTGAGCCACCGCTCCAGCCCCCTGCTCTCTGATCTTTAACAGTAAGTAAGCCCTCTCTTTGTGCAGGGAAGAAGAAAGCATGGCCAATAGGCAACCTGTGGACCACGAAGAGAAGGAAGCTGCTTTCCTTGTGATGGATTGGGAGGAAAGACGTGAATTATTTCTTTCATTCCTTGGTGGCCACTGGTTAGTATGACCCATGAAGTAACAAAGCCAGATAGAAGCTCTTTCCCTGAAAGATGCTGTCTTTGGAGCCATAATTTAAGCACTGCTAGTCAAAGAGGCAGGGGATCCATGTTCTCATAACTCATTGGTCAAGGTTCTTGGCCTGCCTGTGATTTAGATTCTGGTTCCATAAAAAATGGCAGTTGCAGTCCCTTGCTCCATTGTGTCAAAGCACATATCACATAATGTTGGCCATGGAGTCATCGGAGTATATTGTGTGCTAAGTAAGTGTACAAAATTTGATGATGATGATAAGAAGGTATATGAAGGGTAAAAATCAATATTGTCATTCAACTAGAATTTCAGAAAATCTTTTCTGGGGCTAGCTGTGGGCTACAGCTGATCAGTTAAGGTCAGGGAGGCTTGAAACATCTGGATTCTATAATAATGCAGTCTAATTCACTGAGGCCAATTTGTTCCAGCCTAGAATGTTTGTCAGTATAATTGAAAGGACCATGATCAGGCTCCATGTGCCCCAGCCAGGAGTGGGCCAAGGGGACTGTGCTTGCATTCTGCCTGGGGACCTTGGAAGGCCACATGTTCCCAGGGTGGCAGGAAGACAGAAGGGAGGAGACCATCTTTTTTGTTTGGGGGCTGCCCGTTAATCAACATCACTTTCCTCATTAATATAAAGGCATTTCTCAGCTGCACATTTTGAGGAACTTCCAACAATTCATTTTTCCTCTGGTTACAGAAAAATCAGCCTCCATAATGAGCAGGAGAGCTGCCTTTTCCACAGAGCTACATATTAATCTTTCCTTCAGTTTTTCATTTACATATCCCTCAAATTGGGTTTACTTTTTCAATTTACACTGCTGAAGCCCCACAGATTGAAGATACACAATTAACACTCTTTCCTCCATGCAGGTCAGCGTGGCTCCTCTGAGGGCTCAGGTTTTTCTCAAGACAGTAGTTGAAGGCACACAAGAAATGGAAATTTAATTGGCATAACTAGATGGATCTCCTTGCGGGGCTGAGAGTGAGAGATGAATGGTCGTTCTCTTCGGTTAGTCACTGCCACACCAGCAGCCTTGGGCTGTTCCTATTTTGTGCCTCTTCCCTCCACAGAGGGGAAGAGTCAGCCCCTCTGCCTTGTGTGTGTTTAAGAAAGGGCTCTAACCTTCTCTACACAGAGACCATGGAATATAGGGTTCTTACTGCCAGAACTGGTGGTCGGTAGGTGTTAATCACATTTTCACCTGGGTTTGTAGATAATTTACTCAAAAACTTGTCTTGATGTTAAGACAGAGGGACCACTTGCTTTTTCCTAGAAGAAGGCTATGTTAACCCCAAGACCCATTCCCTTCATCTCCCTCCACCCCTTCCTTCTTCCATCTCTCCATTTCTTCTCTCTTTATTCCTACCTCCTTCCTTTTCTCTGTCTTCTTTCCTTTTCTTTCTCCCCTCCTTCCCTCCTTTCCCTGTTTCCTTCCTCCCTCTCCTGTCTCCTTCACTCCTTCTTTGTGATGAGCAATTTCTGAGCTGTTATCGAATACTAGTTGTTATTGGATGCTGTGCTGGACACTAATTCTAGATCCTGGAAATACTATGGATGTGAAGACGGCCTGGTTGGGAAGACAGAGGAGAAAACATGGCGGTCTGACAACCATCTCTATAGGAGAGAGGACAGAGTTTGGTGGCGGAAAGAGGAGTTGGGCAGGTAGGCGTGAGTTGTTCTTCAGCAATCTTTCAGTGCTATTGGACCCACACACTAGGTTTTCTCATATCTCTTGTAATTTTTTTTTTATCTGAGATATGTCTGTGATTCTGGGCTTACACAGGTCAAATGAAATATGCCTGTGTTCATTTTTCTCACCTATAAAATAAGAATAGCAACAAAGCCCAAGTTTTGTCCTACAATGTGCTTGGAATCCCAAGTGCTGCAAATGCTTTTTGAGCCACGGACACATCAACATGGGGGCGAGGCAGCTATTTAACCTTTCTCTGAAAGTGACAGTTTGTGTCATAGAATTATGTCCTGGATTCTTAAGGACTTAGGAGACCTCCTTGGAAAGCCAAGGCCAAAAGAGATTCATGGTGTTGGATTCCTTTCAGGGCTGCTGAGTAGCTATATTTCTGTCCTCAATGCTTTCTGGGGTCATTTGAGGTTAATAAGGTGGGTAGTGTCAGCTGTTCATTTTTGGTGAATCCAGTCAAAATTTTGTACCTACAAAACTGGCATTCTATTTTTTTTAATCAGCTGGAATGTGAATTTGGAATTTTTCCACCTGACATCAAGCTTAGTGCACACTCAATAGTTTCTGAATTAAGGAGAGGATGCCTTAGTGGTAAAGAGTGCCAGGTCTAAGGTCAGGCAGGCCACATGCAATACTGGTATTACAGTTGACATGCTATATAAGCTTGTTAGGTAGGTTGTTTCCATCCTCTGAAATGGTTTAGTTTCTTCTTTCTAAAATCAAGCAATTATTTTGCTACCTGAAAGAGATTTTGTGATTACCTAATGCACTTGGCAGATATTAAATGTTTAATAAGTATATATTATTATAGATTCCAACCATCCAGAAGCTGCACACACATAATCAAAGCATTTGCCTATAGCTTCACTGCAAGGTAAGATGAAGCCCCTTGGTGCACTTTATTTCACAGAGGGCATCTGACAGGTGTGTTAGTTGAACAATATTCACACTGAAGCAGTAGAGAAACTGAGCAGAAGTGCAGGAAAAATCCCCATCTGAAAATCTCTTGCTTGAAGGGATCTGTAGTTTTCCCTTTGTCCAATGCCTGTTGAGACACCTGCATCTCTTTTATAATATTCCTGAAATACGCTACCTAACACTTCCATGCACACTTTTCAGTGGGGAGTTTTCTTCTTTCTGAAGCAAGTCAAAGTTATCTTATTAAATGGCTTTGCCAGGTACCAAGTCACAGAAGCTAGGAAACTAAAAGTCAACCTGTACCTTCCTCCTGTCTTATATCATTTCTTTGCCCTTTATTCATTTATGATCTTATTAATTCCTCTGACTGCTGGCCCAAATGCAAGATGACCTGCACTTACTGGAAGAATATGTTTCCTGAAGGCCATGCAAAGCTGGAAGCTTGCATGAGACTGAACCTCCAGGAGGCAGGCATTTCATTCCCCAGTTGATGTGCCCCTGCCATCAGGTTGTGAAAACAAAGCTTCACTTCATTTGACCTGATAGTTTTGAAAAGAACCATGTCTTGATGCATTTTACATTCAGGAAATTCACATTATTTCAGATTGTACATTTAAAATATAACCTCATTAATATTTGATGCCACATTTAAAAAATCTGTATAATTTGAATTTATATGTCTCTTGAATTTGTCCTTTTCTCTATATAACCTTTGCTTCTCCTTTAATTCACTCATCCTCTTCCTGGATTGTTGAATTTGCTTTTTTTAACAGTGATTATAATGTTTGTTTAAGTGTCTATTTCCCCATCAGCCTATAAATTTAAGAGCAGGGGCCATTTCCATCTTTCTTAGTGCTCCATCTCCCTTCTTACTTGGCTCCCTCTTCCTGCACACACAGTCCTCACACACATTCGCAGTGTCTGAAAATATTACCTCATTCAATCTTCCCAACCACTCTAGCAGGCAGGTAGATATTATCTTCATTTTTCAAATTAATAAATGTGGCTGAAGGAGGTTAATAAAATTGTGTAAGGTCACAACATTTATAAGTGATAGAGCCAGCATTAAAACCCAACCTCTTTGACTGCAGAATCCATATGCTTGTCTCGCGTGCCAGAACTCTCTTCTCAATGTTTCCCTTGATCATTTTAAGTTTCTTAAGACAGATACCATGCCCTTTTCTCCTTGTTTTGTAGCATATAGCATAGTGACCTACAGTTGCATCCACCTGACATTTAGGAAGATTGGGAATGGATGTGATAGTTACTTTTTAAGTAGAACATGGATTGGGAGAATTAAGGAGAGATGAGAAGTGGGACCATTGGTCTAGAGGAACTGCTGCATCAGGACACCTGTCTTCTCAGGAATGCTATGACCAGAGCCAAAACCTCGTGAGCCCAGTTCTCATTCTGTTTCTTAAAAGGTATAGGCTAGATTAAAAGTCCCCGGGACCTCATAACGATGTTTATATTCTCTCATCTGCCTGTCTAGTTGTCGGACTTGGTAACTGATTTCCAGTGATTGATCAAAGGGAAAAGGAAGGAAAACAAAGCTTGAGCCATGGGCCAAGCCTTGAGGGCTGCCCACCCTGTTCTTCCCCTAAGCTACCATGATCAGTGAGGCTGGACTACTTTTCTTCTCAAAGACATGATGTGCACTCCCATCTTGGGGCTTTGGTTCTTGTGGCTACTTTTGTCTAGGAAATTATTCCATTGTTTTTTTTATGCAATTCATACTTATCTGAGTCATAATTTAAATGTCTCTTGTTTAGGAACGTCCTTTCTGACTCTAGGTTAAGAATTAGTAGCCTAAGGATTTCTGTTAAGCTCTTACTAAAATATCCCTTGTTCTTATAGTTTAGACATTAATTACAGAATTCTTTCAAAGAAGGCATTCGGTATCTTTTTGGCATATTAGATCATGAGCTACTTCAGGATGGAGACTGTGTCCATTTCATTCATCATTCACATCTGTCATGGCACACAGTGCTTTGTACATTGTGGATACTTAAAAATATCAAACAAAGTGTAGATGAATAGTTGGAAGATAATATGAGAATCTTTTTGCTTCTCCCCACTAGAAAGAAATTAAGAGGGAGAAAAAAGAGCTTACTTTTAGTTTTTCTTGGAAAACATTATGTTTCAATAAAAAAGAAGAAATTTTGCTTTCTGGACTGTTGTTTGCAAAATGTTTGTCATTTAAATTCTCACTTTATTTGGCAGCACCATTAATATTCCTCTAAGAATGAAATGGAATAAATAAAATTCCAAGAAGGCACGGTGAGCTGGAAACACAGTCAATCTGAGTTTGCTAGATATTGCATAGTCTTTGGATATTATGTGGGGGCAGAAGTCAGTCTTCATTTGAACTGGCACTATGTTAGTCTGTTTTTAATTGCTGTAACAAATACTCAAGCAAATATAAAGATAAAAAGTTTATTTTGGCTCATAGGTTTAGAAGTTTCAGCCCATGGTTAGTTGGCCCTTTTGCTTTTGGCCTGTGTTCACTCCATAGTTGGGAAACAAATTAGAGAGGAGTAGCGTCTTCTACAGTCCCCTTCAAGGGCATGTACCAATGACCTAAAGACCTCCCACTAGGCCCTCACCCTATAACTAGGCCATCACTTTCCAGTAGCACCACTCTGGGGACCACACCCTCAGCAGATGAATCTTGGGGCAGCACTTAATCAAACTGCTACTGGTACTAACTCCTTCACCACTCTCTTTAAAGTAAGGTGCAAATCTGGAAGTAACATTCATCTTCAGTTTTGAATGGAATGCATTTTAGGTCTTAAACAAGAAAAACAATGAGGGTCTCTCTATATGCAATCTATTTATGAGTTTTTAGAGTGTTTTCATTTCTGTCTTTTAAAACAGAAAGAGCAATTTGCACTTAAAATAAAAATTTTATTCGGTACTGTGTGTAAGGAGCCAGGCTTATGTGGAGAATGACAAAGTGCCCCAAGGAGCTTTTAGACCCTCATAAGGGAGACTTGCATGACATAGAATTTAACATTTATGTATCCCAAACCAGGACACTTATGAGAGTAAAAAGCAGAGATAATCGTTAATCTGGACTAACCTGCATCAACAAGTACTCTCCAGGCTAACCCTGGACATACGCCCATCCTATATGCAATCACACTTTGCAAGAACAATGAAATAGATGTCTATGTGGTATATTACTCATTGCCAATTAATTTTATAATTGATAATTACTTTACAATTTTGGAGAATGAATGGGTATTACTACTTAAAGCTAGGTGGTTAGTGAAGGGTGTAAAAAGAAAGTATCATCTGTGCTGCATTTGGAAGGATGGATCAAATGGAAAAGGTAGGTAAAGACAGCAAATTCACTCATGTGAGTGAGGCTGTAGAGGTGTTCTTCAGGATTTTTCCAGTTGCTTTTAATTATTTACCTTGCAGCAAAATAAGTGAAAATTATTGATATTTGACCAAGAGGAACTATGTTGACAGTGTTCTTTCTTTCTTTCTGGCCTTGCTCAGGGTGAAATTCTTCAATCCCTCAGTCTGGAAGTACTGGAGGCAGCACCCCAGTGATACCTCTCTTTCTCTTCCTCTGTCTCCTTTTTCTTTCTTCCACTTTCCTCTTCCCTGTCCTTTTCTTCTTCTTCTCTTTCTCTTCATCTCACTACTTGCTTCTTTGGGCTTTTGCAGCACACAGGCCGAAGCATACTCCATTCTGTTCATGGTGACCAGGGCCACAGTAGCAAGCAGGACATGCTAGATGGTCAGAGCTGTCCTTGGGGGTGATTGATTGCTTCCTGTCCAAGGAAGGTCCTGAAATTCCATACTAGAAATTATATTCCTCAGGAAAAAAAGCTCTGATGACTGAAAACCCAAGTGGGGCTCTTTCATAAAAGGTCACATTCTTTGGCAATTCCTTATCTTTGGGCTATGGCTTAATATCCTTTCTAGAAAAGGACCGTATACCATTTTTTTCAAGAGGATTTCTTTTAAGACAACCAAATTGCTGAGCATCATTGTTCTGGTCCTATCTGGAGAGATCATCCATTTACAACTGTGAACTGAAAACTGCTCCATCAAGGGAGCTTAGAAACAGCTGTACTCCCAGGGTCATGTAAACTCCGTGAATTTCCTCAGAGCCTCCAGAACCATGGACAGTTAACACAGGCAAAAAGGCAGGCAATTTGGGTGCATTCATTGGAGGTTTTAATGTTTTGTCTTAATGAAAAAGTATATTGCAAAACTGTACAAGAGTTTCACAGTTGATTCGAGGTTTTGTGTCATTGTAATTTGTTTATCATGTTTGTGAGCTCTTTTCTTTTTCTGGGAAGTTGTAAGCAACACTCTCTCCTTCCACCTGCTTCCTTGCTTCACTCTCTTGATGATGCTGATTTCCCTGAAGAAGGAGGCTTGGAAAGAACCTGCTCATCATTGCACACTGTGAGAAAGCATGGGGAACCAGGAGGAATAGTGAATAATGTGTGTGTGTGTGTGTGTGTGTGAGAGAGAGAGAGAGAGAGAGGGAGAGAGAGTGAGAGAGAGAGAGAGAGAGAGAGAGAGAGAATTGATTTTAAAAGTGGAACTGTTGTGCTGCATATTCTTGGGAATGGAGTTGGAGATCAGAGGTCTTCTGGGAAAGTACATAGGAGGAATAATAGACCCCCACAATGCCACAATGTGAAGAATATGGTCCAAACCAATATCATTTGAATTCCTAGGACAGGGCCTTCCACTGACACCTGGTTCACAAGAATCTCTGGCAGAGTTCAGAATTAGATGGCCATGGCTGGGCTGAATTCTGACCTAACCTCTCTCTTCCCCTGTCCTTATGTCACCGGAAGCACAAGCTTTCTTCTCTGAGTAAGAGGTGTTCTCTTGGGAAGGAGGCTTAGTTACAGATGCGGTTTGCTTTTATGGTTTGTTGTTTAACAGTGTCTGGGTATTCTTCATAGCCTCATTTTTTTCTTTTGTATCTGAACTTACTGTGTGTTACCAAACACATGATTCTCTGAAGCAGGATGAAAATAAACAAAATACATGCTGCATAACTTATTAATAACTTTATGCAAGTTCTCATTCAAGGACTCCTCTCAGGGCATTATGTTGGCCATGGGAGAGGGGAAGTGGTGATTGTCTATGGAAATGATATGATGGACTCTCCTGAGGAGCTTCTCATAAATATCATGCCTGCTGCAAGTGGTCTACAGATTAAGTGCAATCCTTATCAAAATCCTAGCAACATTTTTTGCTGAAAGAGGTTAAAAAAAAAAAAAACAAAAAAACTCATCTTAAAAGTAGTTTGCAATCTCAAGGATCCTGAACAGCTAAAATTAGCTTAGAACAAATTGGAGGGCTCACATTCCTTAACTTCAAAACTTATTGTAAAGTTGTAACAATCAAAATAGTGTGATACTGACATAAAGAGAAATATGTAGACCAATATGATAGTCCATGGACCCCCATATACATAGTCAAGTGATCTTCAACAAGGGCACTGAGACCGACAAATAGACAAAAAAATGTAGTATGCACATACAATGGATTGTTATTCAGCTTTACAATGCAAGGAAATTCTGTCAGGTACTTCAACCTGGATAAACTTTGAGAATATTATGCCAAGTTAAAGAAGGCAGCCATAAAAATAAATAGTATACGATTCCACTTACATGAGTTTCCAAAGTAATGGAATTCACAGAGACAGAAAGTTGAATGATAGTGGCTAGGAGTGGAGGGGAGAACAGGAAGTTGTTTGGTGAGTATAGAATTTCAGTTTTGCAAGAGGAAGAAGTTTTGCAGATTGTTTGTGCAACTATGTAAATATGCTTGACACTACTGAATTGTACGCTTAAAAGATGGTAGAGTGGTAAAAAATAAAATAGAGAGAAATAAGATAAAACAAAAACTATGCACTGACCCCAACTTCAGATCAGTTACACCTGAGTCTCAGTGGGTAGCAAACAGATGCATCCACTTCGACAGAGCTCGGAGTAGCTGAGACACTGAAGGGGACAGATGGTGCTGAGAACTGGACCTGTCTGCAGGGAGATCTTTCTCTTCTGGAGGGAATGTGTAGTGGATATCTAGATTGTCAAATAATCAGTCCATTGTGATGTGAGCCTTGGAGAATTTCCAAGTGTTGTGAAAATCCAGAAGGTACAGACCTCCTTGCAGCATAGACCAAAATTTTCTGCACTTGTGCTGGACTTTGAAGAAATCATTGGGAGTGAACAGGAAAGTAGAAAGGGGTTTCCAGCTGGCACAAATGCATGAACGTGGATAAAAATGCCTGTCCTGATTAGGAAATGGAGGGGTATCTAGTTTCACTGGAATATGTATGGGATCTGTGGGGGGGGGGTGTCAAGGGGAATTATAATATCAAAGACAAACTGAAGCCAGATTGTGGAAGGTCTTGAAAGTCATGCTAGGAAGATTAGATATTATTTAGTAGACAATAGGGAGTCATTGCTTCTTTAGTAAGGGAGTGAGAAAAGCTAAAACATCTGGGTGATTGAAAATCCAGAGTGATAAGAGCTATGTTTGAAGAAGATATGCTTTATTCTTTCCTTAAATGACATATACCAACCAATACTTTAGCACTGCCTGTTCACATTTCATGCAGGTTTGCGAAAGATGCTATTTCATCTGCCCCCTGCCTGCTCCAGAGTCTTCTGTTTCCTCCAACTGGGGGCTGTCTAGGCTCCAGTTCTCCCAGGTGGGCAAGTAGGATTCACTCCATTGCAGTTCCCATTCAACCACCTGTCATTTTGCAACACTCGGACAGTCTGGCTCCAGATGACTCTCCTCTGGGAGAGGGGATTCCTGTTAGAAAGCCTGACTTTCCTCCACAGCAAAAGCCTTTTGTTGGAGTATCCCCTGTTTATAAGCAGGCCCCTGATCCTGCAACAGAGCTGAGGGAGTGCTTCGGATCTCTTTAGAGTAGACTGCCTGTGCAATTGGGAATAGCATGGGGCTGTGCACCAGTTTGCTTCTTTGACAAGTCACTATGTTCTTTCCCAGGGAAAGCCAAGACAATTGTACTTTGCAGAATATTTTCAAGCCTGCTCCAGGACCTTGACATTTTGAAACAACGAACCTGCTTTGTTTGAGAAATGCATTTAAATAAATTAATGAAACCACTGCTCCAAATGAATCCTTTCAGGCTGCGTACAGAGAAATTTTGAAAGGGCAATATTATCACTGACAAAAACTGCAGCATCTGAGCAATTTGATATCCAGAAAGCTGAGCAGGGAGTCAGAACATAATGACAGACTTTTACCTATAGCAAACCATTAAAGGTCGCCTACCGGAAGGACAGCTGAAGTGGAATTTGTTTTCAAATTATAAGATTAAAGAACATCCCTTGAAGAAAGTATTATTATATAGTGTCCAAAGAAAAAGCAAGATTAAAATGGTTGGAAGATGCAATCACAGCTGAGATAAATTCTCCTCTCTCTGTGGTTTGTCCACCCTGCAGTCTCGCCGGCTCAGTGGATTGGGTGGGTTGCAGAAATTAGCAAGTGCTCCCCTCTCCATATAGATCTTCCCCCCACTGAGTGTTCCTTTCCCCTCTGGTCTTACTGAAAGCACTTGTCTAACGGGGAGCCATGTGGAGGAGTGAAGGTGCCTTGTTAATGGTGCCCACTGGAGAGGACAGCATTAAAAATTCTTTAAAATGAAGGGGGGCAATTTTGAGTTTCCAAGTCATTAGGCAGGTTTATGACTTGTCCATTTGTGAACGAGATGATGGGGCTCTCCACATAGTCATTTCTCTCAAAATTGTCTCATCTCACACGTGGCATTTACGCCCCCCTCCCCCATGTCCAGAACTCCTCGTCTCTAAGCTGAGGCTCCCTTTGGAAGACACAGGAAAGCTTGTCCCATCTCCTCTGCAGCACCATTTTACTAGAAATGCTGGAGCACACTAACAGGCTGTACACGACTCTCTGCAATGAGCTAGTTAAATCAAATAAAAGCCTTCTCTATTACTACTGTCAATTCTCAAACATGTATCATGCATAAGTTCTTCACAAATATTAGCTGAGAGTGAACCTGCACAACCTTCTTCAGGGCTAACTAGAAGGGAACAGTGCACACACTTCCTGCATTTTTAAAATTCTTGAATATACTCCTTAAAAGTACAGCTTTCTTTTTTTTTTTTTAACAGGACTTTTCTGTAGTGGATATAATTTTTTCAAACCTAAACAAAATAGAGTGACAAAAGCTAGGAAAATCATGCAACTTCTCTATTTTTAAAATAATAAATAATAATGTTCTATTCTAACATACAGAAATACAGAGTTTCTAAATATATTGACAACAAATATGATCATATTCAACCCTTCTATATTCAAACTGTCCGCTTCAAAGAGAAATGTCTACTTAATAGTCTCTGAAGACACGTTCCCTCACTGTCCTGCACCTTAAAACTGTTAGCTCCTCACGAACATGCACACACCATCTCTGCCCCCATCCTGATGGGTTAAGGAGAATTATGAAGAATCGCTGCAGATTGTGGGAGCTCTCTTGGGTTAGCTGGCACAATTCTGACCCAAGAATGGGTGATCATCTTGCTTTTCCTTCCATATCCTGGCTGGAAAGACCACAGACTCAGGACAACTCATAGATATTCAAGGGATGTCTCTGCGATTGGGACCAGTGTCCATCTTAGCTAGTGGGGTGAGAGCTACTGCTGTTGTGTCCTCCCTGGGAGTCTGGTGGGTTTCCAGAAAAAGGTCATTAACTTCTCCCTGCTCCATCCCAAACAAAAAGAACTTAATTTTGAACCAAACTTCAAAGACTTACTCAGCTAAGTGCCTTGGGCTCCTCAAGCTGGCCTTCTCAGCATCAGTGAGAAGGGGAAAAGTGAATCAGAGTTTCAAGGTTGCCCTGGTCTCTGTTCTGTTCCCTTTAACTTCCCCTTTTAGTTCCAGTCTCCCAAAGGTGGATCTTGGAGTTCCAGCACCCTTGCTAGGATACGCATCCTGTGTTACAGAGACCCCAAGAAACAGCTTTTCTGTCTATGTTACTCTGCTCAGCTCAGATGTCAGAGATCAGGTTAACATTTTATGTTACTTTCATTTTTGGTTCAATTTAGATTCAATTAAAGAAATAGGTAAAAGAGTCAGAAAGATGAATATTAAATTTTTAACTTTATTCATAATTCTGAATTTAAGAATATGGGATATATAAGCATCTACAAACTGCACCTTCTCCTCTTTCCCTCCAAGTCCAGACTTTGAGTCTCTCCATAGTTTGGAGAAGATGGACATACTAAATAGAAGCTTTTATCTGGATTTTCTGCCTCACATAACCCATGAGGGAAGTTCTAATGGTACACAATATTCATAGCTGAACAAATTCACAAAATCAGTAATTTAATGAATAGCCTTCAAGAAACTTCCCAGTGGGAAGTATTGATACTCAGACAATTATGAAATTGTGATGGGATACACTAGGTTTAGACATTTAGAAAATAATAGGGAAGAGGGCTAGTTAGACCAGGAAGTCCTGGCTGATTTTGAAGCTGGAGAGGAGATGAGATAGCTTTAACTAGGCGAGAACAGCAGTTGTTCAATGTATGCTAGTCTTCCATCCTTTATAAACCCTTGTTGGAGAAACTTGACATGAACACCAACTGAAATTTTTATAATCAAGGCAAAGACTACTACATCATTAAGATTAAGGAGGAAAGTGATGCAAATCACAATAGAGCTGATCTTTGAACCTGAGAGCCTGACTATGGATTGGATAACAGTGCTTGCAACCCTAGGATATCAGGGGAAACCCTGGCTCTCACCAACTGGAAAGACTTCTCCAAAAGCCTGTAACGGAGAACATATGGAGTATGCTGGTGTCCACTGTTCATGCAATACTTAAGAAGAATAAGCCAAAGGTCTTGGATAATGACACTCCTTGCAGAAATTTATATGTTTGTTCTAAAACCAATTTAAGGATCTTGACTCCTAATAATAATTTTGATGGATGGATGGATGGCTTTTCTTTATAACATCTCCAAGTGACTTATTCCAATCATCACCTTCCTATTAAGGAACAACCAATTTATCCTGACACAAGCTAGGCATAGAGATTAATAATACATTTTTCAGCACTCAGGGAGCCTGTTAGGCTAGTAATGGAAGCTGCATTTTCTGACCAGATATTTGTGGTAAAAATATTGTTCGATATATTTTTAATCTTCTTGATAATCCATCTAGCTCAGTAGAGACCATGGGAAACACTCTAAGAGACAAGATAGTATTTTGACAAGCTGCTAAAAGGGCATATCTACTTTTACCTATTTTATATATTTTGGTTGTGGCTAAGAATTTAATTAAATTAAATGATTTGTTGCTGAATTATGAATCTAATGTAAGTCAATATATTTTCTTTTTCTATTTAGATCTATGGAAAGCAGGTGAAAATAATCTCTGTAACACAACTTTGAAAGGTTTGATTTTTTAAGGATTTTCTCAATAAGTAGATAAAGTATCATTAGGTACATATATTTTTAAAGTAAGTAAGAAGATTTAGACCATTTTAAAAACTACTCAGTAATTTTAAATATTTCCCCATCAATCTTGTTTACTCATTGAGATAACATCATTTTGAATTCTATAAGAATCTACTTTTTTAAGGAGAGGGGGAGAGAGAGTGAGAGAGAGAAAGAATCAATTTTTATTTATTTTTTTCATGTGGCCTTTGCTTTGCTGACACTCAGGTGTGTATGTGATGCAGGGGTTTGAACTTGGGTCCTTGCACATGCCAGGCAAGTGCTGTAACCACTGAGCAAATGGCTCCAACCCTGAGAATCTACTTTCTGTTTCACAAAATGAAGAGACTTATTGTTAAGGATCTAAGAGTTCTAGAGGTCACCCAGCTCATTATGAATTGTCTTTATGACATATAAGCTAGAAAACTGGATAAGTGCTAGAATGAACTGATAGAAGCATATATTTCAAATTAAAGGAGGTGAGATTTTTATAAGAATAAACACATTCTAAGAATGTTTGTAACCTGGAATAGTCCCAAAAAAGAATAAAAATATCAAGGAATATAAACATTATAAAAAAGTATTAGTGATGATCTAGAGGTTTTGACTTTAAAGAAGATTTAGAAAGAATGTGTTAATGTTCTTGATATATTCAAATTTGTTTTCTTTTCAAAGTGGACAAACCAAGGAATAAAGGCTGAAAATAAGAAGGAATAAAACTTGAAATCTAAATGAAATTCTGACCAAGGGAATTTCATGTATCTTTTTTGGTCAAGGGCAGCAAAGAAAGTCTTAAGTATGATGCAGAAAATGCTGGCAATAGGTAAAAATATACAATAAAATAAAAAGTAAAATAACCAACCCAGTGGACCTCAACATGCCAGTGTGAATTAATTGTAGGCTTGCTCTTAAGAATCATTCAAAGAGCTTGTTTAAAAACAAGGAATCATTGTCTCCACTCATCTGTGGAGGTTGGGACTAGACCCTGGCCAGTGAGAAAGTTGGTCTATTATCATGTGTTAAATCCAGATAAGATGTAATGCTATACAACATAATCCTTTTTTAGAGATATTGTGGGAAGGGGAAGGGAGGGATAAGGGTGGATAATTGGGGGGGGGCACTCCTGGGGGTAATTGTATTATCCAGAATCTATACACATTTTATATTATTATGTTAAAAACTTGTATGGCTGTTCAAAAATTTAAAAAAATTAAAAACAAACAAACAAGGAATCAAAGTGGGACCAAGCAATATAAGCCTTTATGCTTGATTGATAGATGGAATATTTCACTTTATAAACACATTAAATTTGGCATATGGGTCATTAATTTGCTTTTATGATTTTTCTATCAGAAGTACTTTTGTATATGCTCTCTGTTTCAGTTGTGCAAGGAATCTCTGGGGCAAGGAACTAGAAGCCACATTGTTAGATCATAGAGTGTGTACATTGTCTTATCTATCAGATAATGTCACATGTCCATCCAAAGTGGTGTTACCAATTTATGCTCCCCTTCCTATATCCTTGCCAAGGCATGCGAACCTCCTAGGATTGACAGTGTAGGCTTCTCGGAAGTGACACTTAAAACATGTGTGCCCCTGCTGCCCTCCTGTAACTTCTTCATTTGCAGTATCAGCTCTTGTTACTACTGCCACCACTATTATTGAAATTCACTTATGTCCCAGCCTAGAATGGGCACTCAATAAATCTTTTGTGAATGAATGTCAATCCTTAGAGCTGTTATATGAGGTAACATTGTGAGGAGAAGGTGGGCTCTGAGCTCTCACCGACTTGCTCAAGGCTGCCCAGTGTTGGGACCCAGACTGGAGTCAGCCCTATTTGACTATAGTGTGGGTACAATTTCCCTGTGTTCCACACCCTTACCACTTCATGATGATTTTTTAAAATATCATTTTATCCTCTGTAAAAATTCTGAAAAAATAAGATCTATCTCCAAAAAAAAAAAAAAAAGAAGAAGTCTTTAGTAATTCTAGTCAATAGGGCAGTCACTGGCCATGTGGTCTTGTCGAAAGTGTAGCTGGTATGTGCTTCTTGCCCCTACCTCTCCCAGCCATGATGCCCAATGCTTCTCCCAGAAAGGGCCTGAATGTGAAAGCCAATTCCACAGCTGTAGTCCAGCCAAGTCTCCCATCTCCTCTGGACTGCCCAGGGGCACATTTCTCTTCCCACCTGCTCCGTGAGCCACTCTTGCTGTGGTGGCCTCCCTGGGGGCAGGCATTGGCTCATCTGACAGGCCATAATTTGGGTCATTACACTCTCCCATGGGCAGTAATGACATTTTTTCTTTTCTAGACACGACTGCTGTGCAGCTGCCTCGTGGGAGGGAGAGTTGATTACTATTGCTCGTTGGCTCCTGGCTCCTGGGGCAGGGCTTGTGCTCACGAGCTGGCTTCTGAGTCATTCCAATTGCCTGTTTTGTGGCTCTTGTCTTCTCTGCATTGAGGAAGAGAAATCTCTCAGAAGGTTCATACTCTGAAAGCTATGGCTTGGGAATAGTGTGGGAATTGGCAAGGACCACAGGGAGAGTGCCTTTGCGCAAAAACACATCGACGCTTTACCCACAGAGATGTTTGAGTTAAGAAGTTCAGGGAAGCTTAAGCCCAGGGAAGCACCTTTAGTGAGAACCTTTGGAATCACCTGGTCTAGATCAGTTTCCTTCAAGAAATATGTTCGAATGAACCCTGGAGAAGCAGGTAAACCCATCCTCAGGGGTAGAGGCAGTCTGGGGGGAGCTGTGGGGCAGTTGGAAGGCAGCTGAGGCCCTGCCTTTCCTCTATGTTCCAGAGGGTCACAGAAGGCAGGCAGGCTGGTGACAGATACGCTTAATTCTTGCTTTACCTTAGAAAGCTGTCAAACCGTCAGCTCTCCCCACAGCGGCACTTAGCGAGATGGTGTGGCTGGATGGATTTAACACAGTGACCTCGAGGTCAGACAGAATGGGATCCAGAGGTGCTCTGACAATTACTTCCTTAGGAATGCTGGCAAGATGTCATCCTCTCTAAGCTGTTTCCTTGTTTTTCAAATGAGGGAATGCTTGCAGTCTTAGGTCCTTCACATTGGGGTGTTTTACAACTCTCAGGAGAAGCAATATTTCTATAAAACTGCCAGATGAGGTGCCAGGCTTCCTGTGGCAGACACTTCTATCTTCTGGGGCTAGGAGCCCTGAGATTCAGGGGACCTTGTGTCCTAACTATACTCACTCTCCGCTCTAACTCATAGCACTGGGTAAGGAGTGTCCTAGTCAGTTCAGGCTTCTAGGAGAAAGTACCTTTCCTGGACAGCCTATAAACAACAGAAATTAATTTCTGGTTCTTCTGGAGTCTGAAAGTCTGAGCTCAGAGTAGTACGCAGGCTCTGGTGAGAGCTCTCTTCCATGTTATAGAAGCCTGCCTTCCGGCTGTGTCCTCCCATAGCAGGAGAATCAGAGAACTCGATGAGGCCTGTTTTATTTGGGTACAAATCCCATTCATGAGGGGAGGGCTCTACCCTCATCACCAAATCACCTCCCCAAAGCCCCACCTCCTTATCATCACCCTGGGGACAAGATTCAACATAGGAGTTCTGGAGGGACATTCAGGCCTTCGCAGGAGCGACACCTCTATAACATTAGGGGTTCAGTTGTTTGCCACACTGATTTAGAACTCCTCTGTCTCTTTAAGCCTCCTCATAAACCCAGTTTTCAAACCGCCACCAACCTACCTTTTCCTAGTAATTTAATTAACAAGCTACTTATTTGAATCACTTTAATGTTCAGAATTAATTAGCTATTTACTATTTTTTCCAAAGTAATTGAGAAGCAGGAGTGAGGTGCCTTAAAATTGGTCAAGTCCATTTTCTCATGGGGCTACCTACAGGGAAGCCTCAAGTTTGGGACTGGCCCCGGATAATCAACTCATCCTCTTCATAAACATTTAGTGTCTAAAATGAGTGATGTTAGTAGATGCCAGACTTATTAGTCTCTTGAAATATGATCTCTGAATTCTTTCTGGTTTTGGTTGAAGCCAAGGTATCTGCTAGAGGACAGCATACTGGCATTTCAATGACTGTTAGGCTGAAGTACACATCAAAATCCCAGAAAATGTTGGTGGCATTGTGGGGCTCTTTCAGGGTTCCATGTGCAGCAGCTGCAGTCCTGAACACTGCTGTAACATTCCTAGTCCCTAGGGTTCATTAGCAGAGGTACATGACATTGAGTTTTGGCATATTGCTCCCCAAGTGGTTGCCAGACATGGGTTAGAGAGAGAGGAAAGTGTTCTTCTAATAGAAGGAGAGTGTTCTAATAGAGGAAAGTGTTCTTCTAATAGTTTGAATCTAAACAAAATGGTATTACCTATGGGGGCTACTACTCTGTCCTCTGCTTCCCCATCAACATGAGCCAGGGTTGAGGAATCTCTTGCTGGCAGGCATTGAGAAAATTCCCTCTCAATTTAGAAACCCTGCTGGTGGTGGTACTGACATGTGGTTTGCTGAGCACTTGAAGGGTTGAGAAACTCACTATTCACATCTAAGAGCATGTTCCGCCTTTCAGCATTGCTAAATAGCCCTAGATATTAGAAGCACACACATTAGGAATTGCTGAGAGCTGCCTTCCTGTAATTCCTGCTCGTGTTCTTTGGAGACATATACAGGTTGCCAAGGCTGCTCTTTAGAGAACCGAAGCCAGCCTCCTTGACCCATCCTAGCCCCAAGATTCCTTTCTCAAAGCTGATCATCAAGATCCTGGTTTCAAATCTTCTGACATCCTGAGGACTGCCCCCTCCCACAGTAAGCTCCAGGTATGTACTGAGGTTTTTTACAGGTATGTCATACTTCTGACCCTAAAGCACAAGAATCAGTATCTGACTGATATTGATACCCAGGGTCACTATAAAGTGGTCCTCCATTCCTGGGCATCATGATGTGATGAAGTCACATCATGGGGTTGTTGGTCTAGGCTACTTGTATGCCTAGAGCATGAGACTGGATGCCTGATGGAGAAGCAGCAGCTAAAAGCCTCTGGTGTCACTCTACACACACACACACACACACACACACACACACACACACACACACACTTGGGATAGGGTCTTTGGTAAACACTGAACTTGATCCATTTTCCTTTTTCATCCTCCATCTAGTAGAATGCTCCCAGCAATTATTGTCCATCTGTCCTACCAGGGACATTTAGCCAGCAGGAGATACATCAGTTCTCTGCAGGTATGCTGCAGCATGTCCCTACCCTTTGATTCTTACACCCACTAATTACAGAAGTTACAATTTCTCCCCTCAGCAATTATGTCCTGGAGGACAAGGACTTTATCTTCACCAGCTTTTATTTTGTCTTCAGCTCCAGCACAATTTAGTGTGACTTGGGATGAGTCATTTGTCCCTGTAAAAGGTCACCACCAAGACCCTTAATTCTTTAATGGGATCACATCCTTTGTAGAACAAGGAGACAGAGCCTTTCTTACCAGGGGCAGGCAATAGCTGAATCTTACTAAACTGTTGGACCTGTCTTCAGTACTGGGGCCATAGATGAGAAGCCACTGACTTTATCTCTCCTCACCCTGGTGTTAGCAGTTTTCTGGAGGGGGGTTTGGATCCCATCTCAGTATCTAAGTACCACCTCTGAAACCATGCAGGAGTTAGATATACAAATTTAGCTACTGAAAGACGAAGACGGTGTCTGGAGCAAGGTTGGAGATCCACTCCACCTCTAGGCTCAGCCATGAACCAACCGTGAGCTTGTGGAAAACCACATGACTTCTAGTTCAAGCTTCTTTATTGTGACCTGAGAATGGCATCTGCATTTTCTTTCTGTTGTAACAATCTGATTTTAAGAATTTCTCTTACAGAAGTTTTACGCCTGTTAGATTTTGTGGGTGTTGAGAAAGTACTTGGAATGGACACTGGATTTTGCTGTAAAGAAAAAAAAAACCTTCCTTGCTGAAAAGCTTATTCCTCCCAATGTTGGGAGCTCTGCTGGCTGAACTCTCTCCAGTTATTCTGTCTTTCCAAGCATTGCTTGGGACTGACAAAGACTCCCTCTCTTGGGGTTAATACTTCCCTTCCTGTAGGTAGACTTTATCTAATGTCTTCATTAGAAGCTTGGATAAATTATTGGTCTAGAAAGTACTATGTGCAAGGGGATAAAAATATTATGCCTAAATCTAGGAAGAGTAGAACCTATGGCAATCAGGAGATGACATTCATATGGGAGTGGATGCAGAGAGTGCTGAACCAAAAGGGATAGAATGTAAAGTTGGATGAAGGAAGATTTATCAATATGAATGAACTGTGATACAGGATTTAAATGGGCAAGACCCTCAGGAGGTTCTAACATGTTAAGATGGCTCTTAGAAGCATGGAGAAAGCTATGGTTCAACTCATGTAAGGTAGAAATATCAGAATTGCTATGACAGATGGTGGATCAAAAGGCTCGGAAAAATGAGCATGTTAGAATACTATATAGCATGTAATCTGGAAACTCACCAGCTGGTTATATTTAGTGGGAGGACCCAGAAGATGCTCAATTTCTCAAAGCAATAAGAGATGTACTAGAAAGAAGTGCTGGCATCTCCCAGAACTCATCAGCAGCTGTCTCTAAAGATCAGGGTTGACAGTTTGAGTATTTAGAAAACTAACAGCAATAGGATGATCAGATCCCCAAATAATAAAGGCCAAGTGCTAGTGCTTAGCAATCAGAAAGAAAATAGGTAAAACTATGTTAATGAGGTAAGGTCAGAGTGGTAAATGAATGTGGTGCCCCAATCAGGTAGATACATGAGTCTGGCAACCAAGAGGTAAAAGAAGAAATGGCCCATTTCCTCATCAATCCCAGAGAAGCATTTGGGAGAATTAGTGTTTCTTGTTCCTACAGCTATGGGCTCTGTTGGTTTAGAGAATTAGGTCCTGATTTACAAAGGAGACATGCTTATACTGATGTGCTTAACAAACTTCCCACTTAACCTTAAGATTCACTGCTGCCCAGGTAGTCAGGGATCCTTGTTCTAAGGGACCACCAAGGCAAGAGCAGAGGCACCATCATGTGAGGGTTGATTGACCTTGATAAATGACGAGGCAGTAGGACTGCTGTTACATTATGGGGACATTGAAAGCATGTTTTGTATTTGGGTCTCTCTTGGCACTCTTTTGCCTTGTTTTAGTAGTAAAGAGACAAGTATGGCCGGGAGACCAAGACCCCTTAGAGAGGTGTGCTAGATAGTGGAGATGCTGGTGGAAGAGAAGGGGAATCAAGAACGGATGGGAGGGATGGAGATGATTTGCATGGCTGAGGCCTTGTGACCAACTATAGTAGCAGTAGTTGCCATTTCTTCCGCTACTGTACCTTTTGGAGGTTTAACACAGGAACAAAGACTTCCATGAATCCTGGAGCAGCTGATCTCAGGATTTCTGTGAAGGGACTCTGGCTGGCTCTAGGGGACAGAAGTGGAAATAGGATTGTGCTGCCCAGGTCATCCCCTCAGGGGATGCTCATAGCTGATAACTTATAGTACTTTGCCATCAGCTCCTTCTAGGACTTGTCCTTTGTGGGGAGTCCCTCTCCTATAAGAATCTGGCTCAAGCACTGGCCATTGCAGAAATTAAAAGGTCAGCTACCTTCACCCCACTGGGCACAATTCTGAAAGAGCATTCCAGTTTCAGATTTTCTTCTGGGATCAGCTGAGACATTTCTTATGATCGCATTATTGCTCAACTTCTCTCTTTCCCCAAATCTGCTATTTTTCCCTTCCTCCTTGTGATAGAGCTCAGGAACACTGCCTAAAACACTCGATATGTTATTGTCCATTTAGAGCCTGCTCCCTGACCACCTTGAAGTGCACAAGTATTTTTAAAACTTTACATCCAATGCAAGAATTATTATCATGATAATGATGCTAACTTATATAGTAGGTGCTCAATGAATGATACAATGAAGACTATCTAGGACATTTTTATGTGCTCACTGCTACAATCTCCCTTAAAGAAGTGCTCATCATTTAAGTTGTGCCGCTCTAATACAGAAAAGGAAAGAGCAGGAGGATGCATTGAATCTTTTAGTGAGTCTCCTTTGGCCTGTTCCCTATTCATTTTTCCAACAATAACACTTGACTATGGGTCCACTTTGCAACTTTCAATGGAGCAATCTGGGGAGAAATTACGCAAATTGAGTACATATTAGAAATTTGATTAAACCAACTCTGACTGGAATAGCCTAGACTACAAGTTATCAAACTTTTTATATAAAGATCCAGAGAATAAATATTTTATGGCTTTAGAGGCCATACAGTCTCTGTCTTAGTTACTCAACCCAGTCATTGTGGAGTGAAAACTGTCACAAATAATGTGTAAATGAAAGGGAATTACTGTGTTCTAATAAATCTTAATTTATAAAAATAGGTGCTAGGTCAGATTTGGCCTAGAGGCCATATTTACCCATGCCTGACCTATATAGCACACAGAAGTTATGAACTGAGATGGCTGCTTGTCCTCTTTGGCTTAGAATTAATGACCCTTCATATTGTGTTCCTGGTATCACAAATTGGTCAGTTAGATATCCAATCCGTATTTCAGTTTCCTCAATCAACAAGCACATGTTAGCCATACTCTGTGAATAAGGTCTTGGGAATACAAAGAGAAGCCAACATGACCCCTGCCTTTGCAGGGCTAATAAGGAAGTAGAACTGTTAGGGTGACACAGTTCCTAAGCCATTCAGAGAATCCACGAGGGACAGAGCACATTGTAGATCCAGGGAAGGGATGACAGACTCTTCTTCCAGACCCTCTGAAGGACAGAAAACAGTCTGTTGTGTCCATGGGCACAACAACTTTGAAGTTAGGTGGCAAATGGATCTGTGATAGGAGACCCAGCTAGAGGGCTACACAGGGGCCAGAGCCATGGGTTTATTATCAATGCAGTGGAAATAATTGAAGGGTTTAAATCAGAGAAATACCACAGATAGATTTTGTATTTTATAAAGGTTCCTCTGAAAACAGATTGCTGTATGATTGGAAGGGCTTGGCAGCTGCCCGAAGAAAAAGCCTCATGCTTATCCTCTTAAGATATTTCATACTATGTGTCTTTAAGGTTATTGTTTATTTCTATCTGGATTTGCTAGGGTATAAACATCAAGAAGGCAGACACATCTGCCTTTTATTCTGCATTTTTTGTTTTCCAAATGCCTAGGATAAAGCTGGGCAAAAGTGGTGCTCAGTATGTACTTGTCAAGTGAATAACATTAATGAATGAAAGTTTCTCTCCAGGGAGTAGTGTAATTCTGGTTTCAGTTTCATAAAAAAACTGGAAGCAGCAAGTACCTTAGTAAAATGATTCATAAACATTGGGGCTATGGGAAGATCCAAAATGACATGGATTGGCACAAGCAAATATTCAAACTGAGAAATATTAGCAACTCCACAAAAAAAGCTCCCAAAAGCAATTTATAGACTTCTGGGCAGGGAATCTGCAAGTCTGTTCCACTCCTCAATCCTATAATCATGTGGACTTGGCCATACAACTTCCTACTCTAACTTCCTATGGGATAAGACTGAGTCTTCTTTCTGTAGCTCAGAAGGTCTAGTCCACAGCAAGTGCTCAGCAAATGTGCTAAATGACAAATTTGAAATGAATGAATCCCTTAGGATCTATAAGGCTCAAAGGGTGGAAGATAAAGACTACAGAGTAAACCATGTCCCCTCACCTTTAGTACCACAAGATTATAGCCAGAGATCCCAGCCCCTTCTCCTCAAATCATGTTCTGGCTTTGTGTCAGCTTATTTATTTGTTTGTTTGTTTGTTTCTTAGAGAGAAAGAGAGGGAGAGGATCAATTTCATTTATTTTTTCATCTGGCCTTTGTTTCTCTGATACTTATGTGGTTCAGGGATGTGAACGTGGGTCCTTGCATGTGCCAGGCAAGTGCTCCAACCACTGAGCTACCACTCCAGCTCCTTTGTGTTAGTTCTTCATGTGCAATTTCGTAGATAGAGAGATTCAGGCTCAGTCCAACTCAACACTAGTCTTTAAGCCTGAGCCCTCCTAGAACTGAGGCAGCGGCTGCGATCAGGTGATCCCTCATGGGAAACTGGCTCCGTGTGGAATCCCAGTCAGGCCAGCATTCCCCAGACTCGGGATAATCTCAGACCCCTGGGAAAGCAACTTCATGGAGTTTAGGAGTCCTGCAGGGAAGCAGACCATTTTCTCATAGGAGCTACTCAGTCCCTCTCTTCAAAGCTTTTCCCCGTTTGATTTTCTTCCATCTGTTTGGTTCTCTGACCTGGAACAGTGTTTTTTATGCACATTTACAGGAAGGCAATCTTTATAAAAAGCTGAGAGAGAGAGAAAGAGAGAGAGAGAGTGGGACAAAGACAGACAGACAGACAGACCAATAGACTAAATATTCCAGAAAAGAAGGAACTGAGAATGCCCGACTCAGTCTCATTCAAATTGGTAGTGATGAAAAGGGACCTGAGTTTTTCTGTTTTCACCAAATCTGTCCCATAACTGTGCTCAGACACCACCACAACCTGAAAAAGTCTTGGGCCCCACTTGAAGTAGCCAGGTGTGAGGAAAAACTGCCTCTGTTTTCTTTATTTGGTGACAGACAGGTTAGTGCCCTGGAGCAGAATTCTGGGCAGGGGACAGTGACGGAGGAGTGGAGGGTGAGACTGCATGGGAGGCTAAGAGCATGCTTTCTGGCCCTTAGCAATATCCTTAAGCACTTCCCAGGTGCTGGTTTCAGGGACTAAGGACATAAAGCTGATTTAGACAAGGTCTCTGCCCTGAAGCAACTCCACAACCAAGGGTCCTACAATCCGCTTATATGTGCCATCGGGAAACCTCCCCAAGGCCCAATGGGAGCAACAACTCTGTATGTGTGTTTCTCAGTCAGGCCAAATTTTTAGAACATAGCTGGCAACCTAGTGGGTTCAGTGCTTCAGAAATCTGAGAAAAGAGTAAAGAAGCTCATGGGGGCGCTTGTTCTGAGCAATGGATGAGGAGGGCAGTGATAGGGCTGGTGCTAGTCATAGACGGGTGACTTTGAGTGTGGTCTGGTGTCTTGCCCTGCAGAAATGGAAGGGAAGGGAAGTGCAACCTAGACTAGGTGCTCCACTGCAGTGTGCAATCACTGCAGTGCAGGCAACACAGCTGGAATGCGGGTGCTGCTTGTCACTGGCTTGCAGGAGCCACCAGACAGTCTGCAGCACTGGAAGAAACTGAGGTCACTAGGGCAGTTTGCAACTTTCCATGGTGGGAGTATTTACCACATGGAAATTGACAGGCATGTAAGTCAGGGCTGTTCTGTTCCCTGGAGAGCAGACTATTAAACATTTGCTAGATACTACTAACAGAGTGTAACCAAAAGGCTGAAGGAGGAAGACCTTGTATCTCAGCTCCCAAGCCATTCCAGACTAAAGTGCATTTAGCCACAGAGAAGCCTCAGTACAAAGTTTCTCCAAATGCACAGGGAAAACACTAGTCTTGCATACTTTATGTGCCTCTTGAGTTTATAATGCATACTAGCATATGAAAGCCTCTAAGGAATTTGCATAAAGCAACTTGCTTAATTTTGTTTAATTTAGAGCAGCACTTCTTAGGATTTAATGTGTATGCAATTCATGTGGGGATTTTGTTAAAATTCAGGCCTGAGTTGGGGGCCTGAGTTTCTGCATTTTAAAGAGGCTACTAAGCGAAGCTGTTCCTGCTGGTCCAAGGACCACTTTGCAACACAAAAATCTAGAATCCTTTACCTTATTTAATTAGGGGATCCAACATTTTCTTTTTATTCTGTGTAATGCATGTTGGCATTCTGCAGAGTTCTTATACTAATAGTGCAACATGGAAGCATTGTTCAAAAATGTACATGGATGTACAGAGGGGTGGGAAAGTCCTGATGGAGACTGTAGCATCAGCAGAGCAGGTTGAAGGCTGCAGGGCTGCAGGGTCCACAGGAGCAATCAAGTCTCCAGGGAGACCGTGGTTTCCAGGGAGAAAAACAGTAGAACTTGGTGAAAATATTACCCAAGAAAGAGGTGGCGATGGAATTACCACACGGAACAGCCTCATTATCCCAGGGCGGGCATGTGTGAGGCACTATGAGACACATCATGCAGATGGTAGGATGAAGAAATAAAATATTAGATGTTGCAACGAATATGCTCTAAGCTTTACACTCAGGCTGGAGAGGACTGGCCAAAATGAGAAAACTCTCTCGGAAGGGATTGGGGGACAGTTACACTGAAGAGGTGATAGGCTCTGTACTGAAAGTGAAATGTGACCTTGGGTAGGTGAAGGACAGGAAGGGACAGAGTGTGTAGCACAAGGAATCTACTTCTGTTTAAAGGATTAGAGAAGCAAAGGCCTGCAGGGTCAGGTCCAGCTGGGCTGGGTGGGGGCTTTTGCACAAGTTTCTTCTGTCTGATGCCCAGTGTGAATGGAAGACTAGCAGGTGTGGCCTGGAGCACATGGGGAGCCTCACATTCCTCCAACGGCCAGGGTCCTCATGGGAACAGGAATGAGGCGAGGGGTCCATGGGAAGGCAGTAGGAGGGAAAAACAGATTCCGAAGGACATGAACTTTTCTAAAGGAATCACCTGGGGCGTCAGAGGATGAATTCTATTTAGTAATTCGATATCTTAGTTTGTTCTTATTGCTGTAGATAAAATTTCATTTTGAAGGTAGACTCAGAGGTGTGATAAAGTAGAGGCAAAGGAACAGCTTCCGTTGTATAACACCCTTGACGAGCCAAACAGTCTGGGATGGGCAGGAGGAAAGGATCCATGGGTGGCAGCTGTGCAGTGGCTCCCAAGCCAGCCTCCTCTGTTAAATGACCATCTCCTTCCTGAAGCCTGCAGTCTCATGCTGCATTACATTTTGGTTTGTATATATGCATGAAATCCCCCCGCCAACTGCTGAGCTTGCCAAGGAAAGAAGCCTTATTTCATGAAATAAATAATAAAACTGATATTTATGTGCACCTATGCTATGAGTGTTTGTGCTCTCCCCAAATTCATATGTTAAAACCTAATCTCCAATGCGAGGGCTTTGGGAGATGATTAAATCATGAAAACAGAGTCCTCATGAGTAGGGTTTATGTTGTCATAAAAGAGACCCCAGAGAGCTCCCTCATCCTCAATGGCCTCATGAGGACAGAGTGAGCAGTTACCCATTTCTGAAGACTCTAAACTTGTCATTGCCTTGGTTTTGGACTTCCTGTGTCCTGTAAGCAATATATTTATCTATAGCTTATAAGCCACCGAGTCTGTGGTATTTTATTGTCACAGCCTGAGTGGACTGAGACTGTCTATAATTTCAAAAGTCTTATCTCTTTCACCTTTCACATCAGCTTTACAATTACAAGGTAAGTGTGACTATCCCAAATCCATAGGAAAGAAACCCAAATATCGGAAAGGGTAAGACACGTGTGAAGATCCTAGGGGATGAATTTTGAATCCAATGCTCACCTACTCTGATAGCTCTTGCCTATTCACCTCTATATTCCCCACAGTGTGTAACTCAGACACATTAGATTTTTTTAAGACCGAGGGACAGTGAGAGAGACTCAATTGTATTTAGCCCTTCGTGTGGCTTTTGTTGCTCCAACACACTCATGTGTACATGGTGCTGGGGTTCAAACCCATGACCTCGTGCATGCTAGGCAAGCACTGTAACTGCTGAGCCACTGCTCCATCCCTACCCCTTAGGTTTTGGAAGATGTGAAGTAGTAAGCAATATTAAGTCTGTTCATCCTTCATTCAGAAATTGTTGTAAAATTTATCCTTAACCAACAACTGGAGGATTATTGAAGAAAAGGATGATGCAAACACGGTCTTGACAATGAATTTTACAGTTTGCATTTTGCCAAATATCTGCAGCTTTTACAATTACAAGCCATTCTTCCAACAACTGTTTTACGAGGATTTCATTGATAGACAGTCTCACCCATAGCTGAATAGCATTGAGGATCACATAACAAGTCTTGCACATGGAATTTCAAATCTGTTTCTATTTCAAAGCCTGACTTGCAATTTATCATCTGCCTCTGTCCATTGAAATAAGGTTTGTACTTGTATCTTCTAAATCCAGATAACCTTTAAAGTGCAGATGCCATTTGAATTTGTCCATTTATCTATGGTTGCTTTTGTTTGACCTCTTTATCTTGATGAGCTTAACTGCGAGCTCACCTTTGGTGAAAGCCCAGAGCAACATGGGCTCTTATGAATTGCAGTAAAAAAAGTGAGGGTGGAGGTGGACCATGCTAAGAGATTAAAGAGGTAGGACCTCCCTAGACTAAGCAGAGGGACAAGGGTAAGTGCAGGTGACTGGGTGCTCTGCAGGAAATCTCAGAAAAGGCAGGATCTATGTGAAACCCTGAAGATCAAGTTCAAACGAACAGACAGAGGTAGCAATGGTTGCCAAAACCCAGAGAGGGCAGAGATGATGGTGAGAAAACAAAATGCTCAGAATGACTGGACCGTAAAGTCTAAAGAGAAGCAGTGACAAATGAATCTCATGCTGAGCTGTTGGATTTACAATGGAGTCACAGATGGGTTAGGTAGGCAATGGCATGGTTGTATTTTTATTTTAGAAAGATCACTCTGGCTCCAATTGGAAATTGGGTTGGAGTTAAAACAATTATAGGGGCAGGGTGGCCAGTTGGGAAGCTGTTACAGTTGTCCAGGTGAAAGATGCTGACTCTGAGCTCAGTCAAGACAAGGGCATGGTATGATGAAGAGACAGAAAGTTTTAGCAATAGAACTTGGTGGCTAAGTGGTCACGGGGATTAGGAAATCATCAAGAATGACTCACGGTTGGCTTACTTGAATCACTAAGAAGCCGGGAGTGTTTTTGTTCCCTGGGATGGGGAGACCAAAGGGAGAAGGAGTATTTTAATTCAACCTTGTTTTGTTTAGGACTTGAGAATGAGAAAGAAAGGTCCATTTTTACATTAACTGAGGTATCTGTAGCAGAACCGAGGTGCAGGAAGTAGCTGAATATTTAAATCTGAGGATCACAGTAAGAAAAAGAGAGCCCTAGGAATAGTTCCAAAACCAGACCATGAACATTTACAGAACAGATCTAAATCAATGGGCTCTTGAAGAAACCTGAGAAAGAGATATCAAAAGGAGAGGAGAGGGTCCAGGAGAACATGGCCAAAGGGAAGCCCAGGGAAGAGCACATTTCAGGAGGGACAGAGCTGTCGGCAATGTCAAGAGTGTCACCACCCCATGTAATGCTCCTCATCTTGGGGCCTTTGAAAGAGGCTCAATTATGTGACTGAGGGAGGTTATAAGGAGCAGGCACTGTAAATGATCAGGAATTCTCTGGGACAGTGGACTGGAGGTATGGGTACGATATTTTTTGATGTATCTGTGGTCAACATTTTATTACAAATGAAGGTGCCTAAGCTATGAAAAGATAGGGGATGAAAGGGCAACTGAAAATGTGTTATATATTATAATAATTCACTTGCTAAAAACAGTTCACAGAGTGCCTATTGTAATCAAGAATCAGCTTATATTTAGGTTTCAGTAATAAAAGATGTATAGTCACTGTCATTGTGGGGGATGAGGCAGGATTCAGTTCCAAATTTCTGGAGGTTGATAGAAATTAATTAAATAATTAAATAAATTATAGAATTGGAAAATACCATAGAAGAGAAGTGTCAGGTGCCATATGAATGTAGAACAGAAGGGTTTAAAGTGATTTAGAGGATCAGAGAAGAACTCTATGAAGAAGGAACATTGAATAACTGAGAACAGATGAATAGACCATTGAGCGTACGTTAACCATTCAAAGAAGAGAGAAATAGAGTTTAGGTAGCAGGAGAAGCCTGACTGAAATCATCTAAAGCAAGAGAAAGCCCAATATGTGGGAAATGAAAGCAGCTCTACGGATTTGGAGCAGAGAGAGCTGAGATGGAGAGATGTAAGTAGAGCTGTAGCAGAGCACAATACTAGATTCCACAGGACTCGGCAGGATTTGTCCAGTGAGTTATAATTTGAGAAGGATTTAAGCTGAGGAGTGCTGTGAACACACTTGGATAAAAAAAAAAATCACCATGAGTTCAGGCTAGAGGATGGTTTGAAGCTTAACATGCATGGATGCAGAGAATCCATTGGTGAAGGGGCTGTGAGCACCTGGCAGGCAGCCCCTATGAAATCCTCAATTATTGTATGAGCCATGGAATGTGCAGGGCTTGTGAGTTGGATTGGGAAGAGGGAGGAATAATGTATTCTTGGGAGGCATGAGATCTTTTTGAGACGAATTCACAGACCTCCTGGAGAAGATAAAATGAAGGCTACAAATAGAATCAAGCCTGGGTGTGATGAGCCAGCACGTTCTAGTGGGGAGAGGCTGGTGCAGATTGCAAACGTAAAGGAAAGAATTGTGAATGGGTAAATAGAGAGGTGAATCTGGTGCTTGAGTCCCCAGAGATGGAGAATTTGAATGATGGTGCTTACAGAGGGTTCCATGGTGGGAAACAAGAGGAGCATTTTCTTACTTGAATGGAACAGTGAAGGACCCTCTTCTTTTGACCACCAGGTGACTACCCCTGCCACACAAAATTCTGGAATAATCAGGCAGGCCTATTTACTTATTTAGGAATGGACATCCCCGAGGAAGTCTTCTCCTTCTTGTTGTTTCTCACTAGAGCAATCGGCTTTGCAAAGCTACCCATTTTAGGGCTGATCATGTTTCTTTCTCCATGGAAAAGGACTATTTACATGTTTTTATGAGTCTTATTACATAGCTTTATGACTTGTACATGTAATAATAGTGAACCAGACGTTCATAGTATGTGTCTCCAGAGAAGTCATCAGTTGAACATAAAAATGTAAATCCATTTGGAAAAGCACAGTCCGGTTATTGAAAGTGAAGCCTGCAGAACATGTGCCCCCTGTGATAGATTAGCAAAGACTCAGTGACACATTCTGAACTCAGATGGACTCTGCAGACCATCTGGAAACAGACTATGCTTAATAATGCAGAATAATAAAATCAGTTCATTTCCCATTTACAAATGAAATAAATTGGAGAATGAGTGATTACGCTGATCTAAAGTGAATGGAAATATTTTCTCCAGTTTTTGGGCAGAACTGGGGGTTGGGAGGTAAGAAGATGGTCAAAAATTCCAGCGTTCATTTTATGAATCCTGGGCAAATCTAGACATTTGAAAATAAGAAAGCACAGATTCTATGTGTTTGATTCTCCCTGCAAAATTGACCTGTCGAAACCCTCTATGAATGACTATAGTTTCTCTGACAAACAGATATCAATATCTAAAAATGCTTCCTGCAATTTCTTTCCGCAAGGCAATAAGACAGTTTCAGACCAATAACAGCTCACTAAGTGGTACTCTCTGCTCTGTCACCCCTGCAGCTATAACCAAAGTAATGAAAAGGTAGGAAAGATAAAGCGAAAAATCAAGGGTCACCTGCTATGACCCAGTGGGTCTCTTTATTCTGATAGGGCAAGCCAGGGCAGCTTTACACTTTTCTCATTTCATCAGCTTCCCCTTCTAAACTCTTACAGGTCTTTCACGAGCAATTAAGACCATTATTTGTCTGACTATTAAGCAGAGAACCAAGAACCTGAAAGTTTATGTCACATATAATTGAGAGGCAATTTAGCTGAAAGGACTGTGGCTGGAAAGCAAGAGAAGGGCAGAATGTAGGAGTCCCACATCATAATTGCTCTAGTTGGGGTGTTAGATAAGTTTTAGGGTGTGCTGCTCCTGTAGAACGGTTGTGATCATTCTGCAGCAAAACCCAGCAGAGATTTCTGTGCTAGAATAGCAGTTTTCCTGGAGACAGTTCATTGGATTAAGAAGAATTTTATCAGTACCCTAGAAATATGTGCAATTTGCTATTCTAGCTTGTTTCCCTCATTCTGAGATTAAACTGCCCATCATTTCTCATTCTTATGGATCAGTAAAATATCTAACAGGCTTATAACTTGCATGGACTTGTCACAGTTTGGGACAACACAGGAGGACTGTCCCAAGTCCTGAGCTCCCGAGGGAACTGTCTGAGGCTTTTGTGACTATATCAGAGCTTTCTGGTCAATCCAGCAAACTTTATCCATTCATGGGAAGGGTGTACATAATCTGAGAAGGATATTCTACCATTGCTGTCTCTCAAGAGGTGTGAGTGGTAGTCATTCGGGCAAGGGTCTACTGCCCTCAGAAGAGTCCCAAATGGTGGCATCTTACACAGGCTTCCTGGGACTTGTCCAAGGAGAAAGGTGAATGAGGATGGCAAAAGTCCTAAATGAATCTCACAGGACTAAAATCAAAATGTGTGCTAGACTGTGTTCCTGCTGGAAGCTCAGCTTCTAGAGGCCACTTGGGTTGAGGCTCCTTACTCTATTTTCAACGCCCTCATGTCCTTCTGAGGCCTTCTCAAACTGTCTTCTCTTGGGTTCAGACCTTCTCATCTGTTCCTCTCTTCCACTTTTAAGGACCCCCTGAGACTATACTGGACCCACTCAAATAATACAAGATAAATGCCTTATTATAGGAATAGTGATTATCAACCTTAATTCCTTCTGCAAACTTAATTCCCCTTTTCCATATAACCTAACATATTCATAGATTCTATGGACTAGGCTGTGAACATCTTTGTGTTCACTTTTCTTCCTACCAAAAGGAGTCTATGTTCTTAAGTTCTTTCAGTCTTTATAGTACAATGAAAGGGAAAAATAGGGATTTGATGCCCTGAAGGTACTGTCCCAGTTTTTGTCACTAGGATTGGCCATTTACATAACTGTGTTCTAAGTATTGTTTGATCTCCCAAAGTATCCAACAACACCTATAAACTGATAATATCTCTGTAGGTATTGTTTGATGTCTTCCAAATCTTCGTCTTCTAAGTAGTCTATCTTCCTGATTTTCATTATCTTGACTTGACCAAAATAATGGGTAATTTTCCTTGATTATTCTAAGGTACCATCTTTATTGAATCTCTATCCTTTTCTTTCTCTTAGTTAAAAACATCAAAGGTTTTCCTTTCCTTCACAGATCACCTGCATTGATTTATTAGGTTTTTCTAGAATTCTGTTTAGAGTTTCTGGAGCCTACTGTGCTATTTGCTTTTTTCTTGGCCTATTGCATTAATTGATCATAGCCTCTTTCCGGGGCTGCCTCTCAAATCCCCGTTCCTTTCACTAATCCTTTGCAAATTCTCCCAGAGCATTTGCATATGAGTACAGAGTGCTAATTCTGTATTTAAAATATCCAGTGGTTCCCTGTTACACAAAAGTTTGTCCAATTAATCAACCCATAGCAAATCATGTATCTTTAAAATGTTTCTTCATGGAAAAGAAGATGGTGACCGGCAGGAGGGCTGCATATAGAATCTCTCCATAAAGCAGGACACCAATGGGAGGAGAAGTAACTTTCTGTGAGGTGGGTGAATGGCAAAATTTTACTGGAACTCATTAGTACACAAAAAGGAAAACTATGGACTCAAAGACTTGGATACAATAAGCAAAGAAAAAAAAATCACATAGGGGCCCAGGAGCTCCATCTTCAAGAACCACCACCTGGTGCCTGCACTGCTGGTTTGGCACAGAGGGAGGGTAGAGCACACACAAATACAGGAAGGACAAGTTGGCATGGAGATTCCTGCTATCAGAGGGGCTTCCACTCTTTGACTGAAGCCAGGGTCATCATTAGTGTGCATACTTTAGACATGCCTCCAAACTGGCTGTGAGAGTCAAGGAGATCATCATCTTGAGAAGAAGGCTGGTCCACTGGGGAGCCACGAGTGTGGGTCGAAGGCTGTCCCAGATGTGGCACCATTGACCACTGAATGCTCCAGGAGCAACTTGATTTGACTGCTTCAGACTTCATGGATCCAGGGCAGAGTCCTCCCCAGGAGCTGCATCTGTTCCAGGCAGGAGGGCCTCTGAGGCACTGGGAATTAGGGGCAGAGATTGCCCCAAGACCTGCACACATTTTGGGCTAGTGAGGAGCTCAGGACTCCTGAGTTCCCAGCAGCATCTGCCCCAGGTGCCAGGTGTTCAGGGTGGCCAGGCCCTCAGGATCAATGAGCAATCTTTGCAGATTGCTCATGGATCTACAAGACTGCCAGCTACTGCTGGGGCCTTGGCTGAAGTGGGGCAGGGGTCTGGGCAGGCAGTCACAAAAGCATTCAGGGTCTCAACCCAGGGAAACCAAAAGGCTGTATTCACAGGTAGCAGTGGTGGTGAAGGTATGCACCCCTCCCTATGACAAGAATACTGGGAGAATTCCTGGGAATACTGGGAGAATTCCTGGGAATGACTTCAAGCTGAGAACAGCAAAAGCCATACCCTCCATCAACCTCACCCTGGAAGTTCCTCTGTCCAGGAGCCAGATTTGATCATCATCCCACATTGTCTATTTTGACCTACTCAGTGGAAATAACACATAATCCTCCAAAATTTCCATTAAGACATTGATTTTTTTTTGTTTTATTTTGGTTTCTCTGTTTTGTTTGTTTTTTGTTTCTTATTTCTTTTGTTTTGCTTGTTTTGCTGTGGTTGGTTTTTGTTTGTGTTTGTGTTCTTGCATACCAGTACATTTTGTTTTGTGCTGTATAGTCTCCCAGTGGTGACCCTCTCTGCTACCCCCTTCTTCACTTTCTTCTGGCAACAACTAAACATTTTTCCTCTGTCTTACCTACCTTAAAGTCATTACCTCAGTTTCTTCCTCTTTTTATTTTATTACAATATCCTATTTCATCTCGACTCTCTTGCTGCTCTCACTCCAAATTCACAAGTTCCTCTCTACTTCCGTATCGCATCTCCTTTACTCCCAAATCTTTTTTTCCTTACCTAGGGAAGTGCTGATAATCTAAAGTGAATGCCAAACTTGAAAATGGGTATTTGCTTTTAGAATGGGTATAATCTGACACTTACAGTCTGACAAAAGATAGTTGCTAATCCTTTTACTCCTCTCATAGGTGGTAATTAACTTTTTCACAGATATAGAAGGAAAAAAGCCCACTCTCTAACACTGAAAAATGAGGAAAAAGAGAAATGATTCTACTCCTCAAACCCAAAGCTCCCCAGTAAAGGAGTCCATGGATAGAGACCTAGATGAAAACTTAGAAGAAATTAATAACAACCTGATCAAAAATTAAAAGAAGATTTAAGACAGCAATTATAGGAGCTGAAATACCATTTTAATAAAAAATTAGAGTTACTGAAGAAAGATATAACAGAAATCTAGAATTGAAAAACAGAGTCAATCAAATTAAAAGCTCAGTGGAAGATATTAATAAACAATAAACTCAGTAGAAAATAGGACTTCAGCTCTTGAAGAAAGAACATCAGATAATGAAGACAGGCTGAGTAATCTTGAATGCATGGAGGAGAGACAAGAAAAAGAAACCTACTGACCATGATCAGAATTTCTAAGAAGTATGGGATGAAATCAGAAAAAATACCCTTAGAGTAATTGGGATAGGGGAGAACATTGAGCAATAAACAAAAGGCACAAAGAACCTTCTCAACAAGATAAAGAAAATTTCCTTTGTACAGAATAGATCCAAAAATTCATATTAAGATCATATGGTTTTTGTCTTTAATTACATTTAAGAGGTGAATCACATTTATTGATTTGTGTGTGTTGAACAAGCCCTGCATCCCTGGAATGAAGCCCACTTGATTGTGATGTATCATTTTTTGATGTGCTTTTTGGATGCAGTTTGCTAGAATTTCATTAAGGATTTTTGCATTTATGTTCATCAGGGAAATTGGTCTATAGTTTTCTTTTCTTGATGTGTTTTTGTTTGGTTTTGGTATTAGGGTTATGATTGCCTAATAAAAAGTGTTTGGGAGAGCTCCATCCCTTTCAATTTCATGGAATAGCTTACTATGGAGAGGTGTTAATTCTTCTCTAAAGGAATAGTAGAACTCTGCTGACAATCCATCCAGTCCTGGGCTTTTATTTTTCAGAAGCCCTTTGAGATACGTTTCAATTTTGCTACTTGAGATTGGTTTGTTTAGATTTTCAATGTCCTCCTCTGTCAATTTGGAAATGTTGAATGTGACTAGGTATGCATCAGCTGAAAAGGGCTTTGATAAAATCCAACACCCATTTGTGCTCAAAACTCTGGAGAATATGAGAATCAAAGAACATAGCTTAATTTTGTAAGAGCCATTTATGACAAACCCATAGCCAACATTATGCTTAATGGAGAAAGACTGAAACCATTCCCACTAAATTTGGAAATGAGACAAGGCTGTCCACTTGCACCACTCTTATTGAATATAGTCTTCAAAACCCTAGCCAGAGCAATCAGACAAGAGACAGAAATCAAAGGAATTCAAATAGGAAAGGAGGAAGTTAAACCATCTCTATTTGCCAAAGATATGATCCTATACCAAGAAGTCCCAAAAAGCTTGATCAGAAGACTTCTAGAGCTTATAAATGAATTTAGCAATGTGGCAGATTACAAGATCAACACTCATAAATCAACAGCTTTCCTACACTCCCACAGCAATTCAACCACAGAAGAAATCAAAATTCTTTCCTATTGACATTAACTTCAAAAATAATAAAATATTTGGGCATTAATCTAACAAAGGAAATAAAAGACTTCTACAATGAAAATTATTGAAATTAAAGAAAGAAATTAAAGAAGATTTGAGAAAGTGGAAAAACATTCCATGTTCTTGGTTAGGCACAAGCTATATAATTAAAATGGTCATTCTGCTGAAAGCCTGTACAGATTGAATGCAAGCCCCATCAAGAGACCAATGACATTCTTTATGGATGCAGAAAAAGCAATTCTCAAATTCATTTGAAATAACAAGAAACTCAGAATAACCAAAACATTACTAAGCAGAAAAGATGAAACAGGAGGTGTCACAGTACATGATCTGAAATTATACTATAGGGCTGTAGTAACAAAAACAGTGTGGTATTACTATCAAAACAGATATGAAGACCAATGGAATAGAGTAAAAGTCACTGAGACAAACTATAGGTCTTTAACCATCTGATATTTCACAAAGAGAACAAAAATATAGTTTGGAGACAAGATAGCCTGTTCAACAAATGGTGCTGGACAAACTGAACAATGATATGCAGACAATAGAATTTAGATCTGTATCTCTCAACCTGCACAAAAAGTAAATAGAAATGGATCAAAAAATTAGGAATTAATTAACAAGCATACAATTATTAGAAAAAAATAGGATCAACAATCAAGCAAATCAGTGTAGGCATCTTCTTCCTTAATAAGACTGCCATAGGACAAGAATTAAAGCCAAGAATCAATGCATGGGATGCCATTGAACTGAAAAGCTTCTGCACAGCTAAAGAATTATTCAAAAGTGTCAAGAGAATACCTACAGAATGAGAGAAAATCATTGCCTGCTACACCTCTGACAGGAGACTAATATCCAAAATATATAAAGAACTCGAAAAACTCAACATCAAAACCACAAAAAGTCCAATTAATAAAATGGTCTATGGAACTAAACGGAAACTTCTCAACAGAGGAAGTCTAAAAAGCCCATAAATATATGAGAATGTTCTGCACCACTAGCAATCAGAGAAATGCAAATCAAAACTATACTGAGATTCCACTTCACTCCAGTTAGAATGGCAAAAATTGAAGAATACAAACAATAACAGATGCTGGAGGGGTTGTGGGGAGAAAGCAATACTAACACACTGTTGGCGGGACTGCAAACTTGCACATCCTCTCCGGAAAGCAGTGTGGTGATTCCTCAAAAAACTGGGGAGGGAATGACCGTATGACACAGCTATCCTGCTCAATTTATAATAAGTAAACCTTGGAATTGACCCAGATGCCCCTCGCTGGATGAATGGGATCCATAAACTGTGATATATATATGTATGTGTGTGTGTATATATATATATGTGTGTGTGTGTGTGTGTGTGTGTGATACACACACACACACACACACACACACACACACATCAGAATTCTACTCTATTAGAAAGAATGATACCATGGTTTTTGCAGCTAAACTTATGGAAATGGGTAAAAATCATGCTGAGTAAAATATACCAACTGAATGTTTTCTCTCATATGTGGAAGGTACAGTAAAACCTTAGATAGGATGACAGTTAGTTAAGTTTAATTAATAAACCCACAAAAGTTGAATTTTCACATAAGCTGGGAGAACGATAACTATTAATGTGGGGGTGAAAGGAAAAAGGGAGGAAGGAGATGGGGGGAATGGGGGGCTATCAAAATGGCTGGGTACACTCGACTCCCATGAGAAGCCAAACTATACTCAGGCAGGCATATTAACTCAGTAATTATTTTATATGCATATGCTCATTTCTATCCATAGTGGAGGGGGGGCATTTTGCAGAGCAGACATGAGATCAGGGAATGGATGAAGGGGGAGAGATCCTGGACTAGGATTGGGCTCAACTTACTTTGTCAATAACTATGTATGCGTGAATATATAGCAATGATTCCCTTCAATATGTAAGACTATATTGATAAAAATAGTCTCTTCATTTTTATTTTGCACCACTCCTTTTAGATTCACTCAGGAAATTCTGTCTATATAATTGCTTACATGTGTGTATTCTTTGCTACATCAGGAGTTCCTCAAGGTGGTGGTGATGTCTTGCTCATCTCAGTTTCTTCCTTATGTTTAGTAAGGGCACTCCGCACTCCGCAACACTCAGGCAATATTCAACGAAACATCTACTACATTTTCAATTTTCTGTTTTTGCCATCCACAACTACCAACTGGCAAGCAGGACCCAAGTGTTGGGCCAGCCAGAGCCTCTATGGATCTTTAGACTTCTCTGGTCAATTTAAGTCACCCATAACTCGCTCTCAGTTTCACCAGTACTAACAAAGTCAGATGAGTCTTCTAGTTTTCAGCAACCACTGCCAAGAAATTGTTCTCAGGCAGCTGTCTTCTGTTGCTCACTGTTGCCTCTTCTTTAGAGTTTGGCCTCTAGAAATTTTCCTTTTATAATGCTTTGTCCTTCCTTTCTCCTTCTCCTCCTCCTCCTCCTCCTCCTCCTCCTCCTCCTCCTCTTCTTCTCTTTCTTTCTTTCTCTCTCTCTCTCTCTCTCTTTCTTTCTTTCTTTCTTTCTTTCTTTCTTTCTTTCTTTCTTTCTTTCTGGTATTTTGTGCAGTGCTGAGGATTGAACCCATGGCCTTGCACATGCTAAGCAAGTGCTCTACCATTGAGCGAGAACCACAGCCCAAATGCTTTGTTCTTCAAAGAATCCCTTCGTGCAACTCTCTCAGACGAGAAAACTGTGGGCAAAAGCTAAGGTCAAGCATGTCCAGGGTGTGGTGGGGAGTAAGGTTTCTCGACTCAGTAGGCTAGTTTGTCCATGAGTTTCAACATCTCCCACTTATTCTTAGGTACAGTAATAGTTCCAAGAAGGAATGACAGCTTATTCTGAAACTATTCTCTTATTGAATTAACTCTCTTGGCTTCATCTTTGCAGCTTTAAGTGATATTCCCTCTTACTTTGACAATGTCAGAGTATGAACCTTTATAAGAACAGATTTCAATTTCTTTCCATTAAAAATATAAAAAGCTCGAATGCACGTCTCATGCATACTTTCTAAGACATTCTTAAATTAATTATAGTTATGAGCAATGCCTTAATATTTGCATTACTACTAATCAGTTTTCAAAATATATTATATTTTGGGCTGATTTTTGTGTGGTCTTAAGATGGCTTTGTGAACATGAAGATTATGCCATCTGTAACAGATTTATGTGACAACTTGTGACCACAGGCACTTATAAAGAAATGCTGTAGAAATAGCTTGAGCGGAGGCCAGGGAGTGGCTGAGGAAGGACAGGGTGTTCTCATCTTCCCAGATACAGAGGGTGTTTGTATGTATCAGTTGCCTTTCTGTCTTTTGTGGGGCTCATGGTCAAGGCAGAGGCTGTGTCTGGGAAAAGATCAGCAGTGGAGAAGTGAAGGGAGGAATGACAGCTTGGAGATAATGTGCCATCAGCCAGCAGAGTGCTGGCTGCCCCTCCCCTGCATCCTTCACAGCTGCTTCTAGTTCATATTCAACAACAGCGGGAGAAAGGTCATTACGACAAACAGCAGCACCAAACAGCCAACAATTCTCCCTGAAGGAAGGCTTATACTGAAATATGGACTGTAAATCTCAGCCTTTGAGAATCAAGAGGCAGAGTCTGTAGATCTCCACGCTGCCCCTCATTTCTCTTCTCCCTGAAATGCTGACAAACACGGGACCGGCTGCTGGTTTACCATGCATTCAGGGTCATGCAGGTGTTCTGGGCACCCTGTTTCCACAGAAGTCAAAGGACTTCAGTCAGTATTTGCCTGTTTGTTGATAAGAGTGAAGGTCCAGATTTTCGAGCACAGACTAGAGCTCTACTGAAACTCCTTTAATCTGAAGCCTCCCCTGGGCTCAAAGCCCCTACTTCACCTCCCAGTGATTGCAGGAGCTAGTGGAGGTGGGTTCTAATCTCCTGTTGGTAAAAGAGGAAGGGTATTGAATCTTTTGGGGGCAACTTGCTCACTTGGTGACCTTTCTCTGAGGCTCTGAAGATCAGACCAACTTACTCAAATAACCCAACTGAGTCATTCCTAAACACTGAGATTCGTCTGAAAAAAAAAAATGTTTTACTAGATTACTACTTAGAAAACTGTTACAGACCTCTCCGGAAAGACAATAAGGAGCATGCATGCCAGTGTTCGAAGTGCTCCCTGACCGCAGAATCAGTTAAGCTGGATTTTTAGTATTTCATGCCTTCAAGTCCATTTACTTGAAACTCCTCCCTGCTAAGAGCAGAAGGTTATCATTAAGGTTATTGTGGTTTAGATATGAGATGTCCCCAAAAGTTCACGTGTGACTATGTAAAAATTGTTTAGAAGTGGGAATGGTTGGACTGTGATAGTTGAAACCCAATCAGTGGATTAATCCATTGATTTAGATTAGCTGGGTGGTAATATAGACTAATTGTGGTAGGTGGGGAGTGGCTGTAGGAGGTGGGTCACTGGGGTCATACCTTTGGGGTTTATAGTTTGCACTGGTAAACAGAGTGCTCTCTCTCTCGCTCTCTTTTTCTCTCTTTGGTTCCTGGTTGCCATGTCATGAGCTGTTTTTCTCTGCCCCGTCCTTCTGTCATGATGTTCTGGCTCACCTCAGCCCCAGAGCAATGGAGTCGGTCGTCTGTGGACTGAGGCTTCTCAAATCATGAGCCCCAAATAATCTTTTCCTTCATCACTTTATACTTGTCCTGTCTTTGGGTCACAGTGATGAAAAGGCTGACTAAATGGAAGGCCTGCTGAGCTGCTGGGAATTCTGAGGAAGCACTTTGGACTTTGTGCCTTTTCTGGGCTAGGAGCATGCAGCCCTGAGAGTGCTGGGTGGACAGTGGTTGTGAGGCTGTTCTCAGGGGCAGGTACTGAATTCCCTCTCTGCCAGCCTCCAGTGCTTCTTGCTAGCAGCTCCTCTAGTGCATGAGCAGAAAGGCGGCCACATTTTTCTGGCTGTTTAGTGATACTTCCACAAATGCAGCTGGGAGTCTGTTAGGTGAAAGGCAGTAAACAAATCACCTGATGATGAATGCTGCCCTCCTGACTGGCTGGAACCTGCTTGCTTTTGGAGCCGCCTACAGTCTTTGGGGAAGGCAATGAATGGGACCTGCGCAGGAAGCATGAATAATCTCAGTCTGTTTACTTACAAATGTGTAAAGGTCTCACGCAGCTCAGGATGGTTTTGAATAAATATGCTGCTCTCTCAAGATCAGCAGTGTTATAGATCTGGAGACAGAGGCTCACTGCTCCCCAGTGCTCAGCTCATACATAAATAAAGGAAGCTCCTGGTGCAGCTGCCAAATGTGACATGGTGACGAATTTCCAAAGGTGTCACTCAGGAAGGTGACAATTACAATGCTGATTGGCTTGGGGAAGCAGACTACAGACAAAGTATTTATGTTCATGGGTCTAGCACTGAGGTCCCTTGAGGGGTATGTGACCTGAAATTCTGCACACCAGCATAGCCTGGCTTGCTCATATACCCACCTAGCATACACTGTGAAAACGAGGTGAAGAGGTTAAAGAGAGCTAGTGCAATAGATACCAAGAAGAAGGAGCAAGAGTGAAGGATCAATCCCAAGGAATAGACCACAGGGAGACAGGGTCTATGATGCTATTTTTCATTGCTGACAGTTCTACCCCATTCCATTCATCTTCTATTTGTAGGGTTCCCCGAGGAGGTTTCTAATAGGATGGCAATCCTAGTCCAAAAATCCTTCAGTGTTCCCATTCACTTATAGAATAAGATCCCCATTTGCTGAGCATGATGCACAAAGTTCTCCATAATGGTGCTAGTCTCCTCTGGCTCCATCTCTCACCACTCTGCACATCTCTTCTTGCCTACATGAATCATGTACCTGAAGTGTATCGTATTGTTCTCCAGAGAAATTAAACCAGCAGGATGTGTATTAATTGACTTATTTTAAGACATTGGCTCACATAGTGTGGGGACTGGCAAGTCTGGTATCTGTACAGCATTGAACTGGGAACTCAAGCAAGATTTCTGTGATACTGTCTCGAGGCTGAATTCCTTCTCCAGGAATCTCAATCTTTTCTCTGGAGGTCTTCAACTGATGGTGAGATACCCTCCCACCCACAGTATGGATGTTTTTCTCTTTTACTTAAAGAAACTGTTTACAGATGTTAACCACATATGTGAAATATCTTTATAGTAACATCTAGCCTGGGGTTTGGCCCAAGAACTGGGTGCCATAGTCTGTTACGTAATGTGTATGCGCTGCCCGGTAAGTGTCTGCCCTTGCACGATCTATTGCCATCGTCTAGAACCTCCCTCCACCAACAAACACACGTAGCACACTACTCTTGCCTGCTGACTTCCCGTTCATTTTACAAGAAACGGTTCAGACATCTCCTCACTGTTCCCAATTGTCTTTTGTTCCTCCACCCTAGCAGTTCATGTATTTCAAAAATAGTGATATATATCTTTGTGTCCAATCTGGAGTACTGGCTCCTTGAAAGTAGGCATTTTCTTCTCTAGCACAGGGCCTGGAGGAGGTAGTGAGTAGATATGGATTGAATTGTAAACCAGCAAAACAACCCTGCAGTCCGGCAAACTTGTCAGAAAAACTGTTCTTTGATTTGGCTTTGTCCTTCATCAGGGACAAAGATGCATTTCTGAACTGTTTAGAAGGTATTAACCACTCAGTCCAGGTAAGTTTGAGATCAGTTTGTATCCAAGCCTGAGATCCCACTTCCTGGCCTTCTCCGAGCTCTGTAGAGCAGGCTAGGGTCTCTGAGATCTCCCATTCCAGTCCCTCCCACATACTGGCCCTTTTTGTTGGAGGGTGAATGCTAGAGTACAGATACTTGTTGTAACCTCTAACTTCCCAAATAGCATTTTCCCTTTCCTTGATTGTACAAGAAGTTTTCCAAGTAATTTGGGCCCAAGTGGAGAGAGAGAGGTAGAGAGATGATGTGGTAAACCTTATTCTGATAGATCACTTCTCTGGGTAATTGGTTACAGCTCAGGGACTCATATAGTCACTGCCTTGCCCCATGACACAGTTTTTGACACTGGTGAATCCATAGACCTTGGATTTTTGTTGTCAAATCGACATCATCACCTTCTTCTTGCAGAGAAGAAGTTGTGAGCCACCTTGCACATGCTCCCTTACTCCCAGGGATTTGGGGGAAAAATCTGATATACACCTTGTATTTGGAGCATGGGGAAGAAAGAGGCCAATATTCTACAGAGACAGTGGAAAGCAGTTGCATGGGAGTCTCTGTAAGTCTCTAATTTCCAAATTAATACCCTTATATTAATAACAATAACCTCCAGCTATTGTTTTCCTCCAGTCTTTCTAATCCTTTATGTCAGATCAAGGTCAGCCATGTAGTTGCCAAATAGTGGAAAGTGCCCTTGACTGGAATTTAGGGTTTTCAGCTGCCTGACAATTATGGCAACTCACTTCCTGTCTCTAGATCTCTCATCAGTAAGATGAAACATTGAACTAATCATTGCTAAAGACCCATTGAACATTAAAATATAGCAGAAATCCTAACTGGCATGCAGCATGGTATATTAAATGTCTTGCAGTACTATATGCTATCAGAGATAATGTTAGAGCACTCAGTACAGAGGCCAAGCTTGTTTTCCAAGGGTTTGGAGTCAAGTGCACCACTGTGGGGGATTGGAAGGGGCTGATGCTGGGGATTGTAGGTGCAGATCATAGGTGCCCTGGCAGAGAAGCACAACACCACCTCCAGGATATTACCTCTGTCCCTATATGCATTGGGAGTCTCATTTCAGTGCTCAAAGCAGTGTTCTATAGGTGGTCTATATGCTAAAAAGCAAAAATAAATAAAAAGCCATGCTTACTACTCAAAGGGAGCCCCTCCCTCAGACTGGCAAAGAAGGATGGCCTAACAGCATGGGGTAGTGAGTACAATCACAGTCTTTGGGATATAGCAACCACTGGAGTCTTCCTCAACAGCTGTTCTCTGCCCTGGAAGGATGCTTACCCAAAATAATCTTTGAAGCCTGTTGTAGTCTGACAAGAACATGTGGCTTTTAGAACAGAATCAGGAGATGGATGGAATAGTCAGAAACTTGAGGATCAGGTATGGGGGTGTGGAGCTCAGTGTGTGTCCAAGCCCTCTTGGAGGAGTGACTTTGAGGATGTAACCTTTACTTTGTGCAGGTGTGGGTTGAATACTTAATAACTCAGTCTGGGGGCTGGAGTGGTGGCTAAGTGGTAGAGTGCCTACCCAGCATGCATGAGGACCCAGGTTCAAACCCCAGCACCACATATATAACTATTGGAAAAACAAATACCAGATGAGAAAATAAATAAAATTGATTCTCTCTTTTAAAAAAAATAACTCAATCTGGACTTTTGGTTTTATCCTTGGTGGAGTTAAGGAACAAGGAACTTCTTTACTCAGGCTTCTCACTGACATTTCTTGAAAGCCCAACCAATGTACACCTCATCTTCCTCAATACCCACAAACCCCTAAAAATATCAGAATCTAATTTAAATAACATCATGATGTTATCTTCCAGGAACCAAGTTGGCAGATGCTTAATAAGTGGTGACTACTATATTCAATTTCCTTGCAGAGGTGGCTAATGGAATCGTCTATTGTACTTAGACAAATGCAATTACTTAGGATACTTGATGAAATACCTAGAAATTCTCTTTGATCATACAATTTTAAAGATGAAGAACTCATCAGCTGTTTATTTGCAAGTTCCCAGTGGGAAGTGGTTGTGCTCTGATTCTTTGTCTCCCAGTGGTTCAGATCTCCAATTTAGACACTAGGTGCATACTGGGTATTTGTGGTTGGTGTATTCTAAATGGATTGCCAAAAAATTTCCAATAGTTACTCTTTAATATCTTCTCTGCCATCCACTAGTGAGTTATTCCAGCTGGAGATATCATACACTGCAGCACTGAGGCCCTTTTGGAGGTATTGATGTTCATGCATAGAATACAGGGTTAACTAAGAAGAGAAGGGTCCTTCCCTTAGGAGATGCTTGCCCCCTCCAGATGATTAAGTGTAAACACAGGGGCTTAAAGCAACAAGCTCCATCATTAGTGCCTCCCTTTCAGTATGCAGGGTAAGAGCCTGTCTGTCTCCTTGCATCCCCAGAGAGAGGAAGTGCTGGTGTCATGGTGTTGGTGTGAGGGAACACTTAGCTATGATTGATCTCCTGTTTTGTTCTCTTTAAATTCTAACATGTTGTTGCCATATTGGCAGCAATGAACACTGGAGTAGAAAACACACCTGTGCTTCTGTTTAGACTCGTGGGCACTTCTCCTCCTCCAGTGGAAGCTAGAACTAGACTCTCATCGTATTTTTTGTGTTGAACTGAATTCAGTGAAGAATGAGGCTTGAACTTTGGATTGTTTTTGAAATGTATGCATTTTAAAAATTATACTTTTCAACTGTCACAGTTTTATTCATTCTGTGAATACACAGATACAGCGGTTGATTTTTAGATCCATAATCATTCATTACAAAATATGTAATTAGTTGTATGCATTTAACCTATAAATGATTGCGGCTCAAGTATAAATGCTGATTTATCCTGTATCTGGAAGATTATTTAAATTTTCAGAATAATATTTGATTCCTAAACATGGTTATATAAATAGATTCTATTTTAGTGAATTCATATGTACTGGTAAATGAACATATGCTTGCATTTCAAAATCTATGTTAGCATTACACAAGAACTATATACTTAAGCTAAGGAGTTAAAATTTAAAATCAGCATATACCCAATGTGTTATTACCCATAAGCCAGATGACTGCCTTTGATAACAGATATGCAAAAAAATAAAAATAAAAATAAAAAAAGGAAAGTTAGTAATGCTACTGCAATTTCATGGTGGTAGCATTCTATTTCCTTTGATTCTTACTGTGCTGAGGAATTGGTCAAACAAGGTGTCACAAAAGTTTCTGCTCCTATCACCTCTCCCCTTAATCAGCTAATTCTTCTGACTTTACCATTTTGTTAAATTTATATTGATAAAATGTTATCTTAATTTTCTCTCTCCAAAATTGGAAGTCATTTTCAACCTTTGTTCCTGCCATCTAACTAATAAATTCTTAGTTCAATTTTTAGCATTTAAAATGACATTTAAAAAACCATTTAAGATTAGTAAACTGCTTCTTATGTATAAGAAATATGTTTAGAGATATTATCCTTTTAATATAATAAAGTGAATTAAAAATCCACCAGATTTTCTGATATGCCATAGAATTTATATTGTTATTTTGACTATAAAAGTAACTTTATAAGATCATTATAACTATTCTGTATTTTTATAGAAGAGAAAGCAAGGGCAAAATGAGGTTTAATAATTTTCTGGATCTTACCAGGCTGATAGAGGGTGAGGTTAAGAGTCAAACCTAGGTCTGTCTGACCCCAAGTGTTCTTCTTTTCATCAATCCTGGGCTGTCGAAAGCATCAAGTTTGGCTGTAGAAACTTGTGAGCCCATTGGTTTTGTTTGGTTATATAAAATTCCATAATGATAACTTCACAGCCCTTTTACCTGCCAGTTCTGAATATTATCAGAAAGGACTGATGAGTACAAAAGCCACTTTCTTTGTGGGTAGATCCTGGATAAAGTCCGCTCCTCGACAGGGGCACAATCTTTGTTACGGTTTGGATATGAAGAGTCCCTCAAAGACTCTTGTGTTAAAGGCTCGATGTCCAGGGCAGCAATGTTCAGAGGTGGGCTTTGGAAAGCGATTGCATAATGAGGGCTCTGGCCCCATCAACAGATTCATCCATTTATTGATAGCCGAATGGATTACCGGGAAGTGGTGGAAACGGCAGTGCAGGTGGGGCATGACTGGAGGGTGTAGGGTGTAGGGAAGGAGTGCCCTTGGGGAATATGTCTTGTCAATAGTCCCTTCCTTTCTCTCTCTCTCTCCTTCCTACCAGGGGCTGGGCAGCTTTCTTTCATGATGCCCTCAGGCCCGATAGTTTGGTTTACCTGAGGCCCAAAGCAACGGAACCAGCAGACCCTGGGATGAATCGTCTGAAACTGTGAGCCAAAATAAACCTTTCCTCCTTTAAATTGTTTCTGACACATATTTTGGTCACATTGATGAATAGCTGACTACTATATGCCCCAGGGACCCTCTTCCTGGAAGTCTAGGTAGGCAGAGTCCACTCTGACTCCTCCACCTTCTTTACCATGCCTGGCTTTTCATTCAGTTCATGTTCAGTAGCGTACGGAAGCTGAAGTAGTACAGAGACATTAAAGTGGAGAAGAGAGAGGTAACTAGGGAAGCCCCGGTTACATCGTCTTTGGCTTTAAAGAGTCTTACCCAACACTTGTCCCTAACTCAGGAGAGGGGCTGGGTCTGGATGGGCTATGAGAGGTATAGGTCAGGTAGTAGGTCAGTAGAAGACAAGTGTGGGTATGGAGGTAGGAGCTTTGACCTACCTCTGTGAGAGGTCATGGGGCCTGAGGCAAAAAGGGCAAAGCCTGGGTCAGGGGCTGGGCATAGAGGTGGGGGCATGGCAAAGGGCAGGAACAGGACTGGGTGGAGGCTGGGCTGGGGTGGGGATGGAACAAGGGTCTGAGATCAGGGAAAATGCAGAGGCCCAGTGTGAGAGCAATGTATGTCCTCTCCTTCCTGGAGGAGCTTTCACCCACTATCCACCGCAGGGTTGCTCCTGCAGACACAGTCCCTCCCCAAAGGACACTTCAGATGTTTTCATCTAGGAGTCTCACTCCATAGACTTCTTCCTATCTGGGCTCTGCTCATACTCAGTGACAGGTAAGTCCCTTCTGTTGGAATCCATTTCTTTTGGACTGGGCAGTAGTGGTCACCTCTTCTCCATGATATTGACCTACAGACCACAATATTGTGATCTGATCCTTCACTCAGATCATTTATGCAGAACAGAAAGCCCAAGAGAACAGAGGCCTGTCTTTGAGCAGCGTCCAAACAAACAAACAAACAAAAACCAAACCCAGCCAATTAACAGAGATCTGTAAAATGTTTCTCAAAGACCAGGACACAGTGCCAGAAACCAGTGCCAAACCATAATGAACTGTAAATAGGAATTACCTGGGGGTCTTATACAAGATTCTGATTCAGCAGGGCTGATTGAGTGGGAGCCCAAGATCGTGCATCTCTTCCAGGGGATGCCAATATGGAGGATCCCACTTTGACTGCCAAGGCTTTAGCTGTTTTTGCACAGGGATCCCCAAGCCCTTCAACTGACCTGCCCTTAGGCATGCATTCCAAGAGGCTCTCAGAATGCATCTCCGTTCCTGTTGCTGGTGGCCATTAGGTTTTCTTTGCTTGAAGAGTCTAGATGGATGGTCTTTCAGTGATCTAATTGTTTTGGTCCAAGAGAAGCTCCTGGAACCTCTCACACCCTCTACCTTGCCTACCTTGCCTCCCTTGGGGTTCTGGGACTGCTTTCTTGCCCTTCTGTTTGCCTGGAATGAGTCAAGATATTTTCATCATGCTTCTGGTCTTATTGTGTTTCTGTTGCCTGAGGCCGGGCTTTTGAATTTTTTAGTAGAGAAAAAAAAAACCTGCAGTAGGAAATAATTTTCCTGTCAGTGGATTCTATAAAGCTTCAATGCAATAACGGATACAGATACTCCAGGTAACAAAGGAGACATACGTCTTCCAATGTTGACCTCATTGCTGGCAGGCAATGGTGATCAGTGACCCGCGATGGCCCTTCCTTCAAGACTCAGGACTCCCTCTTTGGCCATGATTAATTCTATGTTCTGAACTGAAATGACGATCATTTATTATTCTGTTTTACATATGCACCTCCGGGGAGTCCAGCTAAAAGCTCTAATTTTCTAGTTCAATTGCAGCACTGTTCTTTGAGAGGCATTGACTGTGGAGATGCTAAAAGGATGTCAGTTCAGTGAATTATTGAGTTTTAGATAGAATCATATGCTTATATGGATTCAGGTAGCATTTACCGAAACTCCAGAAACTCCATGTGGGCTTCTCTTTCTCCCTGGGCCTACGTGCCCATAGGAGGAAGAACAATGAGCTTGGGTGGGAGTGACCTATTAGGAAAATATCTGAGGTCAGGCACCCCCACTGTCTGCCTGCAGTGCCTGGCTGTCCTTAGATACAGACACAGTTGTCAATCAGCTCTGAGAGGACCTTGGCTGCCTTTCTCTTCATCCTGCCCCAAGCTTGTGCCTGTGGGAATGGAAATCAAAGCAGTTTTTCGCTGATTTAAATAGTGTCATTCAATATCCCATCCATAAAAGTGTTTTAACAACATGAAATCTCTTAATCTCCTACTTAAAATGATGATGGAGATTTCAGGGCATCAGTTTGGAGGCCTGATGAATTTCCTGAATGTGCATGAGCTCAGTGTGGCTGATGAGTTGTTGGGCATCCAGGTGAGCTGTTCGTAGGGTAAGATTAGAATGCTCTTATCTCAGTCTAGCCCCAGGGGTAGGCTTTGCTTCTACTTTGGCCTATAGAAGATATCCGGAAATATTTTCCATATGATGAGTTTGCTGGGTTTATTTATACTGCTTATGTGTGTCTCCATTCAGGTTATTTATTCTAGTGATAAATGAAATTGTGAACTTTTGAGTTATTGGTAGGTGAGTGAAACTGGTAACAGATCTGGAAAGAAACCAAGGTGGAGTCAGCCATAAGGAGGAAAGGACAGGCAGAATACTGGAGATGAAAAGTGGATAGAGCCTGGAAAACCTTTGGAAGAGAAATGGTGTCAGTACCTGCCAAGCCAGGAAGCTGCAGCCAGGAAGGGCGCCAGACCTGGGAACAAGGGTCTCGTGAGGGTTTGGGGGACCACCATTCCTCTGCTCTGGTGACGTGAAGATGCATTTTTATTGGTGAAGACATGTCCCATGAGAATAAGTGGTCTGGGAGGTCACAGCCCTCTAGGCCATGTACTTTGCTGTGGTCTGAATGTTGATGCCTTTCCCCAACATAATATGTAGGATCCCTTCTCTTCCTCTGTTTGTCTTTCACTTCCTGGTCATGGGGTGAGCAGTTTTGCTGTGCTATACTCTCCCATCATGTTGTGCTAACACAGGCCCAAAGCAATGGGTACCAAAGATTGTGCACTGAAATCTCTGAATCTGTGAGACAAAACAATCATATTTACCTTAACAAATACTTCAGATATTTGTTAAAGTGATGAAAAGCTAACATGGATCCTAACCTTTAATGTTGGAGGAGGGACCTAGTGGAGATCTTGGATCATTTAAGTGCCCTTAAAGAGGATTGCAGGATCCCATTCTCTTCCTCTGTTTCTCTTTCACTTCCTGGTCACTAGTATCAGGTGATGAGATCTTTAGGAAGGACCTATGGTACCCTATGAAACAGGCCAGAGAGTTGCCTTTCCATTTCAATACTTTGAGGGCACAGTGAGACAGTGCCATTTATGAGGCAAAGAGTGAGCCCTCACCAGACATTGATTCTGCAAGTGTCTTTTTAAAAAAATTCTTATTAAGGAGTTGAGTTATTGTACAATCATAAATGCATATAAAGTAACAATATGTGATGCATATTTTCTTGAATCAGAATTACCCCCACGTTGCCCACACTCTAGTCTCTTGAATATTCTATATCTTGCCGCTACAAACAATATAATCTTGAAATTCTCAGCCTCTAGAACTGTGAACAATAAATTCCTGGGTTTTTTGTTTGTTTGTTTTAAGAGAGAGGAGAGAGAGAGAGAGGCATAGAGTGAAAAAGAGGGGGAAGAGAGAGAGAGAATCCATTTTATTTATTTTTCCATCTGGCCTTTGTTTTTTTGACACTTAGTTGTGTAGTGGTACTGGGGTTTGTACCCAGGTTCTTGTGCCTGCTACACAAGTGGTGCTGAGCCACCACTCCAGCCCCTCCTGTTTACTGTTTTAAGTTGACTCACTTATGATATTTTATAACAGTAGCCCAAGTGGATCAAGACATGCTCAGATCCACAGGAATCTATAGAGTTCTCAAAATTGAGCAATGATGCTGTCCCATCTCCCTCTCCCCCACTGCATCTCAATGAGTCTTATTTACACAGAACCCAGTCTTGTCCCTGTCTGCTGCTTTGCCACCTATCAGGTTTCTTTCTGAAGCACGGAAAGAACAAGCACTTGGCTTAGCACGCACGTACTTGGTGAGTGAGGAGATGAGGACTGGCTCTTGCACCCATGCTTCTAACCACTGCACCATGCCGCTTCTATTAGTTTCCTGTCACTGCTGTGACCAATGACCACATACATGGTGGCTTCAAAGAAATGCATTTATTATCTTACATTTCTGAAAGTCAGAAGTCTAAAATGGGTTTAATAATAAACCTGTAATTGTAAATACAGGGCTTTCCTGTGTTCTAAGTCCTTCTAGAGTACTGTCAAATCTAGGAAAATCATGCAAGCTTCTGGATTCGCAGCCTGAATCTGTCTGAAGTGACAGCAACTTGCTGTGGACTGAGTCCTTTAACTTGTGGGGTATGCGCTAACTGCAGTTGGATAGTCCCAGAACTGAGTTGCCGTACACCGGGTTAGGTGAGAATCCTCCCCATCTGGAGATCCTTAACTGATGCACAACTGT